>JANEYF010003655.1:0-73019 GCA_029963845.1 Rhamnusium bicolor
ATCTCTCACAACCCTTAGTAATTACAGAAACTCCAAAAACTCCATTTGAACGTATTAATATCGATTTATTAGAAATACCTACAAAAAATTATTTACTTACTATCCGAGATGAATTAACAAAATTTACTCAAGCCTATCCTATTGAATCTAAAGCTGCCAAAAATATTGTAAATACTCTTTTAATCTACTTCCAGCATTATGGAACTCCTTTAAGAATCCACTGTGATTCAGGAGGTGAATTCAATTGTCAATTGTTAAAGGATTTGTGCTTATTATATGATATTAAACTAACATTTTCTTCTGTAGCACATCCACAATCAAACGGATCTCTTGAAAGATTTCACTCAACGCTACTCGAAATGCTTAGAGTTCACAAAACAGACAACCCAGATGAACACCCATTGACGATTGTTCCGTACGCTATAATTTGTTATAATAACTCATTGAATAGTACACATGGTTTCACACCCTATGAATTAATTTTCGGGCATACGTCCAGTCGACCACCAGAAACATTATATAATCAAAAAGAACTAATTACTAAATACATCCGCGATTTAAATAACAGAATATCATATTACTATAAAATCGCTAGAGATAGAACACAAAAAAGTAAAGAAAAAGCTAAAGCACGTTTCGACAAAAATGTAACCGAAAATAGATATGATTTCGAAACTGGACAACAAGTATATTTAAAGGAATCTCAAATTAAAAATAAATTAGGAGATAAATTTCTAGGACCTTTTAAGATTAAAGAAATATTCGATAATAACTGTTGTATAATTGAAAATGAACAATATTCAACAAAAGTAAATTTCGATCGCCTAAAGCCATGCTTTAGTAGACAAGACGAGAACTAAAAAAAGTATTTTTCTCCTTTCAGGCTTTCGATCCTGACCACCGTACGATGCTGGTACGACTTAAAACCGCTAAACAATACGATTGGTATACACTATCAACCGGAAAGTAGTATTAAAATCTATAATGAAAAATGGACCCTTTTAGTATATAAGGATATATCTTCGTTAAGAAAAACATTTGAGTACACTGACTCATTACTAAATTCTCTGAATTCTAATATACGACCAAAATCACCTAAGCTTGTACCCTTTTATGCAGATCTAAAACCTCATATAACTGTGTTAACTCAAATTCGAGAAACTATAGAAAATAAGTTCGATGAAATAAGATTAGACGTTGATAAAGAACAAATAAATAGTAGACGAAAACGAGGTATTATTAACGTTTTAGGATCACTCTTTAAATCAATCACAGGCAATCTCGATGCTTCAGATGGCGAATATTACGAAGATTGCATAAATAAGTTCAAACAAGATGAAAATAAACTCGAAAACCTATTAAAGAATCAAATATTAGTTATAACCTCTACTATTCAAAATTTCAATTATACTGTTCAGTTGTCTCTTCGAATTTAAACATTTTAATTGTAAAAAAAGTAATAATTGTATTTTATTTTGTTGCGTGTAATAAATTGTTTTTAAAAACATAATTTTTTAATCGGCCACGTAACATATATATGTATATATATATATATATATATATATATATATATATATATATATATATATATATATATATATATATATATATATATATATATATATATATATATATATATATATATATATATATTTATATATATATATATATATATATATATATATATATATATGTGTGTGTGTGTATATATATACAGGGTGTTTATGAACTTGAGAATATATTTTTAATGGGAGTTAGTTCTTGGTAAGAGAAATCGATTGCTAAAAATTTACCTTAGTGAAAGTTCCTCAGAAGTGACAGAAAAAAATATTTTAAATAATACACCAAATTGTTTGAGGACCGCTGATGAAGCTGGCTGTGTGCGAAAGTTATGGCAGTGTTGCCTAATTTTATCTCAATGTCCATTACTTAGCTACAATTTTTTTCTCATTCCAATAACATTAGATAAATAACATCTAACTGTGCTATCGGTCAAAATGTACTCATTTAAAATACAAACTCGTCTCTATTTTGAGCACACAAAATTAACAAAATAAAACAATAAGATTTGTTTTAAATGTTAAGGCACCATTAATATTAGATTTCAAAACTGCATTATACACTTGAAACACGTTCTGTTAACCAAGCGCCGTTTGTGCTCATTCGATATTACAGCTGACGGGAGTTTCGATGCATGTTCACTTCACATACAAACACACAAAGATTTTATTTTTAGTTTCTCTATGCACAAACAAAAAAAATACGTTGTGACTTGTGAGTACGTTGTGTGGTAAATTTTTCACGCATCTTAAAAATTACCATTTGACATGCATACACAGATTCACGGAATTTACTAACTACATACAGGTCTGTCTGCAAGCAAACCTACAGACCTGTAATGACCCTAAATTACAAACAACGATCACCAGAGTAACTATAGCACCATTTGTAAACTCTACACAGGTTCGGACCGGCCTCATTCGGCCCCATAGGCAATAGTTGTAATTTGATCCCTACGGCCTACCCTCTCCCATCAATAAAGATCAATCGTTTTCAGGATATAAAGAAATCATATACCTAAAATAAACACGATAAAAATTAATGTTTTTCAGTATTGTTTATTACTAGATAAATGATAAATTCGAACATAAAAGTAAATATGGAAAGGAACAATAATTCAAAAATAAAAAATAGTTAGATTTGTACATTGTAAGTACAGGGTACAAAAAATATAAAACAAATATATCTTAGAGCTAAAACAATACGCTATTTTCTTAACCTATAACCTCAGCTCATTCCTTATTTGGTATCTTTCAAATTTTAATAATGCACAATAGCATAATTATTAACTTACTTCATAATTAATTAATTAATTATCTATAAATACTTATAGTATTTTTGCATGAACGGGATTAAAACAGTTTTTTACTAATTCAAAACAGGGAGTAAATCAAGCGTTTATTCATTTGGGATTTAAAGTCGCCGTGGAAACTACTGAACAGTATAAACATAATATAACGTCAACATTTTTACTATGTCAAATTTTTAATGATAGAAAGAACAAAAAAATAAGAATGAAGCGTAAACCATAAAATATAACTTATTTCAAATCCAAATTAATATGAATAGGGTAATTTTTACAGTTCGCAGTATTTGGTAATTAGTAAAATTTAGTAATATTTAACAATCTAAATGTCAAACAGAAATAAATAAAAAATAATGTCAAATGGGCAATTAAGGTATACTTGCAATACTTAACACTGACATAGTTTTCCATAAAGCACGAAACACTAAAACACCATATACTGCACTCATTTGAAGATGATTAAAACCGTTTTAAGTATCTCCAGATGATGCCAACTTGGATGGCGAAACGAGTGTCGAGTGGAGTATATGGTTTTCCTTTTTCTTTTTTGGGACTTACTACCACATGAATAATTCTTCGTTATCTAAAAAATGTAGTTAGTTACCCAGTATATTACTGCAAAAATAAATCGTGAAACTTGACATAATATTCTAAAAAAAGAAAAATAACTTTGAAAAAGGAAACACTCACTTTCTGAAACGTTAGGGGATTATATTATTTTTGTGTCTCATATTAGTTGTCAAAAAACACCCTCTGACTAATTTTTTGACATAAAGTCACAAGCGCAGAGGTTTATTTTTATAGTAACACACTGGGTAACTAACTATACTTTTTAGATAACGAAGAATTATTCGTGTAGTACTAAATTTCAAAAAAGAAAAAGAAAAATCTAGAGAATGCCACAAATTAAAACAGTTAAAACAGTTTTAATTATTTCCAGGCGATGTCGACATGGTTGGCGAAACGCGCATCAAAGGTTTCAACCCACTTCAGGACGATAATATCTAAAAAGCTTTGTGGCCAATTACTATTCTTTAGTTTTTACATTTCATGTTTTTTTAAATAAAAATAGTGCCCGCTCGTGGAACAATGTTGTATGTACTTCAGGAGTAAAGTGTGCTTTAGTTCCTAGCATGAATGCTGGGACTAAAACACTCCTTTTACTTTCTTGGCACATAAATAACTATCAATACATACAATCATCTCACACACCACTCACTGACAGGACTGAGAGAAACGAGCCGAATCCCCATGGTACCATACAGATCAGCAGGTTAAAAGTGACCAATAGTTATTGCATCGATAAAAAAAATGCACAATGTATAGAACGCCTGGGGAGGTGGGGTCTAATTTACTTACAGAACCGAGAAGTGCGCGACTAGTAACGTCGATAATATGGGATGGATGGCGCTACTAGTGCTGATTTTACATCTTTCAGCTTCTTACGAATCACTGGTTACACTAGTAATAGGTAAACCACTTGTACTAGCTGGCGCCCGGGGGCCAAACAAATATTTTTGACTTTGTTAATGGAAAATAATTTCCTACAAAGGAAAAGGAAAAATACATTGTTCAGTTTGCAGTTTGACCTTCCAGAAGTGTTTGGCCCCGTCGGTAATTGCCGATCTGCCGGCCGGGCCAGTCCGTCCCTGAGTCTCTACACTATACGCTTAGGGAGATTGGACGTTTGCGCTTCGAAAAACCTGGTGACACCAGTGTGCGACGCCATTTTGAGCTCGAAATGTCATTCAATCATTTAATGGTTATTGTTTGGTTTTCTGTAGTTATAGTGCGATTTCTTTCATTATATGAATTTTTTTGCAACTTTCTATGACTACCATAGGATATTTTAATACATTGTGTAGTGAAAATAATATATTTGAATGGAACATCTTGCAAGGAAATCAACTGTACCTGTTTTTATATACATAGAGTTCCTTCACGTTCTACAACAAAAAGATTCTCTTTCTGTGTGTTGACGAAGAATGCGGCAACATTGAACAGTGATTGTGAAATGTGTTGTGTGTTGGGACATGGTCATTCAACTTCTATTTCAGCTGTTTCAACAAACATGTCCGCACTTTTTTTGTTGAGAAAAGTCAGTTATTATTTTCTACTTTTTAAGGCTCTCTTATGCACTATACAATTTATTATATCAAGATGTACTTATCCTCAAAAAATAATTCACAAGTTTGTAAAGTTTGCCCAGGAAATTGTAGGTCCAAAATATGTAGTGTACTGTATATCTATCTTTGATAGTTTTCAAGAAAATGGCGGTTGAAAATGTTATATCAATCATAAATTATTTCATTTTCATATAAAACAAATGAATGTAGGAACAAATCTGTTACGGTTATTTAAGTTATTTGTTGAGTAAAATTTGATAAAGTCATAAAAATATCATTTCCGGCTAAACCGGAAGTACTATAAAAAAGTGATTTTCAGGCTCAAATTACTTCGATATTTTTAATGGAACACTCTATTGAACCTTAAATTTACCCAAAAAACAACTATGCAGCTACGGACACGTGTTTCGGAGTTATTTCCCCTCATCAGCTAAAGAATTAGATCTAGGATGAGATAGATCAGGAACAAGAACTAAAATAAAGCTGGAAAGTACAGTACACAATACTCAATTAGTGCCTTCATGTTCCCATGTGCCACAATTGGGGCCTCAATGAGCACAGTCAACACACAGAGAGCTCTATGTGTACTGCCCGTTTCCACCTGGCAAATACAAACAAAATAATATAGATTTATTGGGGTCAAAATAAAATAAGAAGGTTTAGTGCCATATCCCCAAAAAAACAACTATGCATCTACGGACACGTGTTTTGGAGTTATTGCCCCTCATCAGCGTAGCGTAGCTAAAAGAATTGGATCTAGGATGATAGATCAGAAACAAGAACTAAAATAAAGCTGGAAAGTACAGTACATTGAGGCCCCAATTGTGGCACATAGGAACATGAAGGCACTAATTGAGTACTGTGTACTGTACTTCCCAGCTTTATTTTAGTTTTTGTTCCTGATCTATCTCATCCTAGATCCAATTCTTTAGCTACGGTACGCTGATGAGGGGCAATAACTCCGAAACACGTGTCCGTAGTTGCATAGTTGTTTTTTTGGGGATATGGCACTAAAACTCCTTATTTTATTTTGACCCCAATAAATCTATATTACTTAAATTTACATTCTACTAACCTTTCTGAATATTTTTTGTTTCCCCTGTCTAAACTTAATAGTTTATGAGATATCGGTGACTGAATGTATTATATCTGTAGATTAACAAATAATACAATGAAACATATTTACAGTTAACAATTACAGTTTAGTACATTGTAATTAAGTAATTGTATAACTTGACTTTGCGATACAATATATTAGTTAACAATTTTATTATTAAAATTAATATACACTCTTTTCATCACACGTTCATTATAGAATAATGACCCTATGGTAAAGTCTCGTATGGATTACTAATTAGATATCTTTTAGTATCGTAAGGACTTAATGCGATTTTGGTTTGAATAACTGTGTTCACAGAATGCTTTTCTGATTTGATTAAATTTTGATTTATTGATTTTTCAGTAGAATTATTTAGACATTCAATATAATCATCGAAAGTTATTTTATTTTTTACTATAGATTTTTTAACACCTTTTATTTTTTTTAATCTTGTGCAATCCTTGAATTCTAACTGCATACATTTTAGATCTAAGTCCTAAAAATTCTGTCATTATGGAGCCATTTTGCTCATCCTTCATTAACCAATCACTTTTTTATTTACACGCGGTATATTATAAGTATTATTTTCAGGGTAGTTACTTGTATCGAAATAGTTAATTGCGTCACGTTTGATTGAGGTATAAATGTAACCGGTATTAATCTCTTATATTAGTGAACTGGTATCGGTATATAGAATGTTACAATTTTCGCCAAATTCACGTTTCATATAATCATAATGAAAATTATATATAGTTGTTTTTGACAAATCTAATATACACATTCCTACATATATTGGTTTATTAAAATAAATTTCAGTTTTGTTTAATTCAATTACCACGAGATTCTCATTAAAAGTGGTAACAAATTTAAATTCCGGTTAGAAATTAGAGCTTCGGCACCATACCGCCTTTTCCATTTGGTAGCTAATCTAACATTGCCATTTTTAATGATTTTTCCGAAAACGGCATTATTCATAAGCTTGAATAAATTTTTTTCAAACTCATTTTTTGTTTGTACGTAATTTAGTATTTAAATCTACATATTTTTCAGGCCACGGTGACTGATTGAATTTTTAAACTCTATAAATTTTAATAAGTTTTAATCCTTGCGCTAAAGCCTGTTTCAAATTTCTATAATGAATTATATATATAGTCTTATTACTTAGTGTTCCCATTAACTTTACTTCTCTTGATTGAGGCGATGCGATATGCTCCGGGCACAAAGATCGATATTTATGGTGATCGTGTAAAGCTTCCTGATACTCTAGATCAACTTTGAGAATATAACCCACCGGTGGTGATTCATCCGAAATTAATGCTACATTAAAATTTTGAATATTTTCGATCCATTCGAAACCTCCATAGGGGAGCCATTGTGCCATTGACCAACCATATTGATTATTTATATCATAAACATTAAGTATGTACTAGGATTTGATGGGTTATAAGCTTTCCCCATATACTTATTAGCTTTAGCATACCGTTTCGAGCATTGGCTTAAACCTCCGCGAATACCTCGTTCTATAAACATAATCGTATCAACATCAGTTAGAAGTTCTAATTCGACTTTAGTATATTTTAACATATATTCCCATGTATACCCCGGTAACGTATAGAAGTTTGCCGGATCAAGATGATATATTTCCTGACAGCTTCGTCTAAATTGTTCAAAAATGTCTGTTAGTAGTAAAATATCGCTTTTTAGATACAAATCACTATACTTCCCTAAATTTTTACACTCAAACATCTCCTACACATTCTGCGCATGTGTATACTCATCATCACTAATATTTTTATCTTCTAATTTATTATAAAAATCAAATTTCGTGGGTAATTCCGGATAATTTATTTAACTTTTCAAAAGAGTCCATGAAATCATATGGGACGACACCCTTCCGTGTTAATATTTAAGTTGCTCACATGACAAATTATTAAATTCTTGTGTCAGTATAGGATAATTTTCTAAATAGGATGCTAAGGTGTCTAATGAAGAAGCCATAAATTTAAAAGAATCCATAAATCTAAATTTAATAAATCTGGTAAGTGCTTAGTAAACGATATATACCGTTCCTTATTTATCGGTGATAATTCTGTTCTCCCTTCGAGAGTCGTGGCTATTTTCTCAATAATAAAAAAGGCATCATAATTGCTTAAATCATGGAAAACTACCGGTACTACGATACTATCCTGAACATTTAAGTTACAGCTTTCATGTGCCTGACCGCGATATTTATCTGTAAAATGGCAGTGATTACGTACTCTCTTGTCCTTGAGTTTAAAGGGCATTTCACAAATATGACAATGAGTGGCTTTACTAAACATATAATTTTGAATTGGTATTAATTTCTCCATAGGCAGAGGATATAGAAATATAGTTTCTAAATCCTCGGATAATTGACAGAGTTCATTAGCAAACCATTGTTCACAGTTAGTAGTATAAGAGTCGCTTTGGACAGACAGTGACGTCATAGTACCGGCGCCAGACAATCTGAGTAACATTGACCCACACATACCAGAAACACCTTAGGTGATTTTTTTACTACTAGATATAAACTTTCATATAATTCACTTTCAGATAATCCTAATGATTTTTTTTAAAGATTTTTTTTGAGGTTCAGTATAATTGTTAGGTGTAAGTGTTATGTAGTTGAGGGCAAAAACGCCTTATTTGATAACATTTTATTTAAGATATTTACAGAATGGGCAAATGCATAAATTTCAAGATATCATAGAATAAATAATATTAATAATAACAAATATTAACAAATAAATGTTTACATGATTATAGTTAAGAGGATAAACATAAAATAAACTAGACAAGCCTAGGTTACTTATATCTATAAGGTACAGAGCCATAGTAAACTAAAAAAAAATTTTTGATAGGATTTAGACAATAAATTTTCTTTCTTCTCTAGTTATAACCTCACGTTCCCTCATTCTTCCAATATTTTTGGACAGAATATAAACTGGCTCTGATGGTTCTAAAATCTTCTTCTTAATCATTTTGAAATTGACCAACTAGGAATCAGAATAATTAAGGGCTATTTCCATCACCTTGCATACTTCATGATATTTTTCTGAATTTGGTGAATACAAAAGGTATGCATAATTTTTAGGATCTCCAATAGCAAACTCGGTAATGTACGAACCGGCGCCATAACATTCCAATTCATCTGTCATGTCACCAATAAATGTTCCAACAGGAACGTCGAAATCTGTCTCCCTTGATATGTAAACAACAGAGTCCGTGTCATAATAGAAACTCTATTTTCTAACTTGTCCAGATAACTATAAAGTTTTAGATGCATCTGTGTAGTAACATAGCAGGTATAACGATGTTAACCGTAGTCAATGGATCATACACTTCACCTCTCAATTCATAATTGACAACGACAGTTTTATCGTTAACATCGAGAGCACTATTAATTAATATTGAGGGGTTAGTAAACATTAAAGAATTCTTCAGGACTGTTAATTATTTTCGTCCTTGGTTGGTTCTCTCTGACCAAACTTTCCACAAAATGAATTTAAAATTAGTTTGGCTAGTGACCTTAGCCCAGGGTTTTCTAGAATTTCATGAAAATCCATCTGTATATCCTCCCTCTCTAGAAACTGTTCATAATATTTCTCTTGTTTCTCTTTCGTATTGCAGTGTTCAGGAAATACTGAAGCCTGCTGTTTTATCTTAATAAATTTTTTCATCATGGCGGTAAACAAACCAGAAATATTTGTCGATTTATCAAATTGCTGTACGGCATAGTTCCAAATTTCAAATGTCTGAAGTATTTTGTACCCCTTTTCGAGAGCGTTTAACACTTCGTCATTGATCCACGATCCGACGAGGGTTCTTCTTCCGTGTGGTCGCAAGCAGCTCGGTTCATGTCTGGCCACACGTCCGATAAAGAATGAACATAAGTTTATCATTTATCTTTGTAGGTAGCACGGGGTGGTAGAACTTCTGAGGGGGTAAGATCTTACACTTTATAACACTTTCAGTATGATTCAGATATAGCTTTTCACACTCTTCTCCTACAAAAACTTTTGGGTGGCCCAGAAGAAACTTTCCGTATATGCATGCCCATGGACAGAGTGAACACACATCAACGTATTTTATTTTCTCCTCGCCATTGATACTATAATATTTATAGGTGTTACCTGTTCGACCACCATAAATGGCATCCCGAGGGTTTAGAGGTATCGACGTAAGAAGGGGATGGTTTTCTGAATATTCTTTAATTTCGTTATTTTCGATCATTTGTTTACGAAAACTACATTCCCACATCTCTATAACATCATATCCTAAGTCTCTTAATCTATCTGATTTAGCTATCGTAGTCTTATATTTTAAATTTAAAATTTCTGATAGATCCTCTTGCAGGGAATCGTCTCGACCATGCTTAAAACAGGTGTGGGAGCAAGCATGGAAATAGCATTCGTAAGACTCAAATACTTGATTAGTTTCTGAGCAAAAACCGTCCACTTTGACTCCATGAATTCTGGCTTCCTTCTATTTTGCAGCATGTTGTTTATTGATACATCTTTGTAATTCTTCCCACACAAGCAAGGGCTTGTAGCAATTTTACTGTTACGCCACTGGACTGTGCAGACTGGTTAGATTTGGTTGGAATTGTACACGAACGGCCGGGAATATTCTGGAGTGCTCTAGACCGGGAGAATTGATGTATAAATTAGACGCACGGTGGGCCGAGATTTAATCTTAAGTTGAACGTGAACGAGTAAAGACGAAATAAGAAAGAGACTTATAAGTGTTCAAGTGTGATTATAGTTAAGACAGTAATTAATCTATTGTTGTTAATTGTTAATTAGTAAATAAAGTAGTGAGTAAGTGTTACCTGGACTTTCAATCAGCGAATCTACGAGTATAGGTGTTTGTGTGGACAGCAAACACGTAACAATTTGGTGTCGGAAGTGGATTGGAAGAGAAATTTCTGGAATATTCGAAAAGGTTCTACAGTGTTCTTCTCAGAAATTAGTGGTAACACGGAGAATTAAGCTACTGGACAGTGTTTGGAGGACTATTTCTGGACTGAATAGTGACTTTAAAGTGGATTCTCGAGAAGTTCTAGAACATTCGATTTAGAAATAGCTGCAAATACGCGAGTGCCGCTAGTTATAACGTATCGTGGGCTGAGAAAAAGGACTATTAGTGCAATTTCGGGAAAATTCTAGAACATTCTATTTGGAAACTACAGAAGATACGTGAATTGTGTTAACGGAAACGTGTTATAGACTCAAAATAAGACTTATTAGAGATATTTCGTGAAAATTCTCGAACATTCCATTGGACAACTAGTGGAGATAAGTGAATTTTGTCAACACAAAAGAAGTATAGACTCTAAATAAGACTTTCTAGTGCTGTTTCGAGATTTTTCTGGAACATTTCATTATTAAAATAGACGTGATATCAACATTTTACGGACTTTATAGTGTAATAAACTTTATTCTGAAATTGATTTACGTGTCGTGAGTTAATGCCAACAACAAGAAGTATGGCGGAGAAGCAAACACAGGACATGCTTGCAGCATTGTTACAACGGATGGACGATCAGGAAAGAAAAAGACAGGAAGAAAAAGATGACTTAAGAAAGATTATGGAAGATCAAGAGAGAAGACGACAAGAAGAAAAAGAAGAACAAGAGAGAAGACGACAAGAAGAAAAAGAAGACCAAGAGAGAAGACGCCAGGAAGAAAAAGAAGACTTGATAAAAATGATCGAAGGCCTGGAAATAAGACGACATGAAGAAAAGGAAGATCAAGAAAGAAGACAAGAAGAAAAAGAAGAACAAGGAGAAGACGTCAAGCCTAAAACGACGAACAAGAAAGAAAACGGCAGGAAGAATTAAGAAAAATGTTTGAGGATCAAGAAAAGTGGCGACTCGAGGAAAGAGAAGACTTCAAAAGAAGCCTAGATGAGCAGCAGGCAGCCATTTTCTCCCTCACTGAAAAATTTAAAGGAGATGTTATCGAAAAAGTCACTGAAGTCGCAGGGAAAGTCTGTGAAGTCGAAGGAAAAGTCATAGAAGTTAGAAGAAAGTTTGAGGGAGAAATAACTGAAGTTAAAGGAAAAGTCGGTGAAGTTGAAGGGGAGATAGCCCAGTTGAAACAACAATTAAGAGAGAAGGGAGGCCAGTTAGTACTGTCGTCTGGTGCTAGGTTACAACCACCTTCCTTCGACGGTCAAAGTTCATGGTCAACATATAAGAGACAATTTGAGGCAGCTGCACGTTCAAATAACTGGAACGATGAGGAAAAAGCAACAGCATTGGTACTAGCACTAAGGGGCCAAGCATTAGACCTGCTCCAAACAATTCCTGCCGCACAGCAACAAAACTTTAGCATTTTGGAGGCAGCGTTAGAACTAAGATATGGCGACCAACATCTCGCCCAAGTATATCAGGCTCAGCTCAAATCACGCAGACAACGAGGTGGAGAAAGCCTCCAGGAGATTGAAGCTGCGGTAGAAAGATTAGCCCATCTAGCCTATCCTGATGCACCAATGGAATTTCAACAACAATTAGCAGTTGGTACATTTATTGATGGAGTAAGGGACCAGGAAGTTAGGCGAATTCTTAAGTTGGCCAGGCATAAGCTTAGTAGTGAGGCTTTAGTACATGCACTGGAGATTGAGGCTGCCTATAAGGATACCACACAATCAAATCAGAGAGTACGAGCTGTGAGTGTGGAGGAAGACAAGCCAGACAACACAACACAAAACATGATATCTGATCTACACAAGATGATGATCCAACTATTGACAAAATCGAACTCCCAGCAGAGACAAGACCAACAACAAAGTAGTGGGAGACCGAATGGAGGCATCCGTTGTTATAGGTGTGGCAAAGTGGGCCATATCAAGAGAAACTGTCGTCAACGCAGCCCGGAAAGGGTAAATGCTGCTGTGGTTGAGGAGCCACAGGAAAACTGAAGATGGCTGGCAATTTGGGGGCTGCGCTGGCCAAGAAATGTTGTGACCCCCGAGAAATAAAAGTTTCCCAACTTCGGAGAGTTCAAAGTAGCCTGTTGTTGGAGGGTTATGTTAATAAGAAGAAATGTGTGTTCACAATCGACACAGGAGCTACGTCATCAATAGTACGGGCAGGATTCATAACGGATTTCAAAGTAAATAAAAGACAGAATGGATTAGTCATCCGGACAGCTACGGGAGATAGGGCGGCGGTTCATGGGGAAGTCGACATGGAGCTGCAGATTGGCCGCTTATGTTTTAAAGTTATCGTAGCTGACATTACAGATGACTTCATTTTAGGATTAGACGTTATGGAAAAATATGGATTTGTACTTGACGTTGGAGAACGAGTTCTCAGGATTGGAAATGAAGAAATTATTTTGTCAACGGCAGATGAAAAATTCCATAATATTAGGCTACTAACTTTGAGGACAGTAAAAATTCCTGCACGAACAGAGAAGGTAATTGAGGCAGTCCTGGAGGAAAATTCTGTGGGATACCGCTTTGGCCTCGTTGAGAAGGATGACTCAATTAAAATGACAGACAATGTAATTCTGGCAAGGACGTTAACACAGACTACAGACAAGATACCGATTAGAATAGTTAACCTAAATTCACACTCAGTGACGTTCAAGGAAGGCGAAGCAATTGGCACCTACGAACCAGTCACATGGATTGTGAGATGTGAAGAACAAATCATTGGAGCTTCGTCTACAGATATGGACCAAGAAATTGTAAAGATGTTAAATGCCCAGTTAAACCATTTAACTCCTGATGAACATAGAGAAGCTTTAAAATTTTTGAAGAAAGAAAGTACAGTATTTGCAAAGGACACAGAAGCTCTTACAAACACCAACATAGTGCAACATCGGATAAATACTGGTGAATCAGCTCCTATTCGTCAACCACCTAGGAGGCTCCCAGTAGCAAAACAAGAAGAGGCTTCTGCAATGGTACAGAAGATGCTTAAAGACGGAGTTATTGAGGAATCAACCAGTCCTTGGTCGTCTCCAGTAGTTTTGGTTGCTAAGAAAGATGGAACTCTAAGATTCTGTGTCGACTAAAGGAAGCTGAATGACGTCACTAGAAAAGACAGCTATCCGTTACCCCGAATTGATGACACACTAAGTACGCTGGCAGGTTCACAGTGGTTTTCCACTCTAGATCTTCGAAGTGGATATTGGCAAGTGGGACTTCATCCAGATGACAAAGACAAGACAGCCTTTTCGACAGGAAGTGGCCTTTATCAATTCACTGTGATGCCTTGCGGCCTGTGCAATGCACCAGCAACTTTTGAAAGACTGATGGAACTGGTACTACGAGGACTAACTTGGAAGACATGTCTGGTTTATCTTGATGATGTGATGGTTATGGGACGGGATTTTAAGGAGCATTTGAAGAACCTTCAAGAAGTGTTTGGAAGAATTAAAAATGCACACCTGAAATTGAATCCCAAAAAGTGCCTAATGTTCCAGAAAGAGGTAAAATTCCTAGGACATGTCGTGTCTTCGGAGGGGATAAGAACAGACCCAGACAAGATTTCCTCAGTACGAGATTGGCCGAGGCCTTCAAATGTTCACGAAGTACGAAGCTTCCTTGGCCTATGCACTTACTACAGACGATTTGTGGAACGATTTGCCGATATTGCGAAGCCACTACACCGGCTTACAGAAGAGAAGGTTCAGTACCAATGGACACAAGAGTGTGAAACATCGTTCAGAACACTAAAATCAGCACTGTGTTCGAGTCCGGTTCTATCATACCCAGAACGGAAAGGTCTGTACGTATTAGACACGGATGCCAGTAATTCTGGACTTGGATGTGTTCTTTCCCAAATTCAAAATGGACAGAAAAAAGTAATTGAGTACTTCAGCAAGACGTTGTCGAAGCCAGAACGTAACTATTGTGTGACACGGAAGGAACTATTGGCCATTGTCAAGTCCATAGACCATTTTCACAAGTACCTATATGGACAACACTTTAAGGTTCGGACCGACCATGCTGCATTAAAGTGGTTATTGCAATTGAAGACTCCGGAAGGCCAACTAGCTCGCTGGATAGAAAAACTGCAGCAGTACGATTTTAAAATCGAACATCGTCCTGGAGAAGACCCTGTCGGGAAGACTGCAAGCACTGCCACCGGGTAGAAAAACAACAAGGGATAATAATTGTGAACACCGTTAAAATTGATGTTCCTGACGACTGGACAAGAGAGACATTAAGAGAAGAGCAGTTAAAAGATCAAGAAACTGGTCTTATTCTGGAATGGAAAGAAAGAGGAGCCCGACCAGGCTGGAAGGACACTTCAGACAAGGCAGTGGGACTGAAGGCTTTGTGGGCACAATGGGATTCCCTTAGAATAGAGGATGGACTGTTGAAAAGAACTTGGGAAAGTCCAGATGGGAAGGAAATTACTTTGAGATTGGTAATTCCCAGGTGTCGCATACCAAAAGTACTCCAGGAAGTGCATAATGGAACATCTGGCGGACATTTTGGCATCAACAAAACTCTCACTAAAGTACGCGAACGATTCTACTGGGTGAACAGCCGCCAAGATGTGGAAGCTTGGTGCCGTAAATGTGAAGTTTGTGCGGCAAGTAAGGGGCCACAGACAAGAAGTAAGGGCCAAATGAAACAATATAACGTAGGGGCTCCTTTTGAGCGAATTGCAATCGACGTAGCTGGTCCATTCCCCGTGACAGATGATGGAAACAAATACATCTTAGTTGCCATGGACTATTTCAGTAAGTGGCCTGAAGCTTATGCCATACCCAACCAAGAAGCAGCCACTGTCGCTCAAGCTCTGGTAGATAATCTAGTATGTCGATTTGGCGTGCCCCTAGAATTGCATTCGGATCAAGGAAGAAACTTTGAATCAGGGGTGTTTCAGAAGATGTGTCGCCTACTGGGAATTCATAAGACAAGAACAACAGCCCTACATCCACAATCAGACGGAATGGTGGAGAGATATAATAAAACCATGGAGGAGCACCTATCCAAAGTGGTTGAGAAATATCAGAGAGATTGGGACCGTCACTTACCTCTTTTCCTTATGGCATACAGGGCCTCCATTCATGAAACAACAAAACAGACACCGGCTCGCGTGATGTTTGGACGTGAGATTAGACTGCCATGTGACTTGGTGTTTGGCACACCGGAAGAGGAGCGACTTTCCGTAAATGACTACGCCGATGAAGTTGGTGAACGGCTAAGGAATATTCATGAGCTGGTACGAGACCGAATTGCCATAGCAAGTGATCGCATGAAGGCTCGTTATGATCTTAAGGCGAATTCAGGAGGGTCCAGGCTGGAGATTTGGTTTGGCTATATAACCCACAACGAAAGAAAGGCAGGTCCCCGAAGCTTCACCCGCCCTGGGAAGGTCCTTACACTGTGGTCACCAGACTAAACGACGTTGTATATAGAATTCAGCAAAGTCCAAAATCCAAGATGAAGGTGGTGCACATAGAGAGACTAGCCAAGTATGCAGGGAATAATGAATTGCCTGATCGGGACGTTCAGGCTTAAGGAAGGGGCAGTGTTACGCCACTGGACTGTGCAGACTGGTTAGATTTGGCTGGAATTGTACACGAACGGCCGGGAATATTCTGGAGTGCTCTAGACCGGGAGAATTGATGTATAAATAAGACGCACGGTGGGCCGAGATTTAATCTTAAGTTGAACGTGAACGAGTAAAGACGAAATAAGAAAGAGACTTATAAGTGTTCAAGTGTGATTATAGTTAAGACAGTAATTAATCTATTGTTGTTAATTGTTAATTAGTAAATAAAGTAGTGAGTAAGTGTTACCTGGACTTTCAATCAGCGAATCTACGAGTATAGGTGTTTGTGTGGACAGCAAACACGTAACAATACTTTGGTTGTCCCGGTATCGATAACCATTCTTTGAGATTATTCCTGTAGTATTCGGTTTTAAGAAATTTCGTCTTAATACCCTGTTACATGCAGAGGCTATTGTACAAGCTTCAATAAAGGGACAGACGTTTCCAGTATCAAGCAGCTGATCGTGGAATTTACGACATGCAACAGCCAGAATTTCAACATCAGAGACACAGGACACAAGATCGCGTTGCATGTTGAATTCATCATCCTTATGTTCTTCATACCAGTTGAGGAACATTTCTCTAGCACCACCCTCTTTCATATTATCTTGATTAAAATATTTCACAGCTGGTAGCGGCCCTACATAATTTACGTTAGCACTGGTAGTGAATAAATGGGAAAAGTAACCCTTCTTAAAACTGTCTCCGAGTCCAAATACTTTAGGCAGTTTCGATAACGCCATAAGGAAATGATAAATGGAATCCAAAAACTTTACGTTCCATACTTTCATCATTACTATTTTCATCCCACGCATTATCAATTTAGGCTTCAAGTCTGTCTTTGTCAAAATGTGGTTTAAAAGGATTGCTCCATCGAACCCTAGAAAATTGTGTGCTAAAACTATCACGTTTTTGAAAATGTTTCTCTGATTCAAAACAAACTCAAGAAATCGCTCAACAGGCGTTACTTTCAATATTTGTAGTTTAGGACCACATTTTCGGCAAATGTTTTCTTCTGAGCGTAAACAAGCAAAAATGCACAAGTTAGGCTCGTGTAGGAGCGAACCTTCTTCCAGAATTTTTTCCTGTTTTGTCTCCAAATTATAAAATATAAAAAGTATGTCATCGGTTTTTTGGTTCTTTTGTATCCGGTTGCATATAGCAGAGGTGGTCGGCTGAGACATAGTCAATTTTACAGAAAATTTCGTCATAGGTGTTACGCCTTACTGTTTTGAAGCAATGTGTGCAACGTACAATTTCTGCACATACAGTACTTTTTCCTCTAGATTCTTGCTTTTTATGGTTATCAAAACATGCCTGTCCTCTAAATGATCTATTGCAATCATAACATTTTATTTTTATTCGATCTTGCAGGCATGTCGGGGATTGACAACAACATGGGCAGGTTCTTCCTCACCTATGGCTTTCTTTTACGTTGTAAGGTATATGACGTCCTTCACAGTAATAAATACAACAGAAAACAACAGTCAAGGATGTTATAACAGTATAATGCCCTTCATGACAAAGTAAATTCAAAGTTGGGCCTTTATTTATGCCTCTGAAGATAACGTGTCACGTCCTTTACTACCATAGGCGTACACTACAATCTTATAATGTGCTAAGTACTGCTAACACTTTGCAAGTTCTGGAATACCAGACCCACACTCAGAGATAGTAACACCAGCATCCTCAATTAGAAGTATGGCCTTCTGAGTCTAGATTTTTCCGATATCACGACGTACTTTTCGATAGTCAGAATCCTTATCAACGTGGGTTTTACCAACAACTAGAGCTCCGAGTAAGCACATATTGTCCTTATTATTTATGGATACAAGACCTTTGTTCATGATGCATTCTTCTTGAAAGCAGTTATAATTTCTACCACGTCCTCTTTCTATAGGCATCCCCACCAAGGTTACTCCAAGGTGAAACGTTTCCGTAACGAGACCATAACTGTTTCGTTAATATACACCAGCAATGACATCTCACACGTGGTCAGACTTCACTTTTTCTATGGGTTGAAAACGTATCCACCCGTCACTCTTGATAAAGTCTTTGAAACAGAATGAATATCAAACTTGATCACCTGGTTGCAGATCCTCCGTTCCTTTCTCAATTACTTGATTAATAGCACATTTAACCCTTTCAACGAAATCTTTATTCTCAGCAACTTTAATAATAATACACTTTTCCATTTTCTGGAAAACTGATCAACTGTTTCGTTCAACGACTGGACGAGCTAAAAATCACCCTATTTATATATCTCAGCCGATCAGTATCGGCGACATGTAAGTAGCGCCCTCTGTTCATTGGCCTATGAAATAAAACACAAATGTTTCGATTGCATTGTTCTAATGATACTCTTTATAGTACAAATACGTACTGCTATGATTACGTCATACACTATTTACATTAACCTGTCTAAATCCCACAGACTTAAGAATACGGCGGTCACCATTATTTTTATTTATTACCTAAACGTATAATTAACTGTCTTTTTATAATAGCAAATACTCTACGGCCATATACACACCCTTAGCACTACCCCTTAATTACTATCCCAGATCTACGTCTATAGTATAAATCAAAACCTCTTAAGTACAGAATCGTAAAAAACTGTACCAGTAAAAATACAGACCTGTAAAACGCTGTACTAGTATAAGTACAGACCAGTGAAATACTGTACCAGTTACAGACCTCTACAAAAGCTGTACCAGTACCTGTAAAAGCTGTACCAGTAAGCTATAGCAGTACCTGTAAAAGCTGTATCAGTAAGCTGTACCAGAACCTGTAAAAACTGTACCAGTACCTGTAAAAGCCGTACCAGTAAGCTGCACCAGAACCTGTAAAAAGCTGTACTAGTAAAAGTACAGACCAGTAAAAAACTGTACCTGTAAAAGTAGAGACCTGTAAAAAGCTGTACCAATAGAAGTACAGACCTGTAAGAAGCTGTACCAGTAAAATTATAGGCTGTTTGAAAGATTTTTAATAAACCAGTTAAATAGGTAAAGATATGTGTAACGAAAAGAGATGTTACATAAACATAAAATTAATAAAACATCGAAGGTTCTTAGAAAGAAGTACCTAGCATTAAAATTAGGAAGTTCCGATGAGGATGAAAGCCTTAATCGAACTGACTATACAACTCAATGTCTGCATGTACTCTTTGATACATCCTTCCTTTCACTCACAAGCGTACGGGACCACGGAATTTTACAGAAGCACTTTGAAGAATGTTCTCGGTAGGGGACCATATGCTTCCAAGTATTTTTCATAAGCCCCTGTTTTTGATAATTCTTTCATATTTAGCTGGCTTGTTTCCACCTCTTCATTAATTAAGTCGCTGTTATTCTGTTCATCACTAATAGATTTTTGTGAGGCAGGATTAAATTGATAAGTATCTCCCAACAAATTAAGTACAATCATCTGCAAATATTTGTTTAAAACATTAACAGTAGATTTTTTAGGAGTAGAATAAAGACTTTTGCTTTGTTCAGTTTTAATTTCATCTAAATACGAAACTCCAGTTGAGAATACGAAACATGGACATGAACATGAACATGAACATGAACATGAGGATACATAAGAAGGATATAAATAGAGATAAATAAGTATAACATAGGGTTAAAAATAAGTATAAATAAGGGTCACCTGCTACTATTTGGTCATTTGATGTTATACAGTAAACATGTATACATGTAATATTTGTAGTAAGACATTCTCTTGGCTTAGTGGTCTAAGCAGACATACCAATATTCATAAAAGTCGCTCTTTTCAATGTGATTTGTGTAATAAAATATTTACAGGAAAAGATCTTAAAAATTTATGTACAAACACGCACCGCTATTTCATCCAATAGAGAATTACTGGGGTGTGTGTATTTATGTTATAATATTTACTCTTAATCTAATAAATTTCAATAAGAATTTATTTTCTAATAACTCCAGCTACGTTTTCTCACCACTACTTGCTGAAATCATATAGCTGCATTGGACTTGAAAATCTATGATGTATAAGAAATGTTCTGTTTCGATAGTATTGATCAAATTTACAAACCTAAATTTCAATTATGAAACAGCATAGAATCAAAGTAATAAAGTTTTACGAGCCCAATATATCGACAGAATTAAATTACATGTTCCAGGGACCGTAATAAAACACAGTAAAACATTACGAAAAATTTATTTAATCTCAATATCTGGCAAAGTATTTATATAAACATAATATTTCACACTTGAACGATTGTTGTTTCTTATATCGATGGAGAAGAATGGAAACCTCCTATGTCAATTTTCGGCGCTTTTGGGTTAGAGGTGTCAAAAAATCAGCATTAATTTTGTACATCGGATGCAAGAACCTTTTATGGCATAGTAATACTCTAAAGCTTAAACTCAACCATACCTCCTATGTCATTTTCGAAAGCTGATGCATTTTATTTCTATGTCAATTTGAGATAGCAAGAGGGCGGCTGCGCCGCTAGCATTAGAGTTATTTTGCAGTGAAAACTTCTATGTCAGTTGTAGTGGGAACTGCATGAATGTGATGTTTTAATGTTTACTGGTGTATTATATGCTTTCTGTTTAAACGCCTCTCATTAATAAAACACATAAATGTTTTCCAGAGGGAAATTGTTGGTTAATCTTGCTTCGGCAAGTAAAAATAATGACCCAAATAAAATTCCTATAGTTATTGCGGTAAGTAATTTCTAACCTCAATTTTTAAAGAACCGAGTAGTTATTTCTGTTATAATTAACTTAATTATAGAGTAGCAACCAAGATTTCAACAAAGTAGGGGCTGTATCTTTTTCGTTGCTTCCTGGAAATGATATTATTGATGGAGATTCCAATAAAACTCCGCCAAAATTATTACGGTGAGTAACAAGAGTTCAGTTTAAGTTATTGTTATTATTTGTTTTTTTATGAATTTACAGAGTAACAACCAAGACATCAACAATGCAGTGGCTGAGTCTTTTTCGTTGATTCCTGGAAGTTATACTATTATTGATGGAGATTCCAATAAAACTCCGCCAGAAATGATTATGGTGACTAACAAG
This sequence comes from Rhamnusium bicolor, assembly GCA_029963845.1. NCBI lineage: Eukaryota > Metazoa > Arthropoda > Insecta > Coleoptera > Cerambycidae > Rhamnusium > Rhamnusium bicolor. The sequence goes on from JANEYF010003655.1 coordinate 21,692, forward strand.
AGTTCAGTTTAAGTTATTATTATTATTTGTTTTTTTATGAATTTACAGAATAACGACCAAGACATCAACAATGTAGTGGCTGAGTTTTTTCGTTGATTCCTGGAAGTTATACTATTATTGATGGTGACGGCACATTAATATTTTCTAGACAAGAACTAGGCATTCAAGTTTTAATAAGTGGAGAGGCAAAACAGAGAAACGAAGAAAGCGAAGATAATATGGGGCTTGACACATCAGAAGTTAGTGAAATAAATATTATGGAAGTAGATCACATATGATAATAAATCAAGAAGTGGAGGACATGCAAAATGATCCTGATTACTTCCCTGAAGAGGACATTGTGGGGCCAAATGAAACAGATGATATTGTCGTTAGTAGCCAAGATAATTCAAGGGGTAGTAACCCCCGATAAGTCTTCTGATGAACAGGACACCGGTACAAAAAGGACAAGAAAGGGAAAAGGTAATAGGAGAGAATGGCAACGATATAAACGCCAAACTCTTCGAAAGGAAGGTAATAACTATACTGGTCGTGTAAAAAAATCAGGAGAGAAGGATACGAAAAGAAGTAAGAGAAAGAAAACTTGGACCTCGTTGTAAGTCTCAGTTCTGTTTGAAATCAAAGAAATGTTTCTGTAATGAGATTCCGGAGGGTTTGCGGTAGGAACTCTTTACGCACTTTTGGTCAAATATTTCCTGGAGGAAAGGAAAACGTACATAAGCACTCGTAAATTCTGAAGTTCCTAAACAAAAACGTCATGCAGAATTAGGAGATAGAATAGGGTCATCGTTTCATTATTTTATAAAAATAAATAATGACAAGAAAGAAGTGTGTAGAGATATGTTTTGCAACACTTTTGGGCTAGGAGTGTGGAGCGTTAAGATCTGGCCTAAAAATATATTCCATGGGATGAACAGTTTGCAGTTAATTTCATTAATATGCTCCCAAAAATGGAGGCACATTATTGTCGCAAAGACACAAAGAAATTATACTTGGAAACAACGTTTCACTCACTAATGCAACTTTATAGAGTGTACAAAAATAAGTGTCAGGAAGAAAATGTAAAAATATTAAGCAGCTTTATGTTCACAGAAATTTTGAACGATATGAATATTTCCCTATTTCAACCTAAAAAAAGACCAGTGCGAGATTTGTTGCTTGTCAGAGAAAGATTATGCAGACCACGTGAAAGCTAAAACTAGAGCAAGATAAGAAATAAGTAAAGACAAAACAGAAGCCATTTCTAAGCTTTGCAAAGTGTTTTCTGCAGATGTACAGGCAATAAAGCTTGCACCATTTTTAATAGCTTCAGCTGTATATTTTAAAACAAAACTCTGCTGCCATAATTACACAATTTATGACTTATCAAGTCACGAGGTTGATTGCTATTGGTGGAATGAATCAGAGGGTGAGCTGAAAGCTGAAATATTTTCATCCTTCCATATAAATCATCTGCAACTCGCTATGAATAAATGGCCAGAAGAGTATACCCAAGTGATTAAAATGTGGTCTGATAGTTGCGGGTATCAAAACAAAAATAAAACTTTATCTAACGCACTGCTAGAGTTGGCTATTAAAAATAATTTTACAATTCATCAAAAGTATCTACAAGTGGGCCATACACAGATGGAGGTGGATTCAGTTCACGCTACCATAGAACGAAAATTAAAAAATAGATAGAGAGATTTATTTATCGTCTGATTACATAGCTGCAACTATAGAAGCAAGAGGATTGGAACGAGAAAACAATGCGAAATCAAAAAATGGTAAACAAAAAGAAATGTATTATCCGCCCTACAGAACCCATTACATAACCTATGACTTTTTTAAAGATTATACTATCCCCATTGGCCAACGATATTCTTCAATAAGGCCTGGTAATCTGATCCAACTGTTAATGACGTTTGTCATTTTGTGTACTTACATGTGTAATACAATACCAAATAAATTTTGATGATAAACTAAAGCCTTTACCTCGGCGAGCAAAGCAAATAGAACCCGGTATTAATTATCCCCAGCTGTATAAATTACGTCTAAAAATTAAACCTACAAAATGGGAACATCTTCAACGGTTAAAAGCTGTACTTCCGCAGCCTGTGCATTCTTTTTACGATAATCTTCCACACTAATAGGGATATTTTTTGTTTATTCGTTATTTTTTTACTTATTTCATTTTATTATTTGTATTCCTAAGTAGAGTGTTTAAAAATAACAGTATTTTGTTTGAACTTTCATTCTTTTTTACTTTATTTTGTAGGTGTCCTAACCTACTATGTCAACCATTTATAACGTCACAGCTAAATGGAAACCTTCTATGTCAATTTTTTTAGAAAAATCTAAAAATGGATACATAAAACATTATTAGTTGTTTAGTGAAAAGTTAAGATTTTTGACATATTAGTTTTCTAATCTTCACCATCGATATCCTCTTTTTTTGTTACATATTTCTAAAATCTAGGAAGTTTGTCAATCAATTAAGATGTATAGCATATTAATTAAGTCGATAAATTATTTTCATTATTTTTTTGAAATACAGTAAATTTGGTGTTAGGTAGAAGTGGTATGTATTGTCTATTCTGATTGATTTGAAAATAATATTTAATTTAAAGTTCTTTTTAATTAATTAATCTACTGATATCGTATTTACGTAAAATTTAAAATTCAGTAAAATATACTGTTTTACCACATTCTATAAGTTTAATTGTTGTGAAATTTTATTTAAATTTCCATCATTATATATTTTACTAGTTTTATAAATCACGTTATTAATAACTCAAAATTAATCATAACCTCCAGAGTAGCCGTAAATCCGATAATTGTAAGTCAAATATACATAATTAATTTTATTTATTTCCAATTATTGTTGTGCGTAGGCGAGTAGTAAAGGAATGGCAGAGATGTGACGAGTCGTGCTCTGATTGACTCTGAACACAACACTGCTCCTTCGTTCTGTAACCTTGCTGTCAACAATGAACAGAGGGCGCTGCTTACATGTCGCCAATACTACTACTACAGTTATTACCTCTATATGACTTGTAGATTGACAAAGAGTTATATGAACATTTCACATAATATCCGTACTATAAGGGACATGTTTTTGATACTTCTTTTCTTTTGACTTTTTATTTTCATCAACAGCTAGTTTTAGTACATATTCTACATCAGCATAAACTATGAATGGAAGGGTTTCTTTATGTTTATAATTTTTAAACCTTAATATCTTCTGGTCTTCATTAGATAGCCTGATTTTTTAACCATTTAAGTTTTTACAGTCTACTGCATGTTGTTCGAGTGCTCTTTCAGTATGAAATATGTAGACATTGGTCACAAAAATATTTAATACCATTGTGCTTACACAACTGACTCGATAAAAGACGCGACAAGTTCTTAATCCACACAAAAATGATATTTTATTAGATCTATTTCTTCATTTTTTCGCTGTCGTCTTCTTCATGATAGACATTCTGAACCATTAATAAATTAACATGTTTATCTCTTCTCTTTTATTAAATAAGTGGGTAAGACCTTGAACTGTTTCTTCCTTTTTTTAGTATGTATACATTAATGGAGATATTGTTTTGTTTTTCAAATCTCGGTATCTGTTTTAGAGTTATCGGGAATTTTATACCAGTTAAATTTAATACTATAGAATAGTGTGGATATGACGTAACCCTTTGTCTATCCTTTTTAGCAGGATGTAATGCCGAAATTACGCTCCAGGCGAAACATGCGTCATCCATATTTACGACACATATACATGCTTTCTTTAAGTTGAATCTCTTTAGGTAATTCTATATATGATGATCCAAGTTGAGGAATAAATTTGTTTATATGAACAGACAGGTTAATAATTTTTGATAATGCCCACCCACTATCTTTTTCCTGAAACTCTTCTAGGTCCGTTAGAAATGGGTGCTGCACGTTTTTTAAAAATCATTCGCCTATATCGGTATCTTTATAAATGGGCATATATTGTTCATATATTTATACTCGTTAATTATATTATCTCTTCTAATTACAAATTCACCACAAAGCACTGTATTCACCTTAATAGATTCGTCCTTTTTCAATGCATTTAAAATACGCTTCTGAAAGATAGCTTTGCAATCCTTTAAAAATTGTATTAGATCAATATGTTTTTAACTTGCAATAACATCGATCTTTATACGCCCAATAAATGCAGAATCCACATCGCTCCATTTTACACGACAACTTGCCGTTTACTTTTTTTTATCTTCATGATGACCCTCTCCAGTAATTTGTAGACATATATCTCACGGAAACTTTTTTATTTTTCCATAAACACTGTTTTTTCTCCCAAACTTTTAGTAGAGAATTCAAAAATGTGCCTGCTTTATTGCACTCTTTAATGCCCAAGTGAATATCATATGAGTTTCCTAGATCCACTTTTGAGAGCATCGAGGAAATAGTAACATTTAATGTCGCTACACTAGACGTAATGTCAAACTACTTCACAACTGTTGATGATTACTATGTAATAGTTGAATTTTAACTGATAAGACAGCTACGACTGTTCAGGAACAACTAAAGATTTCGTTTACACACACCATTTATATATATATATATATATATATATATATATATATATATATATATATATATATATATATATATATAGTTTGAAAGAAAGTTGTTTTTCTTTTTGACTTCTTGAACCTTATTTATATATTTTTATAGCAATTGTGTTCTTGGGATTTTGGTTCTTTAATGATATGAATGAAAGTCTAAATTGTTTATTTATTCATAAACACATTATACAAACGTTTCGGTGGCTGTTTTCCACCTTTTTCAATGCAATGACTAAAATATAAAGCAATTTAAAATGTTTCTACATTTTTAATTATTATTGAAATATCTTACCTTAAACGAAAAAAATAATCTGATGTGGCACTTTATAGTTTAACGTACAATAATGTTACTTAATTAATAATTTGTGCGTATAGCGAGCACATCACTTTTTACTGTTTTATACTAACCGACGATGTTTTTCGGTTTACAACTAAGTTTGAACTAAAATCTTGAACTGGGGTGGCTTGTAATTTGTAAAATTTCCAATGCCTGTAACATGTGTTTTTTACCTAAATTTTAAAAGTTTTAAGGATCTGTTGACTTAGCTTGCTGTGGCAGTGGTGTATTTCTAATTTTTTTTGTAAGGGCAGCTACTATTTTGTTTGATTAATTTTGAGTAAGTTATTGTAGATTTTGTTTAAATTTTGTGTGTCTGTTTTGTCATTTATTGTTTTTGGGTTTTTTTTTATTTCAATCATTTCTAAGATTTCTCTTTTTTTGGTGTGGTTTTCTGTAGCTAATATTTTTTGTTTTGTCGAAGTCGAATTTGTGTTTTGTTGTCTGTGTATGTTTCGTGAGTGCTGTTTTATTAATTTTATCATACTTATGGGATTGGATTCTTTTTTTCTAGATGTTGGGAAGTTTGGCCTACCGAAACGTTTGTATAATGTGTTTATGAATAAATAAACAATTTAGACTTTCATTCATATCATTAAAGAACCAAAATCCCAAGAACACAATTGCTATATAATATATATATATATATATATATATATATATATATATATATATATATATATATATATATATATATATATATATATATATATATATATATATATATATATATACATATACAGAGAGCAAGTTATACGCGGGTTTAATTACATTCGTAAAAATAATGAAAATTAATCGGGTATGCCCGCAAAAAAGAAAAAATTGCAAGTTGGAAAAATGCAAAAATTGCAAATGGCAGAAAGATGCAAACCGTGGACACGTGTTTCAGACTGATTGGTCTTCATCAGCACGGTGTAGCTGAGTTAAAATGATGGACAAAACTCAAAAAAGACACTAAAGGAAAACCACTGACAGGAAGCCAGTCGCACCTTTGTGGCTTCACTTGCTACACGGCCTCTTATAGGCAATTGTGATACTTTTCTCGGAACTTGTTCTACAGAAAAAAGTATAGTATATTTTTCTTCTTGGTCTTAACTTAATTTATCAATTAATAATTAAAGTAAAATAATATGGACAGGTTTCGCTGAATTCGGTGTTGCTGTCCTTACCATTTGACGTGATGTTGGGAATTAACCCTGTGACAATCATTGGGAGGTTTAATCCTTACAGGACGTCTCGTCAGGAGCCGCGATACCGGGTTCAGGGAAAACTAACCTAATAAACAACAAAAAAGGGGAAGAAAAATTCTATTTTACATTCTTTTAACTAGTTGCATAGGGAAGAGGAAGTATAATATATTTTACTTCTGTGTTTGAAAGAAAATAAAGAGTGAAAGATACGTTGAGGGAAGTACACAAAGGGCAAAAAGACCCAGGGGTTGAATACACCTTTTGACTTATTTCCAACAACAAAGGCTTCACCTTTTAGTTGAATAAATTAAGTTACGGACCGTTTTTTCCGTTTCGGTTCGCTGTTTCAGTCTTGGTTTCAGCGTGTTCTGGGAATTAACTCTGTGACAATAAATGGGGGTGGTCCTTTACAATACGTTCGATTCGGAGACCGTAGCACCGATCCTAAAAGGAAAAACTGGCCAAGTCTACATTGCAAATTCACAAATTAAATCAGATCGAGGGTTGATTCTATTCGGGGGAGTGTTCTCAGGAACTAGATAACTTAGTGACAATATAGGAGGTTTTTTTAGCCCCGTGAGTGGACTCCACCGAGTTCAAGCACACCTGTCTAAAGAAAAATTTGAATAAATTCAAACTTTCCATAAAATGTAGAATTTTGAAAATGGCCGCGGTTTTTAGTTACATTTTGGTTGAATTGTTTGGTGAGTTGGTATGAAATATTTCTGGTGTAGAGTAACTTACATTTGAACCAATTACCAGTTGACATGTACTAGAGTAGTGGAGTACATCCACTATGGGGTTGAATCCCCCTATTCATTATTCGATTAATTTGATCATTATGCAGCAATTAAAATGTATTAAACAACATAAAGTAGATGTCAACATTGCATAGTGAAAAGTTTTTAATATGTAACGTGATGTTAGTTTAAACTTATAACCTCAACTTACTGGTATAAGGTAAAAAAACGCTTTTTTATAATTTTTACATGTAATTATGAACCCTTCTTATCTTCTTTTGTAGCCTTGAGAAAGAAAATAAAATATTTTCGAAAGCTTGGCATAGTAGAAAAGAGTATTCTTTATTAACCCAACAAAATTTTGATTGCATCCTCATTAATAAAAAATAAGCTGTTTATATATATATATATATATATATATATATATATATATATATATATATATATATATATATATATATATATATATATATATATATATATGTATATATATATATATATATATATATATATATATATATATATATATATATATATATATATATATATATATATATATATATATATTACTAGCCAGCCATAACTTCCTTGTAAAAAAAGTATCGATTTCAAATTTTTGGGATATTGTGTATCCTATATCTATCTTTGACTGTTCGAGAAAATGGCGGTTGAAAATGTTATATCAATCATAAATTATTTCATTTTCATATAAAACAAATGAATAAAGGAACAAATCTGTTACGGTTATTTAAGTTTTTTGGTGAGTAAAATTCGATAGTCATAAAAATTTCATTTCCGGCCGAACTGGAAGTACTACGAAAAGTGATTTTCAGGCTCACATTACTTCCATATTTTTAATGGAACACCCTGTATTGAACCTTAAATTTACATTCTACTAACCTTTCTGGATATTTTTGTTTCTGGTGTCCCCTGTCTAGACCTAATAGTTTATGAGGTATCGGCGACTGAATGTTCACCTGCTGCACTAATATGTCACAAATCTGCTCAAAGCAGAAAAATAGAAATAAGTATCAAAAGTGAAACACTAAAAGTAATAGGTAGGTATAATTTATTTTAACCATAATTTAAATGTTCAAGAGGTACACCGCTGACTTCTCGGCAAGAATTAATCCTTTCTTTAAATTCCCGAGGAACGTTTTCCATCTGAATTGGAGTAATAGAGTTTATCACTTGCTTAATTCTATTTCTAAGGTCTCCTATGTTATATGGTTGTGTCTTATACACCTTTTCCTTGATATGGGCCCAGTAAAAAAAATCCAAAGGTGTAAGGTCTGAGGATTTCGCCGGTCACCATTGGTACCTATCTAGCGGTTATTAAAAGTTTCACTTAAATATTCGGTGACTACTCGGGCGTTATGGGGCGGTGCACCATCTTGCTGATAGAAGACTGCTCATGCTGCACATGTAAAACTTCAATAAAATTTTGAATTTCGTTCTGTGGAAAATGTAGGTACCTGGCCCCGTTTAAGGTCCATCAAAAAATATTGGTCCTACAATGCGTGTTTCTATAACGCCCAGCCAAACTGGATGCCGAATCTTTCTTGGAAAATCCCTCCTCTAAATAGATGGTTATTTTCAGTTGCCCAATATATCGTATTGTTCCTGTTAAACATTCCCACGTTGGTTAATCGAGATTCGTCTGAAAATAAAATGCATGATTTTATATTTGACTGATGACGCTCAGTTTCTAGATACCAATTGCAAAAATTCAATCTTCGTTGATAACCTCCTCCGTAAAGATGCTGATGGATTGGTACTTAAAAGAATTGTACTTATGTTTATGTAGAATCTTTCTAACACTTTCGGGAGATTTCCCGATACCACTGGCAATTTGCCTTGTAGAACTTGTTGGATCAATCTCAACAAAGGCCAGTGGTTTATCTCTGCCGCCTCATTTACAATAAATGAGTTCTCATGTTCATTATCATTTTCCCGTTTTAAATGTTCTTCCAACCATGAAAAATATTTTGCACAAGGTTGGTCGCGTTCTGGATAACGTCGGCCATACAATGCTCTGACTTCTCGGTTTTTTTCTTACCTCTCGATATACTAATAATAACATATCAATTTGATGCTCGCGCCTAAACACGGCCATTTTTAACAACCAGATAACACTTAAACACTTACTAAAAGGTAAATCAAGAATAAAACGCAAAAATTAAAAGACAACTGTCGAGAGAAACTTTTAAATAATGCAACAGTACTGTCAAAATCTAAATGAAAATCGGTAAATAGTTCTTTTGTTTTACACAGCCCTCTTGAATCATAGTTCTGTTTAAACATAATATTTTATTGTGTAACTTTTGTGACAGTACAAGTGAACATTCAGTCGCCGATATCTCATAAACTATTAGGTTTAGACAGGGAACACAATCAAAAATATCCAGAAAGGTTAGTAGAATGTAAATTTAAGGTTCAATACAGGGTGTTCCATTAAAAATATCGAAGTAATTTGAGCCTGAAAATCACTTTTCGTAGTACTTCCGGTTCGGCCGGAAATGAAATTTTTATGACTACCAAATCTTACTCACCAAAAAAACTTAAATAACCGTAACAGATTTGTTCCTACATTCATTGTTTTATGTGAAAATGAAATAATTTATGAGTTATTTTACATTTTCATTACCGCCATTTCCTCTAAGACTGTCAAAGATAGATATAGGGTACCTACATGTTGAACCACAATTTTCTGGGCAATCTAAATTTTGAATAATATACAGGGTGTTCCATTAAAAATAACAAATTTTTATACTGTTTCCGGTTCAACCGGAAATGAAAATTAGATCTTGGAGTAATTAAACTGTGCACCGTACTCAACCATAGAACATCCCAAAATTTTAAATCGATATCTTTTTACAAGGAAGTTATAGGCTGGCTAGTAATATCGTAGGCACCCAGTATATATATATATATATATATATATATATATATATATATATATATATATATATATATATATATACATATATATATATATATATATATATATATATATATATATATATATATATATATATATATATATATATATATATATATATATATATATATATATATATATATATATATATATATATATATATATATATATATATATATATATATATATATGTATATATATACATATATATACATATATATATATATATATATATATATATATATATATATATATATATATATATATATATATATATACATATATATATACCGGGTGGCCCAGGGACTAAGGAACCCCCAAATTTTTCTACAATTTTGAGATAGAAATTTGAAATTTGTAGGGATGAATCAAGACAAAAAATGTAATTTGTTGATCACCCGCCAAAAAAGTAACTTCGGTTTAACCGGAAGTGACTCTTTTTCTTATTTTAAATAGCACCATGTATATTTAGGTGACCTTTTCTGATGAATATTTAATTTCCCTTTATAAAGCTTTTTTGAGAGATTTAAAATTCGGTTCATAAATAACCCAGACAATTATATTTGTTTGTTTCTTTTAAGAAGGCCATGAATCTAATAAACGAAATACATTATAAATAAAATAATTATCAACACTCGTTGTAAGGGTGTCTACTATCATTACTATTATGTAATTGTAATTATTTCTCATATCGTTTATTTCTTTATTTACGTTTGTTTATTTTTTTTTTCGATATGTTTATTTTTTACATTTCGTACTACCATAACTTGCTTATTTTGAATAGCCTCCTGTGTGTTTTATGTGGTGTTTTTCTTCTCATCAAATTATTCTCTCCGATGATGTATGTATTTGTTATAATAATAACGTTATTAATGCACCAAATGTCGAACATAAAATAATCCTGATACTGTTTTCACTCTCTTCCATGAGTAGGCTGTGTACTCGTATACCTAGGTACGTGAAAATGTAATTTTTAAGTGATCCAATTGTTTACACTTATCAAATTATACCTATTGTAGTATAATAATAATAGTAATAACAAAAAGCATAAATTTATTTAATAATTAAACATGTATATCTACCCTACCCGACAAAATGAACTATTCATTGCAAATAAAGAAACTAGGAAGTAAGTTTTGGAAGACCAGAGTTATAAACTAGAAAAATAATGAAGAAATAGTGAGTAGGTACTATACATTGAACTAAAGTACAGAAACTTATAGAAACTGAACTAAATTAAATGTTAAATAACATTTTCTGTAAATTTCACTTAATTATTTGCAAAATACGTTTTACTTTAGAGAATTTACCTATTGCTCGAGAAAGAATGTTATTTTTCCAACAGAATGGAGCTCCGCTCCATAATACACTTGAGGTTAGAAGATATTTAAATAATCGTTTTGGAGATCACTGGATAGGTACTCATGATCCAACTAGATGGTGCGAGATCACCGGACTTGAGTCCATTAGACTATTATTTGTGGGGATATTTAAAAAATAATGTATATTCTCAGCAGCCGACTACTAGAGAAGATCTCGAGGATAGAGTGAGACAGGCAATTAATAACATAAATCCCCAAAACTTACGAAATGTAATGAGAGAACGTTCAGAAAGAATTCGTGCTTGTATTCAAGCAAACCGAGGCCATTTTGAACAAAATTTATAAGGTTTTAGTTATTTAACATTTAATTTAGTTCAGTTTTTATAAGTTTCTGTACTTTAGTTCAATGTATAGTACTCACTATTTCTTCATTATTTTCTAGTTTATAACTCTGGTCTTCCAAAACTTACTTCCTAGTTTCTTTATTTGCAATGAATAGTTCATTTTGTCGGGTAGGGTAGATGTACATGTTTAATTATTAAATAAATTTATGCTTTTTGTTATTACTATTATTATTATACTACAATAGGTATAATTTGATAAGTGTAAACAATTGGATCACTTAAAAATTACATTTTCACGTACCTAGGTATACAAGTACACAGCCTACTCATAGAAAAGAGTGAAAACAGTATCAGGAATATTTTATGTTCGACATTTTGTGCATTAATAACGTTATTATTATAACAAATACATACATCATCGGAGAGAATAATTTGATGAGAAGAAGAACACCACATAAAACACACAGGATGCTATTCAAAATAAGCAAGTTATGGTAGTACGAAATGTAAAAAATAAACATATCGAAAAAAAATAAACAAACGTAAATAAAGAAATAAACGATATGAGAAATAATTACAATTACATAATAGTAATGATGGTAGACACCCTTACAACGAGTGTTGACAATTATTTTATTTATAATGTATTTCGTTTATTAGATTCATGGCCTTCTTAAAAGAAACAAACAAATGTAATTGTCTGGGTTATTTATGAACCGATTTTAAATCTGAAAAAAGCTTTATAAAGGGAAATTAAATATTCATCAGAAAAATCGCCTAAATATACAGGGTGCTATTTAAAATAAGAAAGTTGGAGTCACTTCCGGTTAAACCGGAAGTAACTTTTTTGGCGCGGGTGGATCAAGAAATTACAATTTTTGTCTTGATTCATCCCTACAAATTTCAAATTTCTATCTCAAAAATTGTAGAAAAATTTGGGGGTTCCCTAGTCCCTGGGCCACCCGGTATATATATATGTATACTTATGTATATATGTATATATATATATATATATATTATATATATTATATATATTATATATATATATATATATATATATATATATATATATATATATATATATATATATATATATATATATATATATATATATATATATATATATATATATATATACCGGGTGCCTACGATATTACTAGCCAGCCTATAACTTCCTTGTAAAAAAGATATCGATTTAAAATTTTGGGATGTTCTGTGGTTGAGTACGGTGTACAGTTTAATTGCTCCAAGATCTAATTTTCATTTCCGGTTTAACCGGAAACAGTATAAAATTTGTTATTTTTAATGGAACACCCTGTATATTATTCAAAATTTAGATTGCCCAGGAAATTGTAAGTTCCAAAGATGTAGCGTGCCCTATATCTATCTTTGACAGTTTTAGAGGAAATGGCGGTTGAAAATGTTATGTCAATCATAAATTATTTCATTTTCACATAAAACAAATGAATGTAGGAACAAATCTGTTACGGTTATTTAAGTTTTTTGGTGAGTAAGATTTGGTAGTCATAAAAATTTCATTTCCCGCCGACCCAGAAGTACTACGAAAAGTGATTTTCAGGCTCAAATTACTTCGATATTTTTAATGGAACACCCTGTATTGAACCTTAAATTTACATTCTACTAACCTTTCTGGATATTTTTTGTTGTGTTCCCTGTCTAAACCTAATAGTTCATGAGATATCGGCGACTGAATGTTCACTTGTACTGTCACAAAAGTTACACAATAAAATATTATGTTTAAACAGAACTATGATTCAAGAGGGCTGTGTAAAACAAAAGAACTATTTACCGATTTTCATTTAGATTTTGACAGTACCGCTGCATTATTTAAAGTTTCTCTCGACAGTTGTCTTTTAATTTTTGCGTTTTATTCTTGATTTACCTTTTAGTAAGTGTTTAAGTGTTATCTGGTTGTTAAAAATGGCTGTGTTTAGGCGCGAGCATCAAATTGATATGTTATTATTAGTATATCGAGAGGTAAGAAAAAATCGAGGGAAGTCAGAGCATTGTATGGCCGACGTTATCCAGAACGCGACCAACCTTGGGCAAAATATTTTTCATGGTTGGAAGAACATTTAAAACGGGAAAATGATAATGAACATGAGAACTCATTTATTGTAAATGAGGCGGCAGAGATAAACCACTGGCCTTTGTTGAGATTGATCCAACAAGTTCTACAAGGCAAATTGCCAGTGGTATCGGGAAATCTCCCGAAAGTGTTAGAAAGATTCTACATAAACATAAGTACAATTCTTTTAAGTACCAAATCCATCAGCATCTTTACGGAGGAGGTTATCAACGAAGATTGAATTTTTGCAATTGGTATCTAGAAACTGAGCGTCATCAGTCAAATATAAAATCATGCATTTTATTTTCAGACGAATCTCGATTAACCAACGTGGGAATGTTTAACAGGAACAATACGATATATTGGGCAACTGAAAATAACCATCTATTTAGAGGAGGGACTTTCCAAGAAAGATTCGGCATCCACGTTTGGCTGGGCGTTATAGAAACACGCATTGTAGGACCAATATTTTTGATGGACCTTTAAACGGGGCCAGGTACCTACATTTTCCACAGAACGAAATTCAAAATTTTATTGAGGTTTTACATGTGCAGCATGAGCAGTCTTCTATCAGCAAGATGGTGCACCGCCCCATAACGCCCGAGTAGGCACCGACTATTTAAGTGAAACATTTAATAACCGCTAGATAGGTACCAATGGTGACCGGCGAGATCCTCAGTCCTTACACCTTTGGATTTTTTTTACTGGGCCCATATCAAGGAAAAGGTGTATAAGACACAACCATATAACATAGGAGACCTTAGAAATAGAATTAAGCAAGTGATAAACTCTATTACTCCAATTCAGATGGAAAACGTTCCTCGGGAATTTAAAGAAAGGATTAATTCTTGCCGAGAAGTCAGCGGTGTACCTTTTGAACATTTAAATTATGGTTAAAATAAATTATACCTACCTATTACTTTTAGTGTTTCACTTTTGATACTTATTTTATCTTTCTGCTTTGAGCAGATTTGTGACATATTAGTGCAGCAGGTGAACATTCAGTCGTATATATATATATATATATATATATATATATATATATATATATATATATATATATATATATATATATATATATATATATATATATATATATACCGGGTGACACAGGAGACATGTAACACCCCGTAGCATGTTTATTTAAAAAAGATATTATTTTGAAATTTGGTACACTTTGGACAAAAATAAAAGAAAAATAAGTATTTTTTAACTAGGTGAAGTAAAAAATGGGGTTCCTATCTTGGTTTTAAGATATCGTGGGTTGTTTAAAGATATTTTTTTAAATAAGTTAGATCTTATTAGTCTGTTCAGCTACTGGTTATTCCCAAAAAAATATGAGGTACAAAGTTGCATGCCAGAGGTCTTTCGATATCACGGCACACTACGCATCTATATCTGCCAAGGTTCATATCAGGGCCACCTAGACTTAACAAACTAAAATTAATATTAACTGTCATTTTAAAAACAAATGCCATGTTCCGATACATGGTTGAAAAGAGAATCTAGAGACGAATCAGATAGGTAAAAAAAATATATAGGGTGCCATTTAAAATAACAAAAGTAGATGTCACTTCCGGTGAAACCGCAAGTGGTGGACAAAAATTTTTTTGTACTTAAAAAAAGGACAATCACGCATTATATAAGTGCACCAAATTTCAAAATAGTATCTTTTTAAATAAACATACTATGGGGTGTTACATGTCTCCTGTGTCACCCGGTATATATATATATATATATATATATATATATATATATATATATATATATATATATATATATATATATATATATATATATATATATATATATATATATATATATATATATATATATATATATATATATATATATATATATATATATATATATATATATATATATATATATACATATAAAGCAGAAAGGTAGTCTTGACTGACTAGTTAAGGAAGAAAATATAATAATTTTGAGGATGCAGTCAAAAGGGTAAGATATCTAGGCCGGAGCAAAGAAAACTCTTTGTTACTTGTCAAGCTTTCGGAAAATTTTATTTCCCTCTTCAGGACATCTATAAAGTTAAAATACTTATACAGAAAATAATTACAAAAAATTATTTATTAAAAACTACTTTACTAACTTGAGGTTATCGTCTATGAAACATCACACTTTTAAAAAGTACAAAGACTTTCCCGTCGAAATGCAGAAAAACAGACATTTTCATAAACTTCTATATATAATTCACTAATGTTGATATATAAGTTTATGAAAATGTTTGTTTTTCTGCATTTCGACGGGAAAAGTCTTTTACTTCTCAAAAAGTGTGATGTTTCATAGATCAATAACCTCAAGTTAGTAAAGTAGTTTTTAATAAATAATTTTTGTAATTATTTTCTATATAAGTATTTTAACTTTATAGATGTCCTGAAGAAGGAAATAAAATTTTCCGAAAGCTTGACAAGTAACAAAGAGTTTTTTCTTTGCTGCCGACCTAGATATCTTACCCTTTTTGACTGTATCCTCAAAATTATTATCTTTTCTTCCTATATATACATATATATATATATATATATATATATATATATATATATATATATATATATATATATATATATATATATATATATATATATATATATATATATATATGTGTATATATATATATATATATATATATATATATATATATATATATATATATATATATATATATATATATATATATATGTATATATATGTTAAATTCGTTTTCCGGATATACTCCCGCGTAGGTGATAGGCCCCGAGAGGGACCGTGGTTGTCTGAACGACGGTCGGCAGAATCTCATCTGCCATCTTCAGGTTCTAACCGCTAATATCAAATAATATCTGATAGTTTTTCTGGTGGAGATTTCGGTCAGGTATAACTAATTTTATTTTTTTAACGTTTCGGTTTATTACACATCAGAGAAGTACAATTAATATAATATTTTTAAAACATAGTGTAAGTAAATTGTAATGTAAAATAACCATAACTATGTTTTTAAAATATTATACTAATTGTAGTTCTCTGAAGATGATGTAATAAACCGAAACGTTAGAAAAAAATAAAATTAGTTATATTTGACCGAAATCCCCAAAAAAAAAACTATCAGATATTATTTGATATTTATAATTATATTTTAATGGTGTATTATTTTGATTATTATTATTATTATAATAGTGTTTCCATACAATATTTTATATATAATAAATTATTTTACAATACTTATTGCTTGTATGTATGTATGTCTCATTGATAAATAAAATAACATTATTCTTATCCAGATAACATGTTTCATTCCTAATTTAAAATAAAAAAGGATACGTAACTCCCAATTAAATGAAACAGGTTTTTATTTGTATGTAAGGAAGTCGTTAGTACCATTAATTAATTAATATGTATGCAATCACCATTCCCAGTATCCCGATTCCCACTAGTTAAAATTTTCCCATTAGTTCGACTGTAGTTAATTCTTGAATTTCCAAGAAAATAGCAAATATTTCAAAAAGTTGTAACTTAAATCCCCACAATATCAGAACAAAAGGAATTTAATTATACATAACGATGTAAAAAAATACAGGATGTTCTATTTGACTTAAGTAAGTTTTCGCGGTTAGAAATTTACAAAATGTAGTGTCAAAAATGAAACATTTGGTATACCATTATTGAATTTCTTTAAACAGTAGAGCGTAGATCACCTTATGGTCTTTCCGCATGCCAAAAAACACAAATGAGTATCTTTTACACGAAGAAAGTTATAAAGTTTATTGTAAAAAATTACACCTGCCAAAATTTCTTTAAAATGCCAAATATCTTTAAGCATATGGTATCTTACATATTTTTGACTCAGAATTTTATGTTTTCTTCGAAAACCCTAAAGTATATAGGGTATTCCATTCAAAATAAGCAAGTTGGTATCGACTTCCGGTATAACCGGAAATGCCAGATGCTTGTACTTATTTTAGTTGAATTGATCATACGGCCATTAGTAATTCCCTAAATTTTCATAATTTTCTGGTGCGTACATTTCCCTATATCATTCAATGCAGTTCCTGGTGAGATACCCTGTATATCTGTATGTGAGAAGCAGTTGGGCTGAACGCCAATATCCATTTGGCATGATGACGGTCTCGGATGCTAGGGCCAGGCAGGACTATTGCCTTTTTACCCTAATCATCGTTGTAGACCTGGACCGGCCTCGTGCAGGGCGGGTTAACTTACTTTACGAACGGCCCCACTCACAAATGTGAGCGGTGCCGAAGATTTCGGTCAACCTCCCTGGGTCCTGGCTGATGAACCCTGCTGGCTAGGGCCTCTTCTGGCGCTCTTCTGTCTTCGTCTTCTTTCTTCGTCAGCTTGTCACCCCCGGGGGTAGTCATCTGTCTGTCAGGGACTGTGTGGATATTCTGTGACTTGGGATTGACTGCCAGTACACAAAGTGTCAATTGACACATTGTCATCTGGATCATCGGACAAGGTGAGGATGAACTGTGTAGCTCTAGGAGGTGAAGGGCTAAGTGCTTTCTTAGCACTTTCGTCCTTCACGGAGCCAGGGGGACAACGGGCACCGGTCGGTTTACGGACCGGCGCTCGCAAGGTTTGTGGGAGGGTGGTTGGTCGTGTCATGTCTTTTCAGTGGGTTTTGTCCATCTGTAAGGAAAAGGATTAGTTATACTTACCCGTTATCCAGTAACTGTACCTTCGGCCTCTTGTGCCTCGGTGCGTCGGCCGGATCATAGGAGGTGGCCTCCCTGATCAGCGGGTTCCTGTGCTCCTCAGCTAAAGTGTACAGTTTCTTCGCTCTATCCCGGATGATTTCGGTGACTGGTGTGTACTCCAGGTCCCTGAAGATGTCAGCGTTTCTAACGTACCATGGTGCGCCCACCGCTGTCCTGATGGCCACGTTTTCCACGGCTTGGATCTTCTTCAGATAGGTCTTCGCTTGGTATCCCCATGCTACGGAGGCGTAGGTCAGCTGTGGTCTGATGAGTGCTTTGACTAGCAGAAGCTTGTTCCTCAGACTGAGCCTGCTCTGGTTCCCTACCATCGGGTAGATGAGAGCTCTCGGCCGCTTGGACTTTACCACGATGGTTTCGGTGTTCTGTCTCCATGTCAGGCCTTTATCCATGATTACGCCAAGGTACTTGACGGAATCGTGCCATTGGATGTCCTCGCCGAACATGGAGACGTGTCCTGTGGGGGTTTCCTTGCGTCCTTTCCTGAAGAGAATCGTCTGGCTTTTCTCCGCGTTGACTGAGACTTTCCACTTGATACACCATTCTGCCAGAAGAGAGGCTGCCTCTTGGAGTCTTCTGGTGGCTGTTCTCGCTCTCCAGGATCTGGCCGTGACGGCCGTGTCGTCCGCGTAGAGTGCCATTGCGGTGCCTTCGGCCCTTGGGAGATCAGAGGTGAAGACAGCGAACAGATTGGGTGATAGCACAGAGCCTTGGGGGACTCCGGCTGCCATCGGTCGATACGTGGACACACAGTCCCTGATCTTCACTTGCATCTGTCTCCCGTGCAGGTATGATCTAACTAGTTTGACGAGTGCAATGGGATAACCCATACTCATCATTTTAGCTAGTAGACCATCGTGCCAGACCCTGTCGAAAGCCACTGCAACGTCCAGGAGTGGTGCCGCCGTGACCTGTCTTTGGTTGAAACCTTTGGTGATTTCTTCGGTGATCCTGAGCACTTGGAGTTCCGTACTATGTCCTGTCCTGTACGCGAACTGTTCATCCGGGATGATTTGGAGCTCTTCGGTTTCCTCTTCTATTCTTCTCAAGATGACGCGCTCGGCTACTTTGCTCACAGCTGAGAGTAGGCTGATGGGCCTGTAAGAGGAGGGAAAGAGTAGTTCCTTACCTGGCTTCGGGATGACTATGACGTCGGCCTTCTTCCACCTGTCCGGAAAGTATCTGAGCCTCAAGATCCCGTTGATGATATTCACCAGGGATGCCACCCCTTTACTGGGTAGCTTCTTGAGGGCGATGTTTCCGATCTTGTCACATCCAGGAGCTTTCCTCGGCTTTAAGCTCCTTAGGATCTCCTTGACCTCCTCTGGAGTGGTCGGACGGATGTGATCATCATCTGGCAGGCGGAGCATCCGACGCACTCTGCGTTCCACGTCATCAACCCAGTCCTCGTCCTCATCATCGAGTTGGTTTTCCCTACACTGCAGTTCCAAGCTGTCCGCGAATGCTTCGGCTTTTTCCTGGCAAGTGTAGACAATCCCATTCTCTCCGTGGATTGGGGACATTGGTTTCGGCCTGTTCCGCAGAGCACGCTGGGTGTTCCAGATGCTCCTGTCCTGTGGGTCCAGTGATTCCAGGTGACGCTGCCATCCTTCTTGACGGTGGCAGCTTTGACTCTCCTGTTCAGCGTGTTATACGCGTGCCTGTCCTCAGGGAGTCTAGTCCTTTGAACTCTCTTCTTCGTCCTTCGTCTGTCCCGAATCAGCTGCCTGAGGTCCTCCGTGAGGTTTGCCATCGGCGTTGGTGCCCTTCTGGTCTCTGTCTCTGTAGTGCTTTCCTCCATCGCTTCCTGGATCTGGTTTTCCAGGGAGCTGATGGCCCTCTCCACATCTTCCTCGGATTCAATCCTGGGAATATGTGCAATGTTCCTTTGCAGTGCTGCACGGAACAATTCCCAGTCTGTCCTCCTTTTAACGAAGGTCCCAGTGTCCACATCATCCTTCTCTCCTAGGTCCAAGAAGATCGGATTATGCTCGGTGGAACCTTCCGTCCTGGTAGAGATTTCCGCATTGAGGGTCATCTCCTTCATTATAGCGATGTCCAGCACATCCGGTCGGTGGATCCCATTGTCGTGCGTCGGCTCGTCCGGTCCTAGTGCCTGCATGTTGCCAGCGTGTCGTCCCAGGAATCTCAGCAGATCTCGTCCTAGAGTGTTGGTGACTCTGCTGTTCCATTCCTGTGACTTGGCGTTCAGGTCCCCCTATGGCAAGCACCTGAGTCTGGTCCTGGAATATTGCATCCAGGTCCGTGTCCAGGATCCGGCATCGGGGCGGCTGATAACAGGATACCACTTGAATGTCACCATTTCGTGCCGTTGACACTACTACGGCGGTGGCTTCCAGGTTTTCCATGTCCGGCAGCACGATTGGATGGTGGTCGATCGACTTCTTTACCAGCAGGGCTACTCCTCTCATCGGCCTTGGTCCAGCGTAGTCCTTCCTGTAGACATGGTAGCCAGGGAAGTTGGCTGGTTTCAGCGGCGTCATCTTTGTTTCCTGTAGTGCCAACTCGTCTATGTCGTACCGGGCTAGGAGTTCCTCCACTTCAAGTTTTCTTCCTTGTAGCCCGTTAACGTTCCATGAGGCGATCTGCAGGAAGTTCGGCTTCACCTGAAAAGACATTACAGATTAGTAAAGCCTGGCATCTGTGCAAAAAATGCGCTCATTGCTGAGCACATTTGCTGCATCTGTTTGAGCACCGCGGTGAGGTTTTGGGCCTCCACGGGTGCTCGTTGTTGCCTGGCAGGGCCGGCGCTCGGCCCTGCGTTACCTTGAGCTACCCTTGCGTAGCTCAGCCCGCTGGTGGCGGGTCTTTTGGCCTCCCTCGGTGTCTGTTGGGTCCTTGGAGCCTGCTTCTGGGGGCCCGCGGGCTTCTTGGGATATTTGGGACATCCTTTATAGCTGGCCTGGTGCGCTCCCTGGCAGTTTGCGCACCTCGCTGGGACGTCCTGCTTCTTTTTGCAGTCCGCTGTCCGATGGGTCTCGCCGCACTTCACGCACTTAGCCTGTGCGGTGCACCTACCCTGTGCGTGGCCGAAGCGCTGGCATCGGTGGCACTGGGTGACGCTCTGTTGCGCCCTTTGTCTCTCTGTGCGGACTACTAGGTAGCAGCACCTCGTTACCTCCAGGATCTTCTCCTGGTCCAGTGGCACTTGGACCAGTACCAGTGGGATCTCCATCTTGGTCCTCCTCGACGTCATCCGCTGGACAGAGATCCGCGAGAAGCCCTTGTCTTCCAGGTCTTTCTTGATCTCTTCGCAGCTTACGCCACTAGGGATGCCGCGTATCACTACCCCTCAGGAGCCTCTCTTCAGGGAGCGCGTAGGTCTGGTACTCCCTTTTCTCCTGTGTGAAAATTTTTGTTATCTTCCTATAATCTTCACTCGTTGATGGGTCGATGGAGATGCCTTCACCAACGACGCGGGCCTTCTTGAAGTAGACGTTTGCCTCGCGCAAACGTCTGCTTACCACCGTCCACGTTTCCTTTTTCCTAAGGACGACTGGCGGTATCTTGGGCGTCTTGGCTGTTTCCATTGGGGCCGGTCCTGGATTCCGGTCCTCCTGCTGGCTCGTACTCTCTTCTGGGGCCTCGGTGCCTTCAGGAGTCTGGGCCTCCTGAGTCCTGGCCTGTTTGGGCTCCTCTTCTTCACTGTCGGAGCTTGCCTTCCTCCTTTTCTTATTAGCGGACTTCGTGGGTCCGACTTGGGCCCCCTGGATGGCTTTCAGGAGCTCCTCGTGCTGCCTGTCCATCCTTGATTGCATTTGAGCCATCCTTAGGCTCATTTCTTCTATTTGGGCCCTCAGTGCCTTGTTTTCAGCTATTAGGCGCAGCTTTTCTTGGTCCACAGTCTCCAAATCCATGTTGCATGGGGTGGAAGCCCTGGAACTACCACTCTGCGAGTCCTCGTCCACTTCTCTATGGTTTCCCATACCCTCCTCCTGGGTATGCGTAGCCTTATCTGAAAAAGAAAGCTGAAAAATAGAAGTTATGGTTAGTACACACAGAATATAACAAAAATATGTGTCTCCAGGAGGGAGACTTTTTTATCTTTTTTTATATTAGCGTCTTGAAAAAGACGACTAATATTTCTCTTCTTCTGAATTCTTTTCGCAAAAAGTATATTAGAGCCTTGAAAAAGGCAACTAATATTTCAAGCTCGACCGCGCCAACCATTGCTTAACTTTCGTTAGCTCCGACTGCGCCGACCGACCGTTGCTTAACTTCGGATATCACTTCGGGTAGATCACAGTGGCACTATACTTCCGTATACACGTCTGCACTCATTCACTGCTCGCACTCGAATGTTGGGCTGAAGTCCACTTTTTTCAGAAATGATTTTTAATTAATTTTAAGCTTAAAATACTTTTGCTCGTTCGTGGCAAAAAGGCTGAAGTCACAAATTCAATTGGATAAAAAAATACAAGAAAATAAGAAGGCGCATGTCCCTTAGCAGTTAGGAGCATAAAGAATTAAGTCCCACTCAAGCCTCTATGTTTCTTAACTAACTCTTCTGTTCCGTTAGTGGCATAAGGACTTAAACGGGACTTCAGGTTTTCTGCTTGGTAAGGTTTCCTTCGAAGGGTTCCTGGATTTGTGCGTTTGGTATAATTGATTTTATTGCTTAAATCCTGTTAATGTGCAAGTCGTGTTCATAGAAAGTGCTGTTGTTTTCAGTAAAAAAAGGCAGTTTTCGATATGTTTTCAAGCAGAACTCATTTGATAATGAAAAATGTTAATTTGGTTAATTCTACACTTAATGGAAATACAAATACTGGTAAGTGTTATCATAGAATATTAATATTTTATTTAGACCTAACCTCTCTTTGATAAATTGTTGTGACAAATGTTATGTGTTGAGGTATTAATTTTATAATGTTGATTTAAAAGTGATATTCCTGGACATTTTAATATTATTTGAACACGTAATCGTGGGAATTTCGGGCAATTATAACTTTATTAGGTAAATATTATGTTACGTACGTTTCGGGTTATAGAACATGGAACATATTCAGATGTACAAAAATTATTAGTATATTTTTTAAAAAGACAAAAGTTGTTTTTAAAATTGTAGTATAAAATTCAATCCACCGGTAAATAGAGTTTTATAATTTTAAGAATTTATTCTTATAATTATTATAGCCCGTATCTCCGATGACATTTGTGAATGTTTTTTGAGTTATTTACGTTTTTCAATAGATAAAAAAAGGGTCCCTGACCCTCGAGATTATTACTAAATCTTTCAAATGTCTTGATAGTCAGGAGTCCTTTTTTTATCTATTAAGAATAGTAAGCATCTCAATAAATGTTCGCAATGTCATCCAAATTACTGGTTCCACTCACAATAGACATGATGCAAATACATCTTATATGTATAATTATTATTTTTAAATATTAAAATGTAAAGTTATAAAACTCTATTATCAGTAGTTTGAATTTTATTTATTACATATTTTAAAAAATAAAAAAAGTCTTTAAAAAATTTCCCAATAATTTTTAATAGGGACTGCAGTTAACTTTATGAATGTTATAAAAAATAAAAATAAATGAAAAAATACTGCAAAGTAAAATTTGTATAGTTTTTAAAAAGTAGAAAGGTAATTTTCGCCTCTTTCGCATATTTATACCAAGGTTTCAGATCCTAAATTATTTACACGATTTAATTTGTATTTTCTTTCAAAAGGGACATTACGGAAAAGATCAATTAGCTCTACTCCAACTGAATCACCCTTAACACTTGATCAAGAAAGGATTTTCTCTTTTATGACCGGAGTATTGGACTCTGATTTTAGTGTTGAGCTATCTCGAACATCTCCAGTTTTACACAATTTGACGCCGGTTAATTTTGGTAAGCTTGGCGCTACGACCACATTTCGTAATATCGATTATTTCAATATTTTTAGATCAACCTGGGACCTCCACGCAGCTGGATTTATGCAATAACCAACGTTCAGCAGATAATACTCCACCAACTTTTACTACTCTAACACCTGTAACTTTCAGTAATTATATTTTAATATAAAACATTAAACTTCTTAAAGTTAATGCACAATTTTAGGTCAACATACTTATCTACACGCTGTGACCATGAAACAGAATTTGAAATCGATAACTCAAATAATGACCCAGATTTTGTCCTTGATAGCTCCGATAGTAACGATCAAAATGAACGATACTATTTTAATATAGAAAAGTACCATCAACCCAGAATACAAATCGTAGCATTGAAGAAATGGTAAACCTTGAAAACAAGGAAAATTTAACTAAAGGGAAAAAAAATTAGGAATGAAATGAATTGTAAGAGGATTTCAGCGAAAAAAGCCCGATTAAATGGTTCTCCCTATAAATTTGCTGTGGCTAAGAAAAATCTAATAAATGAAGGTAGAAAACTTAAACCACCTTGCTCTTGTCCAAGAAAATGTGGTGAGAAAATACCGGAATCCATCCAGCAAAATATATTAGAGATTTTTTGAAAGATACATTTAACTGGGATCATAGAAGACAATTTGTTATATCTATGATTGATGAACAAACAAAAAATCGTTCTAGACCAAGAAACAATAATCAAGCCGGTAGACGAACAAAGAGTAAAATTTACCACCTACAACTTTTAGAAAGTAAGATTGTTGTATGTAAAATAATGTATTTAAACACAGAGGTATAACCGAGAAATTTGTACGTATTGCCTTAAGCAAGAAAAAAGGAGAGTGGGTTTGTTATACCAGACAAGAGAGGAAAACACCCTACTAAGAATAAACTACCTGAAGAAATCAGATTATCTGTGAAATTACATACATATTTCCTCATTTCCTGTTTACCAGTCACATTATTGTAGAGAAAAAACTAAAAGACAATATTTGGGCCCGGAGCTAAATATTAGTCTAATGTACAGACTTTACATAGAAAAGTGCACTGAAGAAAAAATACAATAGCAAAGAAATGGCTGTATAGAAAAATGTTTAATGAAGAATTCAATTTAAGTTTTTATCAACCATCAGCAGACACGTGTGATGATTGTGAATATTTTATTAAAATCTTAAAAGAAAATAAGTCGGAAGATGAAAAAGAGAATATTAAAGGAGAACAATTAGAGCATCACAAAGAGGCGGAACTTAGACACAAACTAAAAAGCCAGGATAAGGACGAAGCAATGAAAAACAATCTCAAAAAAATGGTGGTCATGGTGGATTTGCAGAAATGTCTATCTACACCGTGTTTAAGTAACTCACGCCCATTGTATCTACGAAAGCTTTGGACCTTAAATTTAACTATTCATTGTGACACTACCGGCCAGTCATATTGTATGATTTGGAATGATACCCTTGGTTTAAGGGGTGGAAACGAAAGTTCCTCGTGTATTTAAACGAAGAGGTTGAATAACTTACGATATGGTCAGATAACTGCAGTGGCCAAAATCGAAATAAAATGATAATTCCTGCATATACGTGGTTGTTGAATGAAATTCCAACCTTAAAAGTATCTGTTAAAAGTCCATACGCATATGGAAGCGGATACTGTCCATGCAATTATTGAGAGAAAGGGAAAAATCTTAAGACTCTAGAAATTGCGGTCCCTCGAGACTGGGCGCAGTTTATTAGAACTTGCGGTAATAAGAACCCATTTATTGTACATACAATGAACATAGATGATTTCAAAGACGTAAGCAGCTTTTTAAAGGGTGGTGCAGCTCCATTGGTCTCCAGAAAGAAAAATAGAAATGGGGAGCAATTTTATCTGTCTCAAGTAGTCTGGACCCAAGTAAGGAGAAGTGACCAAGGTATTTTATACTACAAGACCTCGTTTGAAGAAAACAATTTTAAATCTATTAGTTTGAAGCGAAATGTAAGGCTATCTGTACACTTTCCTAAGAATCTTCCAGTCATACTAAATACCACGATTCCAATTAAAGCCGCCAAATTCTATCACTTGCAGGAGCTTCTAAAATGGATTGACAAATCTTTTCATCCCTACTACAAATCTCTTAAGTATTCAGCAATAGCATCTGATGAATTTGATGATGAGCCTGATCAAAATCCAAATAATTTCTAATAATAAACTATGTTAATATTCATTGCCTTATAACGTTAATTACTTATATTTGTAATAGAAAATATTCTGTTTTAAATAAAAACGATCTTTTTCACATCTATTTAAACGTTAATTAATTTTTACTGCACTACAAAATATGTGTTTTTGTGTTAAGCAATAAAAAAGTTAGAGGCATGAAGGCTGATGTCCGACATATATTTAAAACTTATTTTTTTCTTTTTTCTTTAATGAACTCCAAAAAAAAATGTATGACGAAGAACCCACAAAAAAATATCTAAAAATCTATAACCAAAATTTCAAGTTGATTGGATGATCTTTGTAGTCATTACGTATTATAAAAGTGTAACGCTTGCGGTTTTTTCGTTCTCCTGTAAAATTTTCAAAGGTAGACTTCCGCCCAACTGCTTCTCGTATACAGATATATACTTAATTAAAATTAAAATAAATGTTGATAAAAGACAACACTGCATCTAACTACAATAACTACTACAGAATAAAACAATATCACAAGTCGAGGAAAAAAAACAAACGACAAAATCATAGAACAACTAATGTCCTATTTAAAAAAAAATCATCTAATGTATAACAAACTTCATCTAGTAACAGATACTTCAGATTTTTTTTAAATTATTAACATTAGGTGATGCCCTTTGATTTGCTCATGCCGTTGATAATCAGGTTTAAGAGCACTACTAAGTTCTAGAATTTCTTTATAATTTTTTAAATCTTCCCTAGTATGTTCTTTAGGATTTTTCATAAATACTAGCTCATATAAATATTTAGTACCTACAAATGATCTACCATCTACTATTAATTCATTTTCATCGTCAATAATTAATTCTTTATTACCTATGTATAATTTATTTGTTGTAACATCATATCGCGCGCCAGCCTTTCCCAACTTTAGAGCTAATTACTTCTTTCTTATTGCTCTTGTGACCATATTAATTTTCTGTTTAAGCAGCTTCTCCTGGTCTAAATCATATGGTTTCAACTTAATAGGCTTATATTTCTCTTTTACTGGCACAGCTTTTTACATGTCTGTGGTACAGCTTTTAAAGGTTTGTGATACAGCTTTTATAGGTATTGGTACAGCTTTTACAGTTACTGGTACCGCTTTTACAGGTACTGCTACAGTATTTTACAGGGACTGGTACAGCTTTTACAGGTCTGTGGTACAGCTTTTGTACAGGCACTGGTACAACTATTACAGGTCTGTACTTATTGCAGTGTATAACAGTAATAACTGCAGATAATGTATCATATACTTATATACTGATCAAAGCCTTTATGATAGCGACCATTATTCAGATCAAAATCTTTAACTGTTATTAACACACCGTAGATGTCATTCCAGCATTGGGAGCATATTTTTCAAATTTGTTGAGTGGCATGTCCGGCGTCTCATGATCATGAAATACATGTTTAAAGTTCATTTTATCCTGCTTAAATAAAATTATGCAGTTACAATTGTCATGAATGGGATACTTGGGTATGCGTGTATACGTCTGACAGAGATAGAAGCAGTCGATTAAGTTATATCTGCCCATACAAAAATATGCTCTTATTTTATCTTGTTTATAGCAAACCACATCGTCGAAAATAAACACAGAGTTAGTTTTAGTGTCAGATGGATAAAGTATACTTTCACTATCCGTATATGGAAAATAACTTACGCCTTTCACCTTTTTTAATATATCTTATAATAATTTATACTTTGGCTGATACAAAGATTTTGAATAGACGTAGATGTTTTCAAACCACAGACCGTTCAGATCAAACAATAGACTTAGCAACAAGTGTGGCCCTTAACAACATATGCGGCCCAGCTCCGCTAGGGCCGCATATGATCGTTCTTAAGGCACTAGGAAAAAATGTTCTATGTTTCTCTGTAACAGAGTTGGACGTGGTGTAAATATTCAAGTTTTGCACCGGCAGTGACACCTGCTACTTAAGAATACGCATGGTGGACTCACGCTGTTAATGTCAGGTAAACCCTTATACTCATTTTTCCATGTACTCTTACTCATTATCAGTCCAGATGTCGACGGTTCCGGAGTAGTAAATT
This sequence comes from Rhamnusium bicolor, assembly GCA_029963845.1. Lineage (NCBI taxonomy): Eukaryota > Metazoa > Arthropoda > Insecta > Coleoptera > Cerambycidae > Rhamnusium > Rhamnusium bicolor. The sequence continues at coordinate 50,112 of JANEYF010003655.1, forward strand.
CGCTAATTAATAATTTACCATTTGAACTGCATTTACCCGGAACTCAGTACTGCGGGCCTGGCACAATGTTAGAAAAACGTGTATGGAGAGGAGACCTCCGAACGGAGACCAAAGTTGTCGCATGCACAATATAGCTTATAGTAAAAGTTCTAATTTACAAGATCGTCACAAGGCATATTACGTCAACCAGTGTGCTTGGAAAAGAGTCAAGTCGAAGGACGCTAATTTAAACGAAAAAGCCGTCGCCTGGGCTATTGTTGACGCCATGAAAGTTCAAAGAAAGAAGGGAATGGGTGTTCAACAGCGCCAACGAAAAGATGGCTTTCAAAAGACCTTCAGCAGTGTGAAAAAGTTATTTAAAAAGCCCAATGATGAGAGTTTGAGAAAAAATGTTAGTATGGCCTTAAAAGTAGCGAGATTAGCTGTGGAATGTGCAGGTGGTCGAAAAAAGGTTAAAACTCCACGTGTCTTACCGCTACCCAAAAGCGGTGGATTTTTACCATTGATACCAATCTTTGTCTCTAGGAGCGTTAACGGGAGGAGCTGCAGGAGTAGCGAAAGCTGTGATTGATGCTAAATCTTCAAAGAAAAAATTAGAGAGGTCGAACAACATAATAAGACTATGGAAGCTATAGCACAAGAAAAGCAGGAGTCTGAGATGTATTTGAAACCTTATAAAAAAGGATATGGTCTATGCATGAAAAAACCGCAAAAAAACTACCAGTGAAGGTACTCAATAGGGCTCTCTATGATTGTGATTTTATAGAGTATGCTAAAACATTGAAAATTCCACATTTCAGAGGTGTTTATATTCGAGATTCTTTACCTCAGTATCCTAAAAGATATGAGAGCGCTCTTATTAATCTTAACGTGCAAAAAGGTCTTGGTACACATTGGATAGCATACAAGAAACCTAATGATAAAGTTATTTATTTTGACAGTTTCGGGGCATTAAAACCGCTTGTAGAATTGGTACATTATTGTCATAGAAAATATAAAATACGATTTAATTATAACGGTTACCAAAAATTTAATGCATTGATTTGTGGCCATTTATATCAATTTCTTTCTAAAATGAAGGCATGCTGTGAGATGTCATTATGTCTCAGATATTCACGATAAAAAGTAGAGGTGTCACTCTATCAGTCAATTTTAATAATCCCATCGAACTCAACCCGCAGAACGAGTACGCTTTAGCTCTCGGCAATCACACCTACAGTATTATTCCAAATATTGAAGAAGGTGTAAATAACAAGCTTTATTATTGGGAACTAGGTGATAAGAAGAAAGGAAAAAATATTTCAATTCCGACTGGATCATATGAAATAAGTGATATCGAAGCATATATACGAAATCAGATAATACCAAAAGATACAAAGGAAACTGAATATAACGATTATTTCTCGTTAAAATCTAATAATAATACGCTCAAGTGTGAAATTAAAAGTAGGTACGAGATAAACTTTATACCTACCGACAGCTTAGCCAGTTTATTGAGTTCATCTGCACTAGAGTTAAAGCCGGAAATATTACACCAATCTAATTTACCTGTACAGATAGTAAAAGTCATAACGATTCACGTAGACTAATATTACTACGGGGGGCATTTTACAATAATAAACCTTCACATACAATTTTCGAATTTGCCCCATCGGTAAATCCAGGATACGCCATTGATATCGGACCTAATAACATTATTTTTCTACCAGTAAATAGTAAACGTAAATATCACTTTGGAGATACTAGATCAGAACTCTACACCTGTCAATTTTAGAGGAGAAGAATTTATTATAAGATTGAAATTGAAAAAATTATTGGGTTAATATTTAATTCGAAATATACACTGTGTCCAAGATAAGAATGCACAGCATGGGCATCTTGGAAATGATAGGAGATACGAATTCGGTTAAATGAGGAAAAAGTGCGTAATTAGGATACTATCACAATGGTATTAACCAATGTCAAAAATTATTTTTCGTTTTTGATTTATTTCGAAAAAAGTAAATTTTTGAAATTCGCTTTTAATTTTTTTCCACGTTATTATCAAAAATATGAAAAAACAATCAAAACATACTCATTGTACTTTCTAATAAACTTTAACGTGACAATGATATTTTCGCCCTCCGACGTTTCGTGATCGTGGAACCATCATCAACTTCTTTTTTTTAAATACGGACCTGGATTTTTTTTAATGCATTCTTCATTCTAAATTCACCTATGTATTACATATAGAGCTTACAACATGTTTTTCTCTAGTTATAGTCGTTACTAGGATTTATGTAGTACGGTCTTTACTTTGAAAGTTGCAAATAAAATGTATTAATTATTTCGGCCTTCAGCAACAGAAAATAAGACAAGAAATAAATTTTAAATCGTTTATTTTTAAATACTGATTAGGAGCAAGCAAATCGGCAAATCCGATCACGTTTTCATCAATCTACATTTCTTTTAAATGTGAACACTCTAAATTCAAAAGTAATACCACGACTTCGATTAAAGATTATTTCATTTAAACTGATAAAAGTCAAGCAAAAAAAATATGCTCAATGTGCTGCCGTTGAGTTAGCTTTTTTTAGTGATAAGTAGGCTGGTAAAAACAATGATTGTTTGAGTTTAACGATCTGTCATATTTATAAATAGTCGTTATTTCATCTTGTTGTCTTTATACATATTTATACTAATGGATTCGTTTTCGAATGAAGAAAAATTTGATATGTTACATTTTGTGCCACCGAAATTGTGTTGATGCTAAGAATTTGTTCTCGATAGGTACCCAGAAAGAAGGCAGCCTCATAAAACAATTTTTAGAAGGTTTGTGTGAAATCTTAAAGAACACGGTTCTTTCCGAAAACCCATTCGGCCTCGACAAAAACCATGTAACGGAGAGAAAGTAAATAGTGTATTGTTGAAAGTCCACGTGTATCAACTAGAGAGATTGAACGAGCTACTGGGATATCAAAATCCACGTCCAGTTTTATTTTACGAAAACATCGGTTTCATCCTTATAAATTTAGAATTTGTCAAGGGCTTAGGCCAGGCGACGAAGAAAGACGCAGGACATTCTGTGAGTGGCATACTAGGAAATGCCAGGATGATGAAAATTTTCCTCATAAAGTAATTTGGTCAGACGAAAGTATGGTCACTAATAATGGTATTTTTAATCGAAAAAATACACATTATTTGTCCCGAGAAAATCAACACTTGTTCAAATCAGCCAGACACCAACACCGCTTTGGTTTTAATATGTGGGTTGCCATTTTTTGTACAAGAATTATAGACCCTTTTATTTACTATGACTCATTGACTTCCCAACGTTATCAGAACTTACTTGACACTTATCTTGAAGACGCCCTAGACAACTTACCTCTCGCTGATTCCCAGAATTGTTGGTTCCAACAAGATGGTGCTCCAGCACATAATTCTAGGGCTGTTCGAGAATATTTATCCAATCGGTTCCCAGAAAAATGGATTGGCACTCATTCAACAGTATCCTGGCCAGCACGATCGCCGAATATGACACCGTGGGTATCTGTGGGGATATATCAAAAACTTCGTATACAGGCATAATTTTGAAAATGAACAAGAATTAGAGGCATCTGTTACCGAAACATTTAACAGCATTACTCCAGAAATGTTAACTAGAGTTTTATACTCCACTATACGAAATTGCTATCTTTGTTTAGAAAATAACGGTTCCCATTTTGAACATTTATTAGAGGTTTGACATCTATGATTTTAATAAAATCGATTGTTTATATCTGTGCAGTTACTGAGGTTCATACATATGTAATTAATTTATTATTATTCAGTATTAAACCATTTGTTTTGTTAACTGATTATTATTTAACGTACTAGATGAACGAGTACCTGATAAATTGTATTTGTATCTAGTCCTCAAATTAAATTTATTATTTATTCATTTCATAAATCCTACTAACGACTAACTAGAGAAAAACATGTTGTAAGCTCTATGTGTAATACATAGGTGAATTTAGAATGAAGAATGCATTCAAAATCCGTAAAAAAATTCAGGTCCGTATTTAAAAGAAAGAAGTTGATGATGGTTCCACGATCACGAAACGTCGGAGGGTGAAAATATCATTGCCACGTTAAAGTTCATTAGAACGTTCAATGAGGATGTTTTCTTTGTTTTTTCATATTATTCACATTATAATAACGTGACATTATAATAACGTGAAAAAAAATTAAAAGCAAATTTCAAAAATTTACTGTTTTCGAAATAATTCAAAAACGAAAAATAATTTTTGACATTGGTTAAGACCATTGTGATAGTATCCTAATTACGCAACTTTTTCCCCATTTAACCGAATTCGTATCTCCTACCATTTCCAAGATGCCCATTCTATGCATTCTTATCTTAGATACAGTGTATAAGGAGCGGTCCATCAAATTACCCCTCTTCAGTGCCTGTCAAGTGTCCGAGGAGAAAGATTATATCATTTTTAACACGAAATAATATCTTGTATTTAAAATCTTTGGGTTACGATGTTAGAAGAACTACAGTTATTCCAGGATCCAAAGTTTAATGAATCCATCGTCAGGGAAGAAACTCAAACGTATCGGCCATTCGTTAGTCATTTGGAAATAATGATGATATTGAAATAACGATTTATCAACAAGACGCTTTGTTGCTAATGCACGAGGAGGCAGCCTTATCGATTGAGGGAACGTTGAAAAAAAAACTGCTGGTACAGGAACATATGAATTCACTTCAATGCCGGCGCATATTTATTCGATTCCATTAGCTATGAATTAAATGGTAAAGAACTGGATAAAGCGCGTGATTCTGGAACCATAAGTTTAATGCAAGCTTATGTATGCTATGATAGCGATGATAAGGGACATATTATTGCAGGCTGGTATTATTCTAGCGGTCAGTTGATAACGTACGACCCTGTAAAATCAACATTTTTTATGATAATTCCACTGTCATTTTCTGGACATACTTCAAGATTACAAGCGAGTTGTGTTTGGAAAACAGATTATAAGATTAGTTAGAGCTCGAACTGAAGCCAATTGTTTCAGTGTCAGCGGATGATACCAAGGTAGAATTAACTATAACCGGGATTGAACTTAAAGTTAAGTATTTTTAAAAGATGTAATAAAACTTAATATATTATCTCAAATAAACAGCGATAAACCGATTTCATTTCTCTATAGACAATGGGAATATCACGAACTGCTGCTTTAACAGCTGGAGCGACGAAAGAAATTTGGTCTGTTAAAACATGTTTTAGCGTGGAAAGTCCTAGATACGTTATAGTGACAGTCAAAGAGCAGACATTACTAACTTCGACAACATTAACATATCCAATATAAAGCTATGTATAAATTCTGAATATTATCCGTATGAAGATATGAAATTAGATTTTAAATTGCGAAAGTGCGCCGAGGCTTATTACATGTAAGTATACGCAATTTTCTAAAGTATTCTCCTCAACTAATAAACCTATATTGGACTTTGTAGCCTTCAATAATCATGTCTTATTCATTATCGACTGTTCCCAAAGAAATGAAGCTACTAAATACTTTACTGTCGATGTTAAATAAGAAATAGAAAGTTCCGACCCATTTCCACAAAATACTGGGGCTTGTTGCATAATTATTCTTGATCGAGTTGTGGAATATTTACCGCTCAGTGGGCTAGTAAGAAATGCCATGTGAAGCTACAAAAGGATAGATAGAGAGATTATGTATAAGAGTCATAAAAGCATGATATTTCATCAGTCTACTTCAATAACTGTGAAACTGATGATCGTTGATATTCAGGGATTCAATTTACCTGACTTTCATCCAAAAGAAATATCATGTATTAATGGCCAGCAAACCGCTCATTACCTGCTGAAGCTTCCATTTCCATTTAATATTTTAAGTAATGTTGTAAAGAAACAGATAAAATATTTGGAACGATTTCATCATGGTCTAAAATATGAAAGTGGCTACATAAACTATGATATGCTAGATGATATTCTAGGTGTTCATTTATTGGTTGGTAATGCTGATATGACACGTAAAAGGCCATCAGAAGAAAGACTTCCTCGAAAAAAATTATGTGAATTAGGTACTTCATTAGAATCAATACCTACCATCATCAATGTGGAGAGTTTAGTGAACGCTGAAGTCAAACCCAGCTTTATTAAAGTCGTACCCTACTGTCCAAATCATTGTAATTATAAATCTGTGTGTAGTTTAAGAAATTATACTAAACTTTATAATTGATTATATTCCTCCTTACCTAAATAAATACATATTTATAAAAATGTTTTTTACCTTTATCCTAGCCACTCTCCTAGAAAATATCTCTATGTTAATGTATTATTATTAGTATTAGTTTGCAAGTCGAAGCATGATGTTAGAGTTAAAAGTGAGGTTAGAAAAACATTCAAAACAAGTAGAAGAGTTAAAAGAACGTGTAAAATTCTATGAGTATAAGCAGTGCATACTCTCAAACTTTCAAAAATTACGAATGGATAATCCTGAATTGCCGTTTATTATTACAATGGATAATAAAGTAAAGTGGAAACGAAACGTATTTACGAATTGAACACGTTTTAGTGGTACTTCAGAGACGGGGAGCCATCGCTATATTTCCCGTACTCCACTCTCTAGCGATTGATATTATACACTTGTAGGAAAAAACAATGTTAGTTTATTGATTAAGATGGTTCACATTGCATAATTTTACAAGGGATATTCCATAATATTCTATTCATACATCAGCCTTATAATTCTAAGGAAGTATTTACATGATTCGATAAGGATGGAGAGAAAAATGGCCATCAGCATGGGTGCGGATGACCTCATATACAGCTAATAACATAGGTACCTACTTTAGTGATACCAGTGTCAAACGAGACAATTCAATATAAGTTAAGAATACGATTTCAAGATGGCACTGTAGGCGATGTGGACTGGAAAAAGTTTAATAGCGCATGTCCAATCACATCATCGATAAATTATGTTTCTCCTGCCACTACCCCATGTTCACCCATTATTTCACACGATAGTAATTTTCAATCTGGTTTACTGTATTACATAACAGTTTGTTTCACGCTCATAACACTTAAGTACATCATTAGAATTGTGCAGAAAACAAGATGTGGATGTTTTACTGTGAATCGAAACGGTGTAAAGCTGATGACTTGCAGAGTGCCGTAGAACGATTATGTGAAGAAATTTCAGCGCTAATATTTAGCGAGCAGTATGATAACATTTATCATTTCCAAGATGATGAAATCCGTAATGAAGAATGTAAAAAACAGGTGCAGATGTACAGTAGAGCCTTAGATTTATGTTACAAGTTTCTTGACGGTAACCTCAGAATTCAGAAATATTGTAGAGAAATAATTGCTACTGATATGAAGAGATTTTTAATGCAAATAGCGTAATTTTTACCTAAATAATATATTACAATGTTCAATTTCAACGATTCTGAATGATTTGTATTTAATTTTTATAAATATATTAAAAATATTGTTTGTATTTAACTCCGCCTATATCTATCACATATTAATAATAAAGAAATATCCCTTTCACCCGACGCCTATGACAAAAAATTTCAATTAGTAAGACTATTATACACAAATGTTTAGCTTCATTTCATAAATTGTATGGGTTTGTTATCACTTCCTGTTAAAACTTTACATTAATTAATTTGTCTAAGTACTAAAAATACTAGTCAGCCTACATTTTCGATCAAAAAAGCATAATTATTATTGTTGCTTATAAAATTAATGCATTTGTAAATTGTTTGTTTTGATATTCGTTTTGCAGATGTATTAATTTATTAGTAGCTTAAGATTCTTCTTGTTAGTGTGTGTTATGATATTTTTGTTCGTGCTTTTATTTCATACTATTACAACATTGTTTAGAAAATCATACATGTATATTTTTAAACAAATTATAGTTCACACATTATTCTGGTTTCATTAGATCTTACGAACATGTTATATACAGGGCGTTATTACAATATACCGAGTGTACACTGTGATACCGGATGCGTCTCAGACATTCTCACACGTACATATCAGATTTGCACCAGGTGTCATCGTGGGAATAGCTATTTACATTTATTCCCATACATTCACCCGCATATGACGCGTATCATCTGCTATGTCCAGATGTTGTCTACACAGCACATCTTGTTCCCCTCGTACCTGCATACCCCTTAACGGTTTTACCATCTGTCTAGTATAACTCATCACATCTCCTCTCTCCGCATACCCCTATATGATGTGTCGCACTCTGATCGGCTGATCTCTGATCTCTGCTCCTTCGCTCTGTAACCTCGCTGTCATTCCTTTACTACTGATGTGACCCTTTGGTCACATGAAAGACGAATATAAATTTCAACATAAATATAACACAATATTTTTTTATTAAATACAAATAGTTATAAATACAGAATAAGTTACCCACTTTAGGAACTTTAAGATAATAGTATCAGTGATGACAAATGAGATAATAAATAATTTTAGTATATGTTTTACGTATATTTGGTACTGATAACCAGAGATATTATTTATTAAAAGAGAGAGAAAAGTATTTTAAAAACTAATTATTTGTAATAAAAGTACATAAATTTATTGAGACATTTTAATAACACATACAAATAAAATACATATATTCTAAAGTGATAAGAGCTATGCAAAGACTACAATATTTTGAAATTAGCGCCGTAGACTAATACATGTAAATTTTAGTAGATGCTGCAAGAATCAAATTCCTTCTGTCAAATGTTGTCAGACTTATTTATCGGGCGGTACTCTAATTGTTGAGAAGAAATATCGTCAAGCCAATGCGTCAACCAAATGTTTATTATGCTTCTTAGTATATTGCGTCAGTCACATTGTCCTTTTTGAATGTTTACAAACGAAAAAATAATTATTATTATTTTCTTTTTTTTATGAAAGGTGTGATGCTTTCACTATTATTTAGCAGTCTGACAACAATGGAAATGCTGATCTGCTTACGAAGGGTGATGAAAGCGACGAAACAAAACATTTCTGCTTGCGCCATGTTTGGTGTTATATGTTCTATGTTGCCGCTTGTCGTGATTTTGAAAATTATGTGTTGTTTTGTGTTAATGTGGCTAGTTGCCATTTTATAAAATATATAAGCTTAGTTTTATTTTGTCATTTTCGCCATTAAACGTTTTGTATCTTTTGTACTCACACTACTAGCCATGTTTGCGGTTATTGATTTCAAGGAGGAAGCAGAATTAGCCGCAAGTGGTTTACATCTACAAAAAAGGGAATATTCTGGTACCTTTATAAAGATGTGTAAATGTTTTTAAGAGAGCTCTGAGAAAAGGAGAGAATAGATGATGAAAATGGCAAATATCCCCAGTTACACGATTTTTTTTACTAAAAAGGTATGTAAGTGTTTATTTGTTATTTGCTTCAATATATTCATTTTGTTGTATGGGTTTGTCCTTGGAAAATTTTATTTTTAGTTGCCAAAACCACAAAAACCTAACATGTAATAATACTGCTTATTTATAAACTCGATGTCATAAAATTAACAATAATATAGTAATTGATTAAATTATTAGATCAACCTTTATATATTTCAGTTTTTTCTTCACTAATATTAATTCTGTCCTGTTTCTTTTACAGTTACTTTAACTTAAAGTTACAATAATCACACGGCAACTTCAAACATGCGGTGTATAATCTTTTTTATCTAAACAAAATATTCAATCTCAAATAAAATAACACGTCTAGTGTTATTTTATTCATAGAGCAAGTTATTATATAACATTCAATAATTTATTCGTAGATCATTTGGAGATGACTCAAAAAAAGTTTAAATTACCGGAATTAACAAGTGACTTCGATCAGAAGAGGAGATTCTTGAAAAACAGTATCAAAATAACCGAGAATAATTTATAGCAGTGACGAAGATAATAACCACCAAAGATAATTAGAAAATGTGTACATTCTCCTAAACCGATTGGTATGTGATTGACTATATATTTTTCATATAGGGTTATAGGGTTATTTTTTTCACATACTTCTATGTTTTCATATTAAGTTTTTTGTTATATATATATCTTTTAGTTTATAAAGCTGTTAGAAATTGAGTTTTTAACAAAATGTCTAAAAATAATATTTGCAAAATTTGTTCACTGGTACAAATATTTTTTTATACACTTACATATACATATCTATATGTATTCATATTTCTGTTGGTTTAAACCCTTGTTTTAGAAACTGGACATTTTTATTAAAATGTTTTTAATATTTATTCTCATTTATTTTATTTTCAACCTTCCTATTTCCCAATTTTTCTACAATTGTCGAAGCCGTTGAATTGTCATGTTTATTTCATGTGCAATGACAATTCTCAACGATACTGGAGGTTTCATCTATGTGCACGCTAGATGTAAAATGGATCATTGCATATCCTCGGAAGACAATTTCCAAGATGAATCGAAAAGTACAAATTTTATTTTGATGTCTTACTGTTTTTTATATAAGGTAGATTTTTATTTTACAATTTTGACTGGCTATGTTTCTAAAATTTTTACATTGCATCGAGAGAAGAGATTGAAATAAATTCGTTTTCTATTGGAAATTGAACACGAGATCTTCGAAAATATAATGGAATCAGCCGATTTATATCTAGTACACACATGGATTTACCCTCCAATATTGTCGAAACTAGAGACAATGTAAAGACGTCCCTAATTACGTCATTTTTACCTAATAACATGACGTATATGTTGCGATTAGGACTCGTCATATTTACGTCATTAATACCTTGAGATGTTTTTTATTACTGACGTTTTTAAATACGTCATTTTCAAGTAATAATAATAACGTCATCGGCCTGTCACTTAGGCCTATCATATTTCACGTCATTTTTACGGAGTAAATTGACGTAATGGCTGGTGAAATTTGATGAAAATTTCACGTCAAAATGATGTAACCATGTTATCTGGGTCACCTACTAAGTTAGCACTTGATTTGCAACCTGTTGAACCTTTATGGAATAGACTCGAATGGAGAAGAGAGAGGCTGAGAGCTCATTAATGCGCAGGACTACAATGGAACTAATTGACAGTCTGCAAACCAGCGTCGATATCTAACGTAAATAGGAGTGATAGCGATGGAACCAAAAATGATAGGAGTGGTAGTGACGGCACTGGGTTGCCACGGCGAAAGTAATCAACGTTTTTGGTAAATTACATATTATAAATTATAACCAATTAAATCCAATCTATTTCGTTGATTATTATTACGAAAAATTAAATACAACTTTTTTCGTTATTGTTTTTGGTGGTTGCACAAACCTGCAAATCATAGCAAAATCATAGCTGGTTAAAACCAGTCTTTAATATCTTTCTCTGTTCCCGAGATAATTGAGGTGAAACATGTCAACTTGACACCCGCTATAAGTTTACACATTAACATTACAAAATATAATTGACTGCTTACTTGCGACAATTTAGTTTTTGCATACTATAAAATATTAATTAAAAAGACAAGCAAATATTTGTACTTATAATGTTTAATGGTTATAGAACTAATATTCCTATTTATCAATAGGGTCAACAAGTGGAACGTCTGGACGAGAAGGTCGCAAGGACAGCGTATTGGAAATTACAGAACATACAAAGGAAAATACTCCACCCTCAAGTCCAGAACGTACATCACCACCAAAATTGGGCTCAGGCCAAATAAAACCTAAAGGATTTTGCTTACCTCGTACTCGTCCAGTTGAGATTAAACTTGGTCTACTTATGACAAAAGGTCAGTTGGAGGTCGAAATAATATGTGTTAGACATATACCCATGAGAGAAATAGCACCAGATACTTACATCAAATGTTATTTACGCGATGGCGACCGCTGGCTACAAAAAAAGAAGACTCGAGTTGTAAAACATTCCTGTGAACCCCAATTTCGACAAACGCTCAAGTACCAGGCCTGTGACGTATTAGGACGGAGTTTAGTGGTGATGTTATGGGAAAGACAAGGTGGCTTCGAACATAATCAGGGATTAGGTGGAGCAGAAGTAGCACTCGACTCAATAACCCTCACCCATTTAACTACAGGCTGGTACCCACTTTTCCCCATTCATTCCCTTGGTTCCGATTCAAACGATTCACCTTGACCTACCTTAGAGATATTAGAGTTTAGAGGTGTAATAACTGACAAACATTAATTTATTAATAAGGTAATTTAATTTTAGTCCTAGTGTGGTGCCGCTAGTAAGAAATTTATAATTTGTAATCTGTATTTGTATTAGTAACGCACACAAATAATCATTACAATGGTTTTAGACATCATTTATTTTGAATACGAGAATTAATTAACTTCAAAGGAAAACAATATTTTTTATGAAAAACAAATTAATAATATGTATTATTTCCCTATTAGAAAGAAAATTAAGGATAGGGTGAGAAAACCAAGGCCCCTAAACGCACATAAACCGGTTTAGATTATAGAGCAAGGTACAGATGGTTTTCATAACATAATGACGAAGTTACGGGGGTAAGGTGATATGTATAAAGTAATACATATCATCTACTTGTAGATACAAGTAGATTCATTGATTAATTAAAGCAAATGTTCAAAATGATCACAATTCACTTCCTGGAATATTACTAGGTGATTATGAAATTCGTTCATCGTTCTCTGAAATATTTTGTTAAGGATATCTCAATAGGCTTTTACAATTCTCCGTTATAAATCCTGTAGGAATTCCTGTGTGTCCTGTAAATGACTCTCTATAGCCCCATAAGAAGTTTAGTGGTGATAAATTTGGCGAACGTGCTGACTATTCAATGGTACCTCTTCGTCCAATCCATCTGCCATATTACTATTGGTTCAGACAATACCTTACTTCTGCCATTTTAAATTTTCGATTTGATAGGTGTCCGTTGCCGCCATTGAGGTGATGACGATGCGTTTTTTATAAAAAAAATCACTATTATCGATGTGACTCTATCCTGTTTACATGCGGATATCTCACTCTGTTCCGGAGATACCCACTAGGGGATTGATTTTATGGATGCAATGTGTGTATACTGTAACAGTCATTTTGACCAAATGAAGTTACACTGTTTAATAGAACATAATTTTGGTGTGATGTGCACTTTAATGTTACTTATTAGTAATATATAGTTCCTTTTTTTAGCTCCCCTTAGGCCGCCACTGGACTTCCGTTTCGCACTTGCTATCAAAACAAGGAGAGAACCTCCATATTAAATTTGTTCCATCATAGATTATACTATATCATGAATCACATCGAAGACCAAGTATTGGTTCACTTCTATACAAGAGGTTTCTGTGTTTATCCAAGTTTTAAGTTGGCATTTCAGTGACCTATGAAAATATATTAAATAAACCATACATTAAATTTAGTACATACCTATCTCGTAAAAGGTAAATTAGTACACTTAATGATTGAGGATTAATGATTGTAATCAATATAATTTAATGAATAGGTTAATAATACTTTGCTTCGTTCCACCTACGTTTTCTTAGGTTGGTATTTAAGGCATTGTCAAACGGAGGATCTCTAAATTCAGCCAACTTGACCAAATACCGCGATACGGTAAACGTCTTTTTTGTGTGCCTTGCCGCATTTTTTGTGAAACTCCCAATTCCTTGGGCTAAGGTAAATTGAAATTAATCCTTTATTATTAACAAGCATCATATAATTGTTGATTGGTTTATTTCTGTATTTTATTTGTCAGATAAATGAAATTGCCTGCATTTGTGGTATGCCACATGTTTTCCTCAAGGTCGCGGGCCATTTAAATATGTAATTTTGCATTTTGTTGTAAGAAATTATTAATTAAAGTTTAATTAACTTAACCGTTAGGAGTGATGTGGGTAACCACGCACGAAATTTTATTGTGTCTTGTTAAGGGTAAAATTTTAAGAATGTTCAATGAAACAAAAAAAAATTATATAAAAAGTGAGGAATTTTTAGAAAAGGATAGACACAAACATAGAACGCACCTTTGAGTGCCCCGATTCAAATTATCATGACAAGTGAATTAATACTGGGCCTTTTCAGGTAGTTGGAGTTTTTATTATGGACCTTACTTTATAAATTTGAGCTTTAATTAGTTCTATGGAACCGAACTTGTTACCGAGCTACTACTCTCATGGACCGTAACTAAGTCCTTGGATCTCTATATTTTTTTGATAGAGCAATTTTACTCAATTTAAACCTACATGGACATTTAAAATTTATGTTTTTTGGATCACTTCCTGTTGACGTAATATCACAGAAGTATTAACGAAATCCTTGGTTAGATGCACCATTTGGATTCACCCGTTGGAGTTTGAACCTTCGTTGTGTGAAGATTAGCTACACATTGGTTTCCTGAATATCACGTGTTTTGATCAGCATAGCAGTGCGGAACGGCTGTACATGTGGTGACCCATGTAGGGTGAGACGTCTAAACTGACCTTGGGAAGAACACTCAATTTTCGATATTTGGTTGATTATTTTTAGGCCTTCAGCCGAATAAACATTTTCTTTTTGGCCTTCAGCCAACCAAATTTCACTTGAAGCCTTCAGCTTATAACCTAGTTGTATTTTTATTTTAATGTGAGGAATTAGCTAATTCTGCCAGATTACAGTTCAGCTGTACAAACAAATAACGAGATCCGGGTAGCTACCTTCCAAAGCCCTCTTAGGGAAAGGAAGTAGGTAGCAATACTTATATTCTACAGAGTGTATTGCCCTATTGAGTTCGCAAGAGGTGAAATGTTTTCTTCAAATGTTTGTTTTGTTAACCGCCTCTCAAGTCACCGAAGTAACTACCAGAAAATCCTAGAATTTTGTGTTGAGTAAAGAGTTTATTGTAGGGTCCGAACCACATCTAGGGTATCGACAGTTTTCTCCCATCTTAATCCGAAACAAATCACAAATAAAATTTATAACTTGCTCCGGGACGGAATCGAACCATCGATATTCGGTGCCGAGTAAATAGCTATAAGCATTTTATCCATTCGGCTACCATGCCCCATGGACCATATATTTTAATTTTTTTTTGCACATTTGGTTGTTTATCCCTATTTATATAAAAAGTGATTTTGGGTGTACTTTTGTTTTTCTTAATCACGTAGGCTATGGCAGTCAAGCAACAACTACTTTCTTATTAGGTAAAGTACCTTTTTTTGTAAAAAATATAGCAAAATGTTAGTAAGAAAAGTTATTCAGATTAAAAAATTTATACTTCTATGCAAAATTTCAGGAAGATTCACCTACTTTGATAACTGATATTTTCCATTATATCTGAATTTACGTTAAAAATGAAAATATACCTAAATAAGTAAATAAGTTTTTTGTGTATGTGATGAAACACTTTCGAAATAGACAAACTAATGATTTTTTTACGTAAAGTTTAGATATTTCATGGAAAAAGATCAAAAGCGTCAACGTAGGAGGATCTTCTTGACATTTTTTATAGGAGTGTAACTTTTTAATCTGAATAATTTTCCTTACTGACATTTTGCTGTATTTTTCATAGAAAAGGTATTTTACCTAACAAGAAAGTAGTTTTTACTTAACTACCATGGCCCACGTAGCTGTATAGTTTGATTATGCATATTTTGCTTTTATGACAAAAAATATGTCATGAAAAATCCAAATAATGAGCTTACTATTGATTTTATTGAAATATTGAAAAGGAATTAAATCGTCAATATTATCCAATTATTTTCGCACTTCCGGTTTGTATACTGTACATATAGGTACTTTGTTTAATTTATTAATTATTATCGTGTATAATTATTTATGAAGTAAGTTAATATTTTATCCATATTTCTTACCCTACATTTTAAGTTTCTTATTGTTACTATATTTTATTAGCATACCAAGGTCAGCGATGAATGCAACTATTTACAAATAATTGCAACCAATGCACTCTTTACTTGCACGATTACTAGGACATTCTTAATATGTGTATTTGTTTTTAATTAATCTAATATCACATCTGTTGTTAGTATACATAGAATGCTATTTTTCGTAATAAAGCAGTCACAACTAAAGCATTGTTTCTCATTAATATCCTTTCCAAGCCTATTTAGTACACGAGGCTGCGTCAGGAATTATTTATCACACCATCTACAAACTCAGCACCACGGTGAGGCCCTCTAACACGTTATATAGAGCTAAATTCTCATTCAGCCAAAAATCTAGTGGCCGATAAGATGTCTTCCATGAACGAGATAAATCAAATCGTCCTCCAACAAGAAGATCTGGGCAAACAAATCGCTAAGATCTTTACAAACGCAAGTAAGGATTCCCGTCAAGGAAAACTGAAAATTACGTCTACGGCAGGCTAGCAGCAGTAGAAGAAAATCAAAAATATTCATGTTAAAATACGGACCTTGGACCTTCCACAACCTCTATATATTGACGTAGTGGAAAATCTGCAAGAAAGATCGCCGCATCCACCGTTATTTCTGATAGAACTAAACCAAATTTAAATCTTTCAAAAATTACTGGCCCAAGTTTAACGATATATTTTTTTATGGCATCAAACATATCTCTATCCAATATCGAGAAAATGCAATATCTCCTAACTCACGTACGGGGTGAACCAAACAGAATGATTCGATATGATGCCACTTAAAAAGTATTTCAGAAACAATATCAAAACAACCAACTTTTAGTATCAATATTCTGGATATTATACTCCATGTACAGGGCGAATCCACGTACGAGTTAAGGCAGCTTCACGATATTACAATACAACGATTGTCTAAAAGCATGTGAGATTGTAAGCATTGATATTTCATTCTGGGGGCCACTAATCTCTCGCATCCACATCCAAAGATGGGACATAGATACCAATCGATTATATAAACATCCATCAAGGTTCCAGATGAAGTCCAAGAATTAAGAAATTAAGAACATTCTGGAAAATTGCGGAATCGTAGATCCATGGGGGTGAATGGGTGCAATTGTCCCTATTGTCAGAACCAAATCTTATTGAAGACGGTAATGACATTAATTTCCAAAAATACACAGAGATCTTGTTTTGAAAATATAAATAATAATGATAACAATAATAAGTGCCGTTCCGGTTCTGCTCTACTCCTTCAGAGTAGTAAAGTGGACGGTAGATGAGCTGCGTCAATTAGACAGAGATACCCGCAAGATGATAAATATTCACAGAAGTATTTATCGTAGATTGTCCGTTCCTCGTGTCTACTCGTCCCCACGTCAACGGGGGGGGGGGGCGAGGACTCTTGAGCCTGGAGTGTACGCATGGCAGAGTAGTACTCAGTATGGCATGTAACATCCTCAGGAGCTCAGATCTCCTCTTACATAGAAACACTGCGTTTATCGACCAGGCTGAAATTCGTCTTTCTAAGGTCAGCCGAGATTAAGTCGGAGAACGAGGGATTCATTATGACATGCCAACATGGTGTTATCAACACCTTGGTCTACCGCAGCCACGTGTGGCGTGTAGAGGTTCCCAATATCAACTGCAGGACCTGCCGTCAGGCACCGGAATCGCTCATGCACATACTATCTGTATGCCCCATATACGCGATTTCGGCCTACATCCACCAACATAATGCAGCGTTACGAGTGCTATACTACCATCTAAGGCACTCGTACGGGGTAGACCAGACACCAGTGCTGCCTTATGTCCCCGGAGATATTGAGTCCGTTGTCGAAAACGAGAAATGCCGGATTTACTGGAACTACTCGTTCCCCACTGTCAGGCTAATCCAAGCCAACAAGCCTGACATAGTCCTCCTCGACCATCAACTCAAGGTGATGTATGTCATCGAGTTCTCGGCACCTGCGGAGAAAAACATCACCTTGAATGAGGAGGAGAAACGGAACAAATATCGCGATCTCCGGTACGAGCTCCAAGTGCTGTACCCAGGCTACTCTATAAAAATGATCGTCCTTATAATTGGTGTACTCGGAGGGATAAAGCCTACGCTGCTCTCGGAACTGGAGATCATGCCGGCCTGCCAAAAATCAGCCGTGTGGCTGGCAGGCCAAATGCAGAAAGCGGTCATTCTGGGTTCTCTCTGCTTAGGGCACACGCTTCTGGTATCTACAGTCACTAACCCTGCGGGATGTGGGGAGTGGCTGTAGTTAATGTGCCGGTGCGACTCCCGTGAGGCATTGGATGCCACGGGAGGACTGTCCAGCATCGGATAATCCGAAAAAAAATAGTAAAAATAGTAAGGGGGTGCAAGGGTCGGTAAATTCCACGCAGTGCACCCTGGACAGGCAGAGGTAACTCTGTCTGACTAATGTCGGCCGGGGGTACCAAGGCTGGTACTTCTTTTACTTCTGGTGCCGGACGACCTAAGAAGAAGGGCCCCTCACAATCGACCCCAAGTGGATGGGGGTCAGAGACAGGCGGGAGGGGCCTCAACGGATGGTCTCAACAACGACGAAAATGGCAATGCACACGGACACTTTAAGTGGACGAGAGAACTTCGGGATGACTTGCTGACCTGCCGCGAGAGTAGCGAACCTGAGCGAAGGGGATACATGCCGCGATTGCATGCACTTGGTGAAATGCATCCCGAGAATCATGCCTTCTCTCAACAACACGTAAGAGATCAAGTATCCTTCTTGCGCAGAACAGGTTACATAAGGGCACCCCGTCAGCTGGAAGAACTGCCAGCCGCAGTCCCACCGCACCAATTACCAGCTGATGGGGAACATCTTTTAGAGTTCACCGATGTAGACTTAAGGACGAGGGTTAGCCTTAACACCACGGCCAACCTAAAGCTACAATACCTGGTTAGAATAGACGCGGTTATTGATGAGGAACTTCCGGAAGATGCAGACATCTGGAAAATCAACTGTGCCATGTACAACGCCGCGAAGCAACTCGTTCCCCGTGAGAAGTCAACAAATCACGGGGTCGAGAAAGCCAAGCGACCAGTACAAAAAATCGACAGCAAGTTACAGTCGGCCAGACAACACGCTTCTCGGATCCAGAGTGTGGTGGAATATAAGACGAGTGGTAGAGTTTTTACTCTCAGAATCCGGCGCATAGCAGCCGGATAAAGACGTCAACACCATGCTTTAAATCTGACAGTGATGCTTACCATCAAGAAGCACTGTCTAGATAGGATCCGAGCGCTTATGGCAATAAAGAAAACGTTGAAGAGGCGAGTGAGAAGTATGGAGCAAAAGAATTTGTTCCGTACAATTCCTTCCCGCCTCTTTCAAGAGCCACAGCGTATTGTAGATAATCCGCCGTCTGTAGAAGATGACGAAATCTTCTGGAAGGGAATCTACGAAACGACGCGTCCATTCAATAGCGACACTCCAGCAATTGCACACTTCGAGGCTCTGTGCCACAGACATCATGAAGAGTCAGAAGAAGTGTGCCCGGCAATCAGTACGGAGGAAGTCCAACATGCACTTGTTGGTACCAAGAACTTCGCTACCCCGGGCCTAGACGGCATTAACAACTGATGGTGGAAGAAATTTCCTCCTACACACCGCCGTCTGGCGGAACGAGGGACAGCAGATTCCGGACTGGTTAGTCGAGGGACGTACTGTGCTTATCCCCAAAAAGGGGATCTTTCAGAACCCGAGGAATTATAGACCGATCACTTGCATCAACTCCTGCTACAAGATATTTACACGGATCTTGTATGCTACGACACTGAGGTCTGTTGGTACGATCTTCCAGAAGATACATGAACAGCGTGGTGCCAAGAAGTGCATGGCAGGTTGCAAGGAGAGCCTGCTGATAGACCGCTGTATTACACAAGATTCTGTGTAATACAAGCGGAATCTATCGACAGCCTGGATTGATTACCGCAAGGCATTTGATACAACATCACACGAGCTATTGTTGCACTTGCTTGAATATCTTGCGGTATCAGCACCACTAGTGAGATGCATAGAACAGCTGCTGCCACTCTGGAATATTCGGTTCACTATAACATCAGGTGCACAGCGGGTCATGACAGAGTAGGTGGCATTTAGGAGAGGAATTTTCCAGGGTGACTCCCTGAGTCCTCTCCTCTTCTGCATCTCACTGCTACCGTTGTCTGTTGGGCTCCGCCAAACCCGCGGATATCAATGTGGACCACCCAGCGACCGGGTGGTCCACATAGATGACCTTAAAGTTTATGCCTCCGGAGAGCGCGAACTACAAAACGATCTTAGGGTGGTCGAAGAATACACGCGGGCCATTGGTATGGAGTTCGGGTTGGACAAATGTGCAGTCGTCCATCTCAAGAGAGAACGATGCGGGGGAATTCCCTGAAGATGCACAGCTCGCAAACGGAAGCATCTTAAGACATCTGGATGCCAGAGAGACCTTATCTGGGTGTGCAACAAGGGCACATCCAGGATGTAACACAAAGAAAGGATTTTCTCCGCGGCAAGTACAGACACTGCCTCCGAAAGATTTGGTCTTCCGAACTTACGGGGAAGAACAAGGTGTCTACAACTAATGTGCTTGCCGTTCCGGTTCTTCTCTAGTCCTTCGGAGTAAAGTGGACGGTAGATGAGCTGCGCCAATTAGACAGAGATACCCGCAAGATGATGAATATTCACAGAAGTATTCATCGTAGATCGTCCGTTCCTCATGTGTACCTCCCACGTCAACGCGGGGGGGGGGGACTCTTGAGTTTGGAGTGTACGCATGGCAGAGTAGTACTGAGTATGGCATGTAACATCCTCAGGGACTCAGATACCCTCTTGCGGTTTGTAAAACATCACGAAACTGTAGAAGTGGGAGCAGGATTGTTCAAGGCAGCAAAAGAGGCGTAGATGAACTCGGTCTCGCATTTGACATTAGGGAATGAAGCCGGCGAGTTGCTGATGCAGATTCAGTCACTGAACTTCAGCCAAAGCGACTGAAAGCCCGAATCAGAGCTGCTGAACAGGAAAAACTGTTTCGGCAGCACGTCGATAAATCCCAACATGGTGTCTTCTATAAGAACATAGAAACACTGGGTTTATCGACCAGGCTGACATTCGTCTTTCTCCGGTCAGCCGGGTTTAAGTCGGAGACCGAGGGATTCATTATGACCTGCCAAGATGGTGTTATCAACACCTTGGTCTACCGTTGCCGCGTGTTGCGTGTAGAGGTTCCTGACATCAACTGCAGGACCTGTCGTCAGGCGCCGGGATTGCTCATGCACATACTAAATATCTGCATGCCCGGTATACGCGATTTCGGCCTACATCCACCGACATAACGCGGCGTTACGAGTACTATACTACCATCTAAGGCACTATTACGGGGTAGACCAGAGACCAGTGCTGCCTTACCTCCCCGGAGATATTGAGTCTGTTGTCGAAAACAAGAAATGCCGGATTTACTTGAACTACTCGTTGCCGAGCTTATCCAAGCCAACAAGCTGACATAGTCCTCCTCGACCATCAACTCAAGGTGATGTTTGTCATCTAGTTCTCGGCACCTGCGGAGAAAAACATCACCTTGAAGGAGGAGGAGAAACGGACCAAATATCGCTATCTCCGGTACGAGCTCCAAATGCTGTACCCAGGCTACTCGGTAAAAATAGTCGTCCTTATAATCGGTGTACTCGGAGGGATAAATAATATACATGATATTACTCCCCCTTTCGCAGATCGGAAATAAGGGTGAAATCCTTGTTGACGCCGGATTCGGCGTTGTTTCTATTACCATACTTCTAGTAGTATTGGTGCAACCGGATATGGTACTTCTGTATTGGAATATAAAATATTCTATAATCATAACAATAATTAATAAGACAATAATTATCAGGATAATTGTTAAACTGGATTCCTTTTCCTTATGTTTTAGTGGTTTAATTTTCATTTTATTGTAAGTTGCTTGTATTTTAGAAATTTCATCTAGGTTGATTTCTTGCAGGTGTAGTCTTTCTGTCTACATGAAATTTCAATTTTTGGTAATCTAAACTGTTCACCGAATGTCCAAGTTTTGTGATCTCTATATTTCTCGTCATAAATAATAACTGAGCAATTTTCTGGTATTATTATTTAGGTTGGTTGATAGATACTATAAAATTTTGTTTACAGAATTTTTGGACAGTTATTAATAGGTATGACAATTATTTTGATTCTTCAGAATTCTTGTAATGCAATTTTCTGGTTTTTCAATCAGGTTATCCGGGTGGCAGATATATTTATCATATACTTCAGGACATTCGTTGTTCATGAAATATTGTTTCAAACTACTGATTAATAAGAAGGATTTTTTGGGTATTATGATTTGGTTATCTTTCGGGATAGGGAAGAGTTTAAAATTCATATTCTTCTCTTTCTACTAATGGAAAATGGATTGCTATTATAATTTTACCTTCTTTAATCAATAATTGTGTACTAGCTATCTTGTAATAAGATTGCATATTATTAAAATTTGGCAAATATTTCTGAATATATTTTATTAAAATTTCTAGATTATCTACTGGTATTATAGATGGGCGTAAAATGTTTATCTGTGTAAATATAATTGCGTTTTCTAAGTTGTCTAAAATTTCATTTACTTGTATGACACATTAAAGCTCTTAAATTGATCGAACTAAATAACTCCCAAATTTCATTAATACTTTGAAGTTTATTTATTTTATTTATAAGTTCATTAACCTTATTTTCATTCAAATGTTGATTATTAGTTAGCCCGTATAAAGTTTCGTTATATTTTGAAAACATGTTTTCTGTTAGGTCAACATTTTTTTATCATATCTTCCTGTAACTGATTTCGATTGTTTCCAAAGTCTTAAGAGTTTTATAGATTTTTTCTCCGTCTGAGGAATCTAAAATTCCAAATAACCATTTTTCTGCATTGCCTATAATATTGATTAAGCCACGTTTTTGTCTAAAGTGTGGTTGAATGTTATTCAGATTTTGCTTTATGTTATACATTTCCAACTTTACATTGTTACATCTGACCACGTTGGTCG
>JANEYF010003656.1:0-301708 GCA_029963845.1 Rhamnusium bicolor
TAGCAAATAATAAGTATATGCCACCACGATCTAGTAATGATAAATTTAATCATTTGGTATATAATTGCAATGAGGATCCGCGCTTCTTAATTTATCTGGATGCTAACAACTTATATGGATTATCTTTATCGCAATACTTACCGCACTCGGAATTTAAATGGTTGTCAGATGAAGAAGTAGCTAATTTTGACATCTTCACTCGATGCAATGATTACAACAGTGAAGTTGGATTCATTCTTGAAGTCGACATAAACTACCCATATGAACTTCATGATAGTCACGATGAGCTCCCTTTTTGCCCACAAAACATGGTTCCACCCGATGGTCGGAGTAAGCAGTCAAAATTAATTCCAAATCTCCTCAATAAAGAAAAATATGTTCTCCACTATCGCAATGTTTTTCAGGCAATACAACATGGTTTGCAAGTCACTAAAATTCACCGTATTCTATCTTTCAAACAATCTGATTGGTTAAAGAAGTACATTGACTTAAACACAAAAAGCGTCAAGAAGCCAAAAATGATTTTGAGAAAAGCTCATACATGTTGGCAAATAATGCCATTTTTGGAAAATGCATGGAAGCAGTGGAGAAGCGTGTAGATGTCAAACTCGTCAATCACTGGAAAAATATTAAACAGAAGAAGGGAGCCGAAGATCTCATTGCTAAGCCTAATTTTCATAGCTTGGCTATATTTGACGAAAATTTTGTTGCAATTCAAATGAAAAAAATAAAGTGTATATATGATAAGCCTATATATGTAGGTTTCAGTGTTCTCGATATTTCAAAAACCACGATGTACTCATTTCATTATGATTTTATTAAAAACAAATATGGGGAGAAGGCAAAGCTGCTATATACAGATACAGACTCTCTTGTTTACAGCATAAATTGTGATGATATTTATAGTGACATTAAGGAAAATATAGAAAAATTTGATACGTCTAATTTTACTCCTGATAATCCGTATGATATGCCGCTTATAAATAAAGCAGTTTTAGGTGTATTTAAAGATGAGAATGCTGGTGTGCCAATGCTCGAATTTGTTGGACTACGTGCGAAATTGTATGATATAGTAGTAGGTTGTAACACTGTAATAAAAAAAGCCAAAGGTGTAAAGAAACATGCAGTGAAAAGATTACAGCACGAAGACTACAAACAGTGTCTTCTCAAGAAGAAAATTTTTTTGTGCCGACAGAATATATTTAAATCCATCAAACACATTATACATACCCAGGCAATCAACAAAGTGGGATTATCGCCTTTCGATGACAAAAGATGTATTTTACCTGATGGTGTAAGTACATTAGCGTGGGGAAATCATCATTTAAAATAAACGCCTTGTTGGCTATCTTATATAAAATAGTAAATGTGTGTTTTATTTTGTTCATTGTTTTGTGTAACTCAAACCATGTAAATGTTGTATATTTTATTCATTTATACGTTCAATTTGCTAAATTATAAAAAATTTTATACATGTTTAGTCTTGTACATATTCATATATTTTCATATTTTTTAATTGTAAAAATAACCACTGTTCTTATTTATGTATATAGTCAACTGTTTGTAAAACTTGATATTTTATTTTTTGGTACTATGTAGGTACTTTTATTATAAAAAATAATTATAAATTTTTATATTTAACTATCGCATTTAATACTTTTTATATGACTAGTTTAACTCAATCTTTTATTTTTTCGACAATGTGTAGATACTTTTATGTTTAATATAGTTAGTTATAGATATTTTACACTTAATTCTTATATTTTGTGCTGTAATTATAAACTAAACGTTAATTTTGTATAATATTGGAACTTTGTTCATATAACATAATTAGCAACATCTTCATATTTCTTTTAAATAAAACGATAATTATATATAAATACATCTATTTATTTTAATGGAACAAACCTTGTGCTATTACAACACAAAGGCTGAAAATGGATAATAAAAACATAAAATAATAATAATAAAAAAATAGTTAATTCTTAAACAATATCAGATTTATCTATCCAAGAGTTAAATACCTTGTACTATTATTACAAAACAGAAAGGCTGAAATTTGATAATAAAAACATAAAATAATAAAAAAAATAATTATTTCTTAAACAATATCAGATTTATCTATCCAAGAGTTAAATTTATTGGAGATTCCAAGCCATTTGACATATACTTTGTTTTTTCGACGACATAAAATTTTTTCCACGAGATAAATATCAGGGTTTTGGGTTCTTTGCATCTCTGTCTCATAGAAGCATCCTTTAATAGGTTGTTTATTCATATCTTCGAGTAGGTATGTAGGGGGATTAGTTATATTTACTTTAGTTATTTTGAAAAGTTCCGTGGACCAGTTGGCGGTGTATCCTTTATCAAATATGCTTTTGTATTTGCTTATTCGAACAATATCGCCCACATGAAATTTAAATCTTGAAGGTGCGACTTTTGGATGATTATATGCACTTATTTGCGTGTGTGCTGTAACATTTACAGGTTTCATTCCTATTGTACGATGAACTGAGTTATTATACTTGTCCGTAATAGCAGGCAAAATATCGAGCCACTTGAAATGTCCTCTAAATGAAAAATCCCTATACAGTAAATTTTTCAGTGTTCGAATAACTCGTTCTACAATGGCTGCCTTTTTTGTACTATACGTAGAGTAATGATTGATATGATGTTGCTTCATTAACGCAGCAAAATTGCGATTGTAGAACTCAGTCCCATGATCACTCTGTATGTTTTTTGGTGAATATCTTGCCTCTTGTATAACACTTTTCATAGCTTTAGCAACTTCCACTCCTGTTTTGTTTACAACAGCTCGAGTCCACATGTACTTTGAGTAGCAATCGATTACAACAAGAATGTACCGGTGACCTCCATTGTTCTTGGCGTATGGCTGCATTTCAGCCAAGTCTATCTGCCATAAATCACCATATCCTTTAATTATAGTTCTTCTTCTATGGAAATTTCGCCTACAAGATTTATGCAATTCATTGACAACTTGTCGTTTCTTATTATTATTAAGATCCATCACACATCTATTATTTTTAGCTTGATATTTCTTCCATCAATTCAGGAGGAAATGCTAACCTTCCAGATGACGTCTTCTTTGAATGAAATTCTTCGTTAGTCTGCTCTATTTTAGCTACTCTAGCAGTTAAAGTATCTTGATTTTTTTTAAGTAAGTCCTTAACTTTAGTAATTTCTTTATCAATATTTTGTTGCATTCTATCAATCATCTCTGAAACTTTTTGATGTACAAATTTACTGTATTCAGACCATTCTTTCTCCATAAATGTGGTATATGACTGTTTAATTTTTTGTATTCTGTTCAACCAAGGATTTTTCCATTGTACTGATAATTATCTGTGTTGCTTCTTGTATGCATTTGTCGATACGTTCATCTAAATATTGGCGTGTTACACCATCTCTCTGATCTATTGGATCACCAACGTTCTTTAATCGCTTATTTTGGATATCAAAATGTTTATCTGCGGTAAGCTTAAATCCCACGCCAGGAGGTCCACGCTGCAACGCTGCTCCGCCATGACCACCTCTTCTGCGTCCAAATTTATCAATAGTATTGTTGTTGATGGTAGCCATTTTCAACTTTAACTGATGTACAACAGAAATGGTTGCAGTATTTTATACCCCTATGTCATATGCAAGGTGCTAATACACTATACCCTCCTCGCGCATTTCATCGATGATTGCCAAAATCTCGTTATCATGACCAGTATGACCAGCTGCCTTGGAGCTCCACAACAACCGCAGACGATCCACTAATTCTTTAGGCTTATTCCAGTAGATGTATTCTATGGGTCTATTTTTAATATTACTATTAATGTTGAATGATTTTCTAGTAGGTAGTTTTACTCGTTTGTTCTTTCTTGTTCCTTCCCCAGAATATTTAGATCGGGTTCTCATTCCAGTAGACAGACTATTTTTTTTAGTTGCAATGAGAGGTTTTATAATTTCAAAATATTTTCTACTCTTGTTTTTTTTCAGACCTCGTTCACTATTATAATCATTGTATATAACATTTGTTTTATGTATAATGTCGCGATATGTAGCGATATCTTCTTTGTTGATTGTACCATTGAGCGCTGCCAATGGTAATTTTAGAAATATTAAATCATAAAGATCGGCACTACCGCGATATGTTCCAAGTCTGATATTGCCGCGCCAAAATGCAATATTTTTTCCAGGGAAACGTACCTCAGTGTTTCCCATTAACATTTTTTCTGTATTAGGATCTATGCGTATTCCATATGTTGTATCATAAACTGATTCACGAGACTGTAAACCTTCTTTTATGTAACTTTACCAAATATGGCACTTTAGGGCTGCTACTGCTAGTGGATGGTGAACCTGGGGAAGTCGTAGATGCTGGTGGTGTTAATGATGTAGAAGGAATTGCTTGCAGTATGGAAGGCGATTGTAATAATTTACTATCTCCATCAGTCTCATAATGTGTTTCATCTCCTTTGTAATTATTATCATCGTCATCCTTATTGCTATTAAAATCATCTTCGGTGGTTATGGTCTGCCAAGATTTAATTGATCTAGGGATGTCATCACCAACACTTTGTTTCCTCATTTTCCTTTTCTTCTTAAGAGACAAATGTGGCTGTAGTGCGGTTGAAGTTGAAGGAGTTGTGATTACTGCAGTCATTGCTTTAAGTGGTTTTGTTATGGGTTCATATACCTTTTCTAGCGTTACATTGTCTGCGATATGTTGAGTTTTGATTGAGTTGAACTTTTTCCTAACTGCGTCACTAGCTTCAATTAACTTACGTTTCAAACTTATTTCACTATTGATATTTTCATGATTGTCTGCAACTTTTTTTTTTTTTTCACATAGATCTTAACGTGATGCAATTTGTCATGTGAATGAGCTTTGACGTAAAAAAAATTATGGATATATATAGCTATCAAAGCCTTTTCGATATCTCCTTTTTGGATCTCACTGTCTTTGTCAATGACCAGAAACCCATGTTTGTCTTTCCAACATTCTGCACACATTTCCTGAAACTGCTTAAATGTAACATCGGGGCTCACATGGTCAGTGAATATATGGCGCAGATTCATTTCATCTTGTTTAAACAATACGAGAAGATTAGCGTTGTCTCGAATCAGCTGCTTTGGAATGCGTGAGTAAGTTTGTGCAAGATAGAAACAATCCACATTCTTGTGTCTTCCCATACTAAAGTATGATCTAATGACATCCTGTTTTTCACAAATTACATCATCAAATATGAAAATAGAATTGGGTCGGGCTTCAGATGGTTCCATTATTTTCGCCTTGCTATCAAAAGTGAAAAATCCTAGTCCTCGGATCGGTGAAAGCACACTCCGTAGATATTCATATTTGGGCTGATACAAAGACTTTGAGTATATGTACACATTAACAAATCGCAATCCAAGTGGATGAGTAAGCAATGAAATCATTACGTTTGTTTTACCACAGTTTGATGGTCCAATTATGAGAGAGCGAACGGTTGAGGGAAGAAGCGTTCCATGTCGTTTAGCAGCCCCTCCGTCATTAAATCCTTTTCCCACTTTTTCGTCCAAGTTTTCCACATCGAGGTTTTGCTTCTGCTTTACAATGCGCATCATGCAACTACTGAGAATATATAAACTGAACAATGTCTTATTAGGCTTATTTAAATGTCATTCGTCAAGCAGAAGGGACGTAAAGTTAGTAGTTGTGGAGGTGGTAATGGTATTCGACATCTTAGCGTCGGCGAAGGCATAGTAAACTCTTTAATCAACAAGCTACCATTTGAGTTGCACTTACCTGGAGGTTATCAGTACTGTGGTCCGGGTACCAAACTACAAAAGAGACTCACAAGACGTGATAGAGGCATAAACCCTTTAGATGCTGCGTGCAAACAGCACGACATAGCGTATGAAAATAAAGATTTGTCAGCGCGACATAAAGCAGATTACGAGCTTGAACAGCGTGCTTGGAATCGAGTGAAATCAAAGGAAGCTAGTGTAGGAGAAAAGACATCTGCTTGGCTGGTCACAAATATCATGAAAGTGAAAAGAAAGTTAGGAATGGGCTGCAGTCAATTGCCGGTGTCATCGTCATCACGTTCATCATCCTCAAATACTAAGAAGAAGAGGTGCAGAAAAACAAAGCAGGTGTCATTTGGAGCGGGAATTGTTCACAATGTTCGCGGTGCTTTGAGAAAAGCTGGCGGTAAGCGACTGATTGAGAAGAATGTAAGTAAAGCAGCTAAAATTGCGTTACATGCAGCGCGTCATTCTTTAAAAGCTTCAGGTGGGAGACGCAAGATTCGTACTCCACGCGTAATACCAATCCCAAAAGTGGGTGGAATCTTACCATTACTGCCCATATTTGCCGGACTTTCAGCACTGGGAGCTTTGACTGGCGGAGCAGCAGGTGTGGCAAAAATTCTACACGATGTGCGAATTGGAAGACATCAGTTGGAAGAAGCACAACGCCATAATAGACATATAGAAGCGATAGCATTGGGTAAAAGTGGCAAAGGATTATACTTGAAACCATATCGCAGCGGATTAGGACTTTATCTTAAACATCAAGAACAAAATTCAAAAAACTATTAGACACCCTGCCCCGGAGAGCGCTTACCAACCTTGATCTAAAACATTTTGCAACAAAAATGAAAGTATCGCATTTTCGAGGCGTATTTATGCGTGATACTCTACCAACAATGGGACCCCATCATAATGAGTCTGCGATCGTAAATTTGGACAGTGTGGATGGGACAGGGACACACTGGGTGGCATATAGAAAACGTGGACACTTAGTAGATTACTATGATAGCTTTGGAGATTTGTCTCCGCCCACTGAACTTTTAAAATACTTCCGCGCAGGTCGAAAAGCGGCGAGTGAAATTTGCTACAACTATGATCGCCAGCAAGACTTTGATACAGTCTGGTGCGGACACTTATGTTTAAAGTTTCTATCAACAAACGTGCGTTAAAAAGTGTGATGGATTTAACGCCAGAAATGGACCGTGAAATTATTAAAAGAATGGGACATTCACTCATCGCATATTCTCGACTACGCAGCTTGACGAAAATGAGCCGGCAACAACTTGAAAATATGCCAAAAGAAGTTATGATTGCGTGTGCTCCAAAGGAAATTGCATTAGTGTGGGATAAACTACCAGAACATTTGCAGAACGATATTGATGTGTTAAAGTATCAGTATTGTACAGAACATTATGGAAATAATGGCAGAGAAGCCAATGCCGATGTTAATGATGGACCATCTCCTAGAAAAATATTTTGCTGCTATTGTAAGATGGATGATGTGAATATCATGTCCAATAACGAGGTAGATGAAGAAGATATTTCAGCACCTAAACCTCCGAAAAGACGAAGGCTGGCAATTCCTCATCGCTGCATTCATCAATAAAACTAACATACTGCCAGCAAATGATGTCAGTCATGTCGCATACATTCACTATATCAAGTCATTCAAGTGTGCTGAGCGCTGATTTTTATCCTCCCATCGAGCTGGACAGCAACAGTTACTATGGTTTAGGTCTATTGGGATTCTACTCTTATAATTCCATATTCAATGTAGATGAGAAGAATAATCAGTTTTCCTATAGAACTAACGGTAAAGCAGCTCCCGTAATTCATTATTTACCGCCAGGTGCCTATGAAATTGATGAAATTAATAGAGCGATACAGCAATACCTAAAATACGACAAGAGTAGAGGTGGAGTACAAGTAGATGATGAAAAATTATTTTTATTACGAGCAAATAATAATACATTAAAGTGTGAAATTCAATCAAAGTATGAGATTAACTTTGAACAACAAAATTCTATAGGAAGACTTTTGGGATTTGAACCGAGACGTCTGCAACCAAATAAAACACATGTATCCACGCTGCCCATTGATATTATGAAAGTAAGAATTATACGTGTAGATTGTAATATTGTATCTGGTGCATATTTGAATGGTGAGAAGGCACATACTCTCTTTGAATTTGACATTGATGTTCAACCTGGCTACAAACTTTCCAAGGAGCCGCAAAATATTATTTATATGCCTGTTAGACTGGCTGGACATCAGTTTATCGATAACATTACTCTCCGCATCTTGGATGATAACGGTGAATTAATCAATTTTCAAGGTGAGAAGATTATTGTGAAGCTAGAGTTGAAAAGATTGCTCTAACTACTCCAATGGGTTTCCGTTATAACCACCAGCTACTGCAATTGCGTCCCATACGTCAATTAAATATAGTCACAAGTGATAAAAAGACAAATGCTAGTCGAAATCGCTTCATTCCTAACGCGAACGTGAAAGCACACAGATTATCTGCTGAAGACTACATTTTTCTACAATCTATTGGTTTGAAAGTACGCAGTTACCAAAATAATTACAATGGCTACCAGTACCATAAGTGAAAAATTGGAAGTGTTTGATGAACCAGTGTTTGACCAGTCGCTCATTAGTCTACATGAACATACTTATAAGCCATATGGATCACCCACATATAGAAATTCTGATGAAATACGTATTCCAGTGCATTTTCAAGATCTCATATTGGACATTTCAGACAGTTACATATATATCGAAGGTAAATTTACACCTAATGATATTACGAAATCATGTTACCTTGGCAATAATGCACTAGCATTTCTCTTTGATGAAATTCGTTATGAAATGGGTGGCGAGCAGGTAGCCGTGGTACGAAGGCCTGGTATAACTACTACATTGAAAACAATGGTGTCATTTGGTAATACGCAATCCCACAGTCTTCTGGCATCGGGTTGGGGCCTCAGTGCTTTCAATCAGAATATTTTGGATTCTGCCAGTCATGTTTTTAGTGGTAGGCTACCGCTAAAATATCTCATGGGTTTCGCTGAAGATTATACCAAAGGTATTTTAAATGTCAAGCAAGAATTGATTTTAATTATTGCTCGTTCCTATCAAAACTGTTATATGGGAGAAGTAGATGCTCAGATTGAAATTAACAAGATTGAATGGAAAATCCGCCACATTGTACCTGAAGATAGACAAAAAATTAAAATATTGTCCCGATTAAATAGAGGTACTAATGCTCATATTAAAATGACCTATCGCATGTGGGACCTATATGAATTGCCTGCTTTGCGTGAAACATCTTCGGACATCTGGGCCATTAAAACCAGCACTAGTTTAGAAAGACCTCGTTACATCATCATTGGTTTCCAAAACACTGATCAGTCCGATAATAGAATAAAGGATGTAACAAAATTTGTTCATGCTGACATTAGCAGTATTCGGCTTTACCTAAATTCAGCCGTATTTCCATATGAACGATGGAATCTTGATTTCTCTAAGAAGATGTATGCTGTAGCTTACTATGCTTATGAAAATTTTCAAAACAGCTATTATGGCAAGGAAACAAATGAACCAATGATGAGCATAGGAGACTTCTTAAACAATCCATTATTTGTGATTGATTGCTCTCATCAGCCTGATGCCGTGAAATCCTCCACGGTGGACATTAAACTAGAATTTGAAACACGCAAGAACAAATTTCCGAAGAATATCAAAGTCTATGCATTGATTTTGCATGATTCATGTTTGAGTTATAATGCGTTAGATGGATCTGTTCATAATGGATTTCCATTGACAATGTGAAAAAAGCATCTTTACACCAATCTGCCTAAAATATGTGTTTTATAATAAATATGCCACTTGTTACTTTATGAATGTTTAATATTTATTTAGGTACATTAATAATTTAATATAAAAATGTATTACTTTTTTTCTTCTCAAAAAATACTAAAATGTTTGTATACATAAATAAATAAATAAATATGTATTTGATAGTTATGACTTTTTATTTACCCTGTGTTTGAAAGCAGTAATATATTATGACCTGTGGAAAATTAATTATTTTAAAAAGAAAACATACATACATTAAATCACAAATTTAATTAAAGTAAAAACAATACAGACATGTTTAAATAACAAATATATATATTTTAAATAACAAATTTCTTAACTGTATTCCTTCATTCATTATCACATCACTTTTCCTCATATAATTTATATTTTTCTATTATTTCGTTGGATAGAAATTCTAGCAGAGTATTTATTAAGAAACGTCGCAAATCTGCATTTACCATCTCCTCACAAAATTCCTCCAGGTTTAAAATATCATAGAAATATTTTTGACAAATAATTACCCCTTTCTCATACGAAGATATAAGCTCCTGTAGAATTTGAACTTCCTCTTCATTACAACATAATGGGTCAATATCATAATTATTATTCTTAAAACATTCACAACTCGCAATAAAACGAAGAGTGTCTAATTCAATAAATAATGTCTCTATGGCAGTAGTCAAGTTTTTTACATAATTATCATTATTAGCACACATGTTAATCAAATATTATTTGTAGTAAGCTTGTCACAACGCGTCTACACAGTAATACCAATTAGCAAAAACTATCTGATAATCTGTTTTTATAAATGATGCTTGAAAGACCTAAATACATTTACTCGACTATTCACCATCCGACTTGTTAGAACTCGTCGGGAATTTTGTGAGAACAAAGAGTGTCGTCACATCCTATACCATTATTTTTATTTTTATAAAGAATTCATTGTCTTATCATAAGGCTGACACATTTTATATTGGTTATTTGATTTTTGCGTTTATTAATTTTAAACTGTTTCTTATTTATTTTACGTCAAGTCTCTTTTTATTCCATAATTATTTTCATTCACATAATAACTGTATTATAAAAATTATAAATACATATATTAATTAACTATCCATATCTACTTTTCCTCTTGTTCGCTCATGATTAATTATTCACTATATAACAATATCTTATTCCTTTATCATGATATTCATTCTTTATATCTTGTTCTGCAGTAGGAAACAAATACCCCGTCTAATATATTAAAGAACAGACATGCGCCATGTGGACAGCCGCTGCAGCAGCAGCAGCCTGTGCTGGAACTCTCCAAATACATCTACTGCTTATTCTATTATTATCATTATTATTATTGCTAGGTAGGTTAAAATTAATTATATTTCAGGTTTCTTTGGTTTTACTAGATGCTTCATTATTTTTTTTGTTATAATAATTTGCCTTTGCTTGTTTAACGTTAAATTGTTTTTTTTTAATGTCATATAATTCTTTAATGTCTGGTACCCCTGAATTTGACATTAACCAAAATAATTGCTTTAGCTTGTTACCTTCTACAATAATGTTGTGTGTTAACCAATTGCTATGACTAGATTGTTTTTTACTTATTTTTTTAAGAGGACAAGATACATGGATATCCAGATAAAGTTTTCTACAAAGTACCGGAAGCCATTATTAATATTATAGTAAAATAGGTAGGTCCAATTTATGAGGTTCAATCTAGTCCTAAATTTATTTAAATTGTCTCAACCTAGTTGTCTACTAAAAAAAGTTTCAATACTTTTTGCTGGCTGTACGCTCTTTAAAAGTTTAACTTTCATGACATGCGCAAAATGATCAGCTACATTCGGATTTACTAAATGACATTCAAAGGAAGCATTAGGTAAGGTAGTAACCATGTAGTCAATACAGGAAGAATTAGTATGAACATTCTTATTAGTATTGCCCGTTGTAGACATAATTATCTCAAAAGAATAAAATATATCCAATAACAATTTAGTGTTCATAAAATTTTGTGAATTAAAATCGATGTTAAAATCGCCACACAATACAGTATAGTTAGACTTACCTGAGGCCTCGTTGAGAGCTTGAGTTAATTATAAATAAATATATTTATGTCACCGTTAGGTGGCCTATATTCAGTGATAACAGATGTCTTCAAATTATCAGCTTTAAAACATATTGCACATATTTCAATGTGACATTCTACCGACAATTCTTTTACTAATTTAAGTTCTGTAATACCCTTGTCATTGCATACCATGATAAGCGATCCTCCGCGTAATGTTTTTTCCTAGAATATGCAGTACTTAGTTTGAAATCAGAAAAGTGTAGATTTTCTAAGTCATCATTACAAATCCAATGCTCTGATACACAAAATATATCAATTTTATGTTGTAATAAAAATAGTTCAACAAAGTTAAAATTGTTTAAAATTCCTTGTACATTAACATGACAAAATAATATTATGTTACAATGGATAACTGATACAGTCTTGGGTATAAAAAATCTGTCGCAATATTACAAATAAAGTTTTCTGATTGTGATGCCCAGTCTCGAAGATGACACTGTCTTCAGACTCCTCGGTATCCCCCACTAACACACAATTAACAGTTTTATGTGACGGCATGCGCATACCCGCCTTATCACGATCACAGTAATTTAGCATAATATGCCTGTCATGCACTGTACCAGGTCTCAAATTATTAATATTTTGAGCGTAGTCACTTCTAGCGACAAATACCAAAGTCTTAGTGATAGAGCTGTTATTGACAATCAAATTTGCCAGATTCTTAGCAATAATATTACTCTTCATAATATGCCCTTGGTTATTGACTTTAAAAAATTTAATATTACCCTCTGATATGCCATTTAATTTTAAAATGAAAACATGAAGTTTGGTATTATATTTATATAACCGAATATTTCGAGTCTTATCATTAGTAAATGGCACAGATGAGAAAATAATATTGGTATGACTGCATCTTTTTTAGATTTTCACATATAAATTTAAAATATGGAAATTTATTTCTACTTAAATCAGTATTACCCGCCATAATGATAGCCGTATCTTTTTTGCAAGCTGCTTAGACAAACTTCCGATATTATCTATAACTGCTGATAAAGGTACGCCAGGTTTAATAATCGATGTTATTTGGAAGTAGGGTAGGTTATTCTGCAATTTAAAATTCAAACCTTTACCTAGTTCATTAGCAAGAAGTAAAATTTTATTTTTGTGCTTAATTTCAGACGAGTTATCTTTACTAACATTGGGCTGCCTAATCATATATTGGCCTGTTTTACTTATGTCCTCTGTTTGAGTACATCTGCTCGTACATTCTATATTAGCCATTAGCGTTTGCGTAGAACTGTGCTGGATTGATTTATCAGATTCTTCCGTCTGAGCTGACATGATTTTACATATTTTTAGAACAGTCTGTGTACTTACATTTTTGGTCGAGTTAGCTGTTTTTGTACTTTTTTTCCGTAATTCACCTATGTCTTTTTTTAGTTCACATATTAGTTTTTCTTTTTGTTTTATTAGTTGGGACATTTCGTCTTCCAATTTTAGTGCTTCTTGTATAAATAGCTCCCTATCTTGTTTTAAGTTTTAAATACACTTGTCTTTAAGATCACTGTCCTCGGTCAGTTCATTAATGGTTTTCTCCAGATTGATTTTTTCATCATCCGAATCACAGCTAACCGACCAATCATCGTCTAATTTACAGCAGTTTATTTTATTGTCTTTAAGGAAACTTATTTTATTCCTAAATCTAGGTAGACAACTCTTATGGAAAACACTGTAACACTTAACACATATATAGTGTAAAAATTGTCTAGTTTTACAGCACTTATAACTAATAACTGTAAAGCCACTTCGCTGACTCGCGTTTACACTGGTCTACATTCTAATAGTAAGTGATATTTATTAACGACATTGTGGATACACTAGATATACACTACTTACCATACGCGGACGACCTGAAACTTTATTGGCATATAGAGTCCTTAGGTAACTGTCAAAAGGTACAAAACAATTTAAATAAAATTTAGAATTGGTGTATCAGTAATAATTTGACTTTAAAAGTAATGCTTTTGAATTTAATTATTGTTTAAATGGGTCGATTCCTGAACGTCTCGAATACTAACTATTGTGACTTAGGAGTCACTTTTGATCACAAATTATCGTTTTCTAAATATCTTGAGAATGTTATATCTTCTTCCTCAAAAAACCTTGGTTTTGTCATAAGAAATTCATATAGCTTTACAAACACTTAAATGCTTTTTGATTCAATTGTAAAATCCAAAACTGAGTATGCAAGCCTAATTTGATACCCGGGGTATATCAAATATAATGACTGCATCGAAAATGCACAAAGAAAATTTTTTAAATTTCTTTGCTATAGAACAGATGGTATTTATGCCCTAATAGGTATACCTTAGAAAGCTTCAGTCACTAATACTTAAAATAATACATAATAAATATGATTGTTCTTAAATGTTATCAAACCTTAGCATTCGTGTGCCAAGAATCGAAACTAAATTAGATGAAACTTTTTATCTTCCTACTCCATGAACAAACTTGTTAAAATATTCATCACTATATGTTATGTGTATTATCTATAACAACCTGCAGGACAGTATCAACGTATTTAGCTATTAAAAGTGTATTTGCATAACCCTTTAATATACTATAAGTATTTTCTTTATTTTTTTTTATTTGTTGTGTATTTTTACTTACTATATTTTTTTTGTATAATTGTGCGTTTTCTTTATCCCCTTTTTTTTGTAAACTTCTGTAAACTTCCCACCCTATAATTGGCACTTCGGCTGTTAGATGGTGTATCCAAAAAATAAATAAATAAATTTATGATTGGGAATATTATGGACAAGAGGCACTACCATCATCTTCGAAAACTATTTAAGGCACAATTATTTATATCCAGGGAACCGTTGTGATCCAACAATCTGGGACCCTCATGTATTTTTTCAGCACCACTTACCATAGAAAGATGTCTTCATCAATATATAAATGGATATAGATATCCAGTGTACCGATCGGAAATTTATCTATTGGAGCACTTGTAAGATTCAGACTTCTTAGGAACAAAGACAATAAAATCAGTATCATTACAAATAGAACTAAATGCTATCAAAGAACAAACAAATTAATGACTTTACTAAAAACATGAAGAATGTGGGACTTTTTTTAAGCATTTATTTAATGTCCTATTTCCGCTACCGATGCTAAGAGACGAGTCTGGAAATTTAGCTGAACATCTTCTTTGTCAGAGAGTATGGATCTTTTTCTGGAATCGTATAGACAATGGGCCTTCTATTTTACATAGAAAGATATCATCATATCAAGTCTACTATGTTCCACAGAGATATGACAGATTGACGACCTATCTTGAACCAAAACTGTGACCTTTAAAAAAAAATTAATTTATTCAGAAACACTGCACAAAAAAAATAAAATATGTCAATACGCAATTTAATAGAAGTTGTCTCTGAACTAAATAAGTAAGGAGTATGCTGTGTAATATAATAAGAAGAATTTTTAATAGCCACTCTGTAAATCAAATGCTGATGCACGTCCAATTCATATATCTCCCCTTCGATATGGGACGACAAA
Source organism: Rhamnusium bicolor (assembly GCA_029963845.1). Lineage (NCBI taxonomy): Eukaryota > Metazoa > Arthropoda > Insecta > Coleoptera > Cerambycidae > Rhamnusium > Rhamnusium bicolor. The sequence continues at coordinate 15,299 of JANEYF010003656.1, forward strand.
TAGCGAGCAGTCCGCAGCTATCGCTACCTAGACCGTCTACTTTTATGCTTATGCCTAGTCCTACATAAATCACACGCCATATTACCCTGAACATATGATTTATTTTATTAATTGTAACTCATATAGATATAGTATTCTTTTGAAATATGTATGGAAAGTAAAAGTTTACAACCAAGTAAGCAAAAATATAAATACCAAAAAGATATTCTAACATGCTATGTTGTTGTTTTTGAAGTAAGATAATACACTTTTTGGAAATTTCGATATTGCTGAAATCATCTTATTTTTCGCCCTAGATTCCATAAACAAGGAAGGAAATTATAGCTGAAACTTACATAATAATGACTACTGATATTGCATTTCTTGAACAAAAGAAAACTGTCAATATCAATAATCATAATCATTAGATACCTCCTGAAATTAAGTAATGGTCACTCCGTATTAAGAACTTATATACAGGGTGGGGCAATAGTGGCCTCTTTAAAAGTGTACAGGTTTGCAAGCCATTTTTTTGAACATTGAGCTTAGGAATCTCATATCAATAAAAAATCGTCTAGATAAACAACTGATAGAAAACCTCTCTTTCTCAAAAATGATACCACAGGCTTACTAATCTTTGTAAACACAAATGTGGCAGTACACAACCCGAAAGGCAGATAGGTAAATTCGTACAAGCTATTATTGAATATGAAGCGTAAGTATTTCCTAGATTTTAAATCAACGTTCACGAGGAAATAAGTCTCTTTTAAGTCTACTGAAGTCCTTTGTTATTAATCTTTTGACAGTATTTCTGTCTTCCAACTTAAAATAGACTAGGTTCACAAATTTGTTTAGTTCTTTTAAATTTCTGATGACACGATTTTTTCCATTTTGTTTAAATATTAAAAATATTCTTGATATAAATTGACCTTTACTGCACTAAATTATTGCACCAATTTTAAGTAGTCGACTAATTTCTAATTTTAAGCTTATTTCCTCGCTTACAGGCCATTTAGTCTCCGTAGGACGAGAGTGTTGAAATACTTTTGATGTAAGGGGAATCTTATATCCTTTAATCCAGGAGAGGATCCGATGGTCCGAAGTAATATTCAGCCACTCTTCTCTACAGGAGCTGTGGCCTCTTGCACTAATACTTGCATTTATTTCCTGCTGGTTCTCCAGTCCTTCCTTCTATCGTAATATCTCTTCCCTCTCCTTCTCTTGTCTTTGTCTCGGTTTGAATTTCAGTCCGCCCAGATTGGTTTTTGTAGGATGATACATGAGCGGACGTTTGAATTTTTCCTTTACTTCAGCAGAATTTCTTTAAACCCTATTGATACTGTGAGTCGTCTGCCTTAGTTCTTTACCAGATTGTTCTATTGCCTTTGCTACCTTCACTCCTTCATCTAGCTTGTCACCGAACAACCAGCCATCTAGACTTGCATCTGTAAGAGTTTCTCTCGACTTTTTGTTTAGCTTCATGGTCACAAGGCTCCTTCGAGTTTATGAATTTTTATGGTGGATGTCTGCCAGCAATCGTCCAGCATCACTAACCAGTTCAATCATTTCACGCTTGGTTCCATCCTTCGACCCTTCTCCTAAAATAATAGTAAGTGCTTTTCCCAGTGCTGATAAGCTGGCTCCTATTTGGTTTTGGATAGTTACATGGCGGCCATCCCTGCTGATAGATGCTTCTGTTAGGGCTGCTTTTATTTCTTTATTTAATTTTGGTGCAGCCATTGAAGGACAACTTTGTATTGGTGGGTATTTATTAATTCTTAGTGGAGATCGTGCATAGTCACTAAGGCCTTTCGTTAATATGGAGTCCCATCTTATCACAAGGTCTTTATGGATAACCTCGTCAACTGTGGCCCAGGAGGAATTATCTTCACCTAACAGATTTAAAACATCTTGTTTCAGAAGTGGTAACCTCACTTCCTCTAATGTAAGCGGGATTTTTATCAATATTCTGAACACCTGCAATGTATGAGAAATTATATTTTTTGAAAATGCAATTATTATTACTATTATTTCGTCTATCGCAAAACAAGTAACCTTCTTTTTGCTTGTTTTGTAACGACATTATGTACTATGCCACTATCGTTTCTTGATTAGAATTCACTGTCAAATTATTGAGGAAAAATAACTTCTCTATTTACGTTCTGTTACACTATGATCTGTGTCACCATCTCGAGCGCAATAACTGAATCTCGAGAGTTTCCGAAGAAATAGGGAAACTTTTCCTACTGGCACTAAGTACTGTGCGTTCCTGAGGTCAAGGTAGCGCTTGTGCAAGATCTGCATTCGGCATTAATGCAACGAAAATCAACCGCCATTATGTTAGAATTTAATTGTACTTGCAATTATTATATTCCTCAATAATTTCTACCAAGTTTGCGACTGTGGAGACTGGAGAATGACTTCGACTGGATACTGTGGTGAATATCGTTCTAGATCTAGAACGAGAATGATTAGGTCGATTCTTCTTGTCACTGTCCGATGCATGGCCGCCGCTCTTTCTAAGTTCTTCCTTTAACTTACGTATACGTCATTTCAGTTTCTTGTTTTTGTTTTCTGAGCTCGTTTTCCCATAATTTTAATATTAATAACTCGTGACTCGCGGCACAACGTGGTTACACCTTCGGCACAAAGCAGAAAGAATGAGGATGGGGAGCATGTTCTAACCACTGAGGAGACCGAAAACTTTCAAACTTGTGGTGACACCTAGGCGCGAGCGTGGGTACTACATACAATGATCATCTCGAACGAGACGTAAAAATATAATTGAAAACTACCGCAATATAACAATCCCACCATGCTTTTGTAATATTATTGAGAAAGCTATAAATAGTAGACTGATTTTATTTTTCACTAATCGCAATATTATTGCGGATTACCAGTTGCGCTTTGCGCCAATTGTTCAACAGAAAATGCTATATATCAATCTCTGTCCAGAATTATTTCTGGCTTGACTCTAATTTAAAGGACGCTGGCCTATGCTTTGATATGTTAAAAGCCTTTGACATCATAATTGATTACTCAATATTTTTTAAAAAAGCTACAGTATTACTGTGTATGAGATACATGCAATAAGCTGCTTTAGTCATATCTTACAAACAGATCTTAGGTCGCTGCAATAACAACTTTTAAGAACGAAGTACTGCAAAAAAATTTTTCCAATACCGTTTCTGTGCGACAAGGCGTACCACAAGGGTCTATATTAGGGCCGCTCTTGTTCATTATGTACATTAATGAATTAAAAGATTATTTAAATATGGACAATTTGTATCAATATGCTGATGACAATTCCTGCCCGGAAACTGAAGTATCGTAGTCTTTTGTGTGAATAAGTTTAATACAATAGCATCAAATATGTCAGAATATTGTGAATCAAACAGATTAACTTTAAATAAAAGTAAAACTACCCTTGTTATGTTCTGTCCAACTATTAAACTTGATTTTTCATTGTATATTCAGTTAAAAGGTACTTCTACTCTACAGACAGATAATGGAAAATTTCTTGATGTAACGTTAGACAGTAAGTTAAATTGTGAATCTCATACCAATACTATGATATCGAGATTAAATTCGTCATGCTACTTTACAATTTATGAGAGAACAACTTTAAATAGACTTCTTAAGAATGTTCTCTTTTGCTAGTGTACAAAGTATCTTAGATTACGCAATAATATTCTGGGGTTCCTCTCAATATTGGCAAAAAGTATTTATTGCACGAAAACGCATAGTTAAATGTATGATGAAAGTCTGTCGTAGAGATTCATGTAAATCGTTTTTTAAGAATTTTGTATACATACATATATATAATATATATATATATATATATATATATATATATATATATATATATATATATATATATATATATATACATGACGATGACAATGAGACATGGACCTGATCTAAGAGTACCAGTTCATCATCATAGTTTTTATGAAAAAGGGCCATATTACAATGCTATTAAAGCCTACAATACCCTGCCTGCAGAACTAAAATCTCTAAATCAAATTAATTTATTTCAAAAATATCTTAAGACGCGCACTGGTGGTTCTTCTATAGGGTCATTTAGTCAAGGACCTCCCACATACAAATAAAAAAATAGAGCTATTCATTTTCTGAAGTTTAAAAATATATAATATATATTTTTTTAATATTCTTAAAAATATATATTATATATTTTTAAACTTCAGAAAATGAATAGCTCTATTTTTTGTATGTGGGAGGTCATTGATCAAATGACCCTATAGAAGAACCGCCGTTGTTAAGACGTATTTAACTGAAAACACATTTTATTCCTTCAGTGATTTTTTAAATCCATAAAAAGATTTAAAAAGAAATAATAATAATAGTGGTTGTAGCAAATTGCTTACTGTCTTTGAGCTATTAGTTTTAGGTTTATTTTAAGTGTGTCTCAATTCTGCTGTTTCATAATTCATAATTTTTATATACTTTTATACAATTAATAATTTTATAATATTATACTGTTATTTTTTTCTTTTCTTATGTGAATTTTTAACATATGGAAAATTTTGTAAATTTTGACAATACTAATGTCTTTTATTGTAAGATCTTTAGCAATAAAGTTTATTCTATCGTATTCTATTCTATTCTACTGTCATTACATTCTATTACAGATTTTAAAAACTTATTTAACTAAAAATAGTAGTAGCATAAAGATATTAACTGATAATGTTATGAAACCCATTAGTTTGATTAAAATTATCAGGTATACGTTTTTGTCAAGTAAGAATATATGTATCAACGTTCAATTTTGTAGAAAAATTGTGAAAAATGAGAAAAAAAATACAAATACCCATAAGTATGTTGCTGAGCTATTTTAATTTACAACTTTTAGGCTTTTAGTACTATCTGTCTGCCGAATTTGTGAGTTCTATGTCGAACCGTACTTGAAATCAAATCATAACGAATCAGTTTTCGAAATTTCAGTATTCTTGAAACTCATCTTATTTTTGGTCCAACGAGGAATGAATTCTGGAACATTCTGTATATTAAGAAAATATGATCTTGGGTACTTTTAATACTAACCATAGATGTTCAGATACCCCTAATGCACTGTAAATTACGAAAAGCATCCTAAAACAGTCTTCTTAATGCCATTTAAAATGAGATTTTCTCTCTTAAAGAGACCCGGTAAACCAATATTAGTCGATACGGCACATAATTAAAGGCATTAATTAAAAACGTGTCTAGTAGTGAACTTAACAACCGGATGCACTTCTTGTATTTTCTTCCTGTTGAAGGATTTTCCCCTGTAAGAAGCGATTTTGTACTTATTTACACATCCATGAACAAAAAAGTAATTCCTCTTCATGATGCTCATCATCGTTTTATGTTAAAAACACTCTAATTGCTTTAGGGGCAAAGGAAGCAATTATTTCCCAATAAAAAATCATTAATTAAGCTTTAAGAAAGTCTGCGGCATGTTTTTATGTGAAGAGATTTAAATTGCTATGAAAATGTCTGGTGGGTCATAAGAACGAATATTCAGAAGAAACGTGAACGTCAAAACCACATAAACTTTACGTTGGGGTTATTCAAAATAAGTAGAAAAAATATGTGCTAACATTTTATTTTTAAAGAATTCCATGAGTAAAACTGAAAGAAAATTCAGGTATGACCTTAAATGTAAAATTAAACAAAAAATTAAAATATCAAATGTAACATTAAAAATGAAATTATTCTATATATCGCTTGAGCAGCATGGATTAGTGAAAGGTAGGTCTACAGTCACAAACCTTGTGTGTAAATCCCAGTATATCAGCGCCAAATTAGATCAACAAAGTCAGGTAGATGTAATGTATACTGACATCTCCAAGGCATTTGACAGACTTGACCACGGTATTTTATTAATTAAATTTGAGAACTTTGGACTTTCCAGGCCAATAGTTAAATTTCTTAAATCCTATTTGCAAGATAGGTATCAATTTGTTCAATACCGTGGATGCAGGTCTGGCAAATTCTTGCAGAAGTCAGGCGTACCACAAGGTTCGATATTGGGACCACTTTTATTTGTCTTGTTTATCAACGATATCATATCTAATCTCCATCGAGTATATCATCTATTATATGCGGACGACTTAAAACTATTTTGCGAAATCAAGTCTGAGACAGATTGCGAATATCTTCAAACAGCACTAGATAACATACATCTCTGGTGTGCGAATAATATATTACCGTTAAATGGATCAAAATGTAATGTTCTAACATTCACGAGGAAGGTAACCTTAATCAAATATAATTATAAACTGGATGATTTAATATTACAAAGGCCAGATTACATAAAAGATCTTGGAGTTGTTTTTGATCCTAAATTATCTTTCATACGGCATATCGAAACGACTACTTCATCGGCTTATAAAAGCCTTGGGCTTATCAGACGCAATTCAAAGGGGTTTGGTAGCTTGCATACGCTTAGAGTGCTCTATGTTTCATTTGTTAGATCGCGGTTGGAATATGCATCAATAGTGTGGAGTCCCATTTATAATATACATATTTGGTCTTTAGAAAATGTGATGGTGAATATTGGAAAGAGGCATTCAAAAAATATTTTACTTGCACGTCTCAATCTATCCGAGCTTGCAAAACGTAGGGCGGCACAATTTATAATTTTTTTGTATAAGGTGGTTAATAATTTAGTTGACTGTACATGGATATTAAACCAAATTGTTTTAAATTTCCAAGAATATCATCACGTCACAACCGCATTTTTAAATTTCCTACAGCTAATACTAATATTATGATAGCATCCTCCTTCTATCAAATGATCGCAAACTATTGCAACGTGGAGGACAATATTGATATATTTTTTTGTACCATTGACAAAATTAAAAAAGTTGTACTTAATGAGCGATTGACAATATTTTAATTTGTGTAGTTTTGTACAATTTATATTTATTTTTATTGGTATTGTGTATTGTTGTATTATTATTGTTGAATAGCAATATTTTAATTAAAATATAATGTATTGATAGTTAGTGTTAATTTATTACTATGTAGTATATTAGTGTTTATTATTTCATTTCCGTTGTAATATTTATATTTTTTTTAATTCTAATTGTTGGTAGATTTTTTGCTTTTTGGTACTTAAATTTATTTAAGTGTTTTGTATCCTGTAATTGGGTTCTACCTGTAGGATATGTATATAAAAATAAATAAATAAATAAATATTCAAAAAAATTAATTAACATTTATTTAATTTGGTAATGTTTGTACGCTTATATGATAGTGTTACGAAGGTTCATTTTTGGTTATTGTACTGAATGTGTATGGACTATTATAGAATATAATGTGATTATTTTTTGATATTATGGAAGTCTTTACCGACTTGGTGGTGTATGTGACTAGCGCGCGATGGCAAGCGTAATTAGAAATAATTCTATCGTAGTTTCGGGTTCGAATCTCACCACCGACACTGGCACTTTCGGTGGGAATTGTTGTATGTTCACGTTTTCCTAAGTGTAACCCCCTTCTAGACGATTTGGATTCAGGAGTTGTCTAATTTCATTGGTGCTAAACCAATTCGTTGATTTTATTGGGCTTCACTAAGATAGACATAGTAGCTCTTTGATATCGCTATGAGAAAGGTATCGTCTATATAACGTGTAGAATTTGAGTAAATTATGAAGGGAAGAGATCCTAATACTGAGCCTTGAGGTACTTCATAATAAACCTGATATGACTGAAAATATTGTCATTCGATTTAATTATTTGTGTTTGTATTGTGGCGTAGAAAACTTCGACTTTGAATTCGGGGGTTGTCTAAATTTTGTGGTGTTTATTTATTTATTATTAATTATTAATGTATAAGAATTTTTTTCGTATATATAAAAATGTGGATGTTGCTATTTATTACATCGTATTTTAAATGGCATTTTTCATAGGGATGGTATTTTTTGGGTGCACATTTTGTTAGGTAAAATACAATAAATGAGGCTGTTTCCGTTGAAAATATTCTGTATAATTTTTTAAACTTATTCTATGGCTAACTTGTCCAACTTTTCCTTTAGAGTTCTGTTTCATGGTCTTCAATAGATAAAAAGTAAAATCGGCTGTTAATGGGCCAATTTTAATTCGATTTTAAATTTTCAATGGGGGTTGTACAGAAAACTGTTTTCTCTATCAATTGTTTTATCTATCAAAACAATTGGGTTGCTTTTTAAATAAAAAAACTTGATGTCATTTCCGGTCAAACAGGAAGTTACAAATATATTCTTCATATCTAAAAAAAATGACAATTTATAGGTACTAAAAGTGTATAAATTTCATTGAGATCGGTTAAGAAACCAGGAAGCTATTGGCTTGCTCCTTGTTTGAGATTCACCCGGTATATGCCTTGGTATGCCCAGGAGAATTAACCTAATGGGAGGCAATGTAAGAAACAACCTCTACTTCTTTATTAATTGTTTCATAGCCTCACTCTTTTGTACTTCGGTGTCCATTTCTAACTCGAAAGCTTTCAACGCTATGTATTTCAAAAACTAGTCGTTTTTGAAAAAAAAGTTTATGATGCAATCAACACTTACTTAACAGTAGTAATTTATCGATAGATTCGCCAAGTTTCTGTATTTAAAGTGAAAACACGGGGTGAATGTTTCCACCATGTATAAATGTATATTTCAACTGTTCCCATCGACTTATTGTGTCTCGAACATGTCGTTAGTATTTTATGTCGTATAAAAATAACATTACTCCAATACGGTTCAGTTATTCAGATATGTAATGAGCCAACAGCATGTTCCTTAGCTCAGTCGAGATCGGAACATAATCGTAAAGTAAGGCGAAGAAAATCGACTCGTTTCAGAATATACTCTGTTTAATTAAGGACCAACGTCTGGAAAGAGGATATTTGCAGTTATAAAATTACAGTTCCACAAAAAACATACATAAGCGTAATACGCTGTGTTTTTTTGTGCCTGATTGGAAATATTTTGGAAAGCTTAAATTTGAGAAAATTATAAAAATAATGCAAGTTAATAGATTATTTCGATAAAAACGATAACTGATTGATTCCTCGCCTAAAATAACTATAAAATGGTTTTAATTCTTTGATGTCTTGATTTTTAAATATTTTATGACCTTGAGGATATCTTTTAGATATTCTATTTATTTATTTATTTTATTAATATAACGGGGAAATACCCAATACTGTAAGATCATAAGATAAATTTAAATAATAAAGATACGCAAAAAAAGTCGTACTACACAAATTATTATATAAATATATAAATTCACTATAGGTGGAGAGGCCATATACGTCAATATTTGCTTAATACTAATTGAAATTCTTGTTCGTAAACGATTTTGACAACAGTCCGAATACTTGAGTAAAGTTCATCGTTAGTTAACCCAACTATTAATCTATTTTCCTTTTTGGTGCAAGTGTTATATCTAAAGTGATGTAGATATGTTATAATATGTAGCAACTTCTTAAAGAATGAAAAACGTAAGATATTGTGTGTTGTATTAGATTGAGTGCAAATGAATACATTTTTTCTTATCTCAGGAATATCAATTTTGATTGATTTCATTTAGTGAAAAAGAAATAAATAAATTGTGGGTTTAATACAGTGTTGATTTCAACTGACTGGATAAATCCCCCTAGAAATAAGGTCAGCAGGATTTAAATTAGTTGGTACATGATGCCATTGATTTGGTTTAGCAAGAGTTTGAATTTATGCTATGCGATTAGACACAAAAATTTTAAATCGGCTAGGATGAAATGCTATCCATGATGAGACTATTATTGAGTCACACCAATATATAACTTTGTTTGTCGTTATATTTAGTGAAGATGATAGTCTCTGTACCAAATTTGAACAGTGCTCCGCATAATTCTAACCCAATTAGTGATATTGTTTTTAATGGTGCAACACGTGAATTGGCACAAACTAGATTAACTAATATATCACCAGCGTGGTGTTTAGATTAGTATGCTCAACATCCCTACGCTAGTAATGATGTATCATTAAAACAATGCATTTCAATATATGTAGCATCCTTTAATAAAATATGGCGAGGGATTTGGATTTTGTCTAATTCAGCTAAATTATCATTAAAGTACCCACACATTAACAATTGGAACTGGGTCTCCCAATCTAAACTTAGTTGCCAAAATTTTTGCAAAATTATTTTTGATTTAATTACAATAGGACATACGAGCCCGAATGGATCAAATATTTGTGATATAATAGAGAGTATTACCCTTTTTGTAATAATTCTATGATTTTTTCAGATTTAGTAATATACTGAAAATAATCGATTTTGAAATGCCAGTATACACCTATGTTTTTGAGCATTGACTGTTTTTAATGATATAGTGAGATTGATTTGATTGAAGAGATAAACTGTTTAATACCTCACCATTTGTTGAGGTCCATTGTCGTAGATTAAATCCAGCGGTACTCAAAATTTCACTAACTTCTTCGATAAGTTTTCTACTTGAACTTACAACTTTCGCACCCCTGTGCAAAAATAAGTATTATATACCAAACTACTCGTAGGGGTCTGACTCGCATCTACAGGTAGCAAATATATTTTGTGACAATTTAAATTTAGTGCCAGTTGCCAAACTCCAATCAATGCCTCCTATTTATCGAAGAGTAAAAATAGAATAAAAGTACAAAATTAATGACAATAACTTCTATGTGCATTATATAAAAATCAAACAGTTTTTTACTAACAAAATAGTGTTTATAAACTCTATAAAGAAAACAAAAAAATTACGTATTTTTTATTTCATTAATATTATTCTTCGTCTTTGTTTGCCACAAAAGAGTAATATTTCAAAGATTTGTTCTGTTAATTTAATTTTTGAAATAAATAAATTATTTAAATGCATTTTTTTCCTAAATGACTTTGTTTTAAAATGTGTTTGTGTTACTTTAAATTTGAACCCCAATATCTTATTAACTGTGAAAGATGATGATAATATTTTATATACTGCTGAATTCAGAAAGAACTGTTTTTAAAGTGACTGAACATACATGGCTTCGTAGGTGGAAATCTAATATTTAGAGTTAGGTTGTCACTAACAATTTACTGGGGGCGCCAAATATTTTTATCTAAAAAAGTATCAAAAGTTAACAAAAAAAATATTAAAGCTAAATAGCTAGGAAAAAATTAATATTCTTGTATACACTGTACAGGAGCCAAAGAATTAAACAAACACTTAAAATTCAACAACTATAATTATTCAAACTTTAGAATTTACAAGGTTATAATGATATTTTCCAAGAAAAAAAATGTAATCTACACAAATATTTTGCAAAGCTTAACAATTTTAAAAATGAAAAAATGAAAAAGAAATGAGCACTGGTTTACAGTTATGTCTTCTGACCATGATCATTAAAAACAACAAGCGCTTACGTGGTTGAAGGGACCTAAAGTTGGGCGATGTCCCTTCAATGTGATCCTGGTAAGATGAACCTTCGAGTACTCGAAGAGATGATCTCTGGTTTGAGATTTTTTTTTTGGTTTTTCCAACCCCCCCCTTTCCCCCCCCCTCTTTTTTTTTTTCCCGGCCCCCCCCCCCCCCCCCCCCCCCCGGAATTAAGAAAAGTTCCGAGTCAAAAATATAATAACTGTTAATGATTTACTACAATAGTGAAGCTATTGCAAAGCGAGAAAAAAATTAAAGGTTTCTAAAAATTACAGAAGTTAAATTAAATTAGGCCCACAAAACAAATATAATTAGTAGAGTTTAATACTCTCAAAATTATGCCTAATTTACTTAAGATAATCACTCACGCAAGATTAATAATTTGATTAATTAAATTAACCAACAAAACAAATTGTTATTAAAAATAAATATTGAAACTGAATTTCAAAATTGTCGTAAAATTCACCAAAAGAATCAAGTCACTCTAGATAAAACAATGAAGTATGTAACTATTAAAAAATAAACAAGAAAAAATTGTATGACTAATATAGAAATTGAACTTTATAAAAACTAAACAATGTAACGGAATTTGAAAAAATTTCGTTACAAAATTAAAAACGTTAAGTAACTTCCAGTTAAACTGGAAGTGAAAAATATGAATGTGATACGCATTTATAATTAGTAAATATCACATGTCCATTTCCTCATTAATTTACAGTGTCATTTTTTGTATTTTCCAGTTTTTAGGTCACAACTTTCTTTTAACGTTGACTTGTTTTTTCTTTTCGAATTTGGATTCCTCGGAAAAAAATACATAAGTATAGTTTTGGATTTTCTTTCTATGTGAAAAATCAAGCAACGAAATCGAGTGATCACCCTGTATAACTTGATCTTGACTAGATACTAATAAAAAAACTACCATTTTTTTTATCCTCTTAGAATATATCCAAAAAAATACATGCTAAGTATTATTATTGAGCTACCGGATGGTGGGCGTATACGAATTGATATGAAATTATCTAAAATGGTGATAACGTTGCGGTTTTTGTCGGCAAAGTAAAAAAGCAAAGTCTGGCAAGTTAAGTCTTTCTGATCCCGTCTAAGAGGGATAAACGTGATCCCATTATACTCCTTAAGAAAGCCGATCCCTTCTGAAGTCGACACCCTGCCGTAACGACTCTTCTACTCGTACACGGATATTAAGATCCTTCTCCTTTGTCATCAAAGACCGAATTCACGCCATCATCCCAGTATCGACACCACTTGACATGTGTAAACTTTACAAACTCGAAATTATTCTGTGCTCCCCGGAGGAGATAAAACACGCCTGAAATATGCGATTCCAATATCCATTAATCCATCATACGTCTTCCGGAGACAGGTAGGAATAAGCTGTGTTGTTTTGCAATAAGCCGCACTCTGTTTTCTGAACTTATTTTGGTTGACAATTTTATTTGGTAGGCACTCAGAGATTGATCTATATACCAGTCCCCGGAAGAAATATATAATAGAAATCAAATGCAATCCATGATACAGATCTAACAGTCTCAGACAGCTATTTCTTTGTGCGTTTGCTTAAATTATATTTTTTTTATAATGTTAAAATTTGTCCTAATATCGGAATTGCCAAAATGCCTAGTATATCATCAGATCATATTAGGATATTCATATATTAAAAGTTGTTAAAAATGTGAGTAAACGAATATTTATTTTTCAGAATAAAAAGTAAGATAAATCTGGATTCTACAACTGATCGGTCGAACTTTCAGTAAAGTTTACATATGACAAACCGGGAGCAATTTTAGAAAGTAAATCAAAATATAAAATAAATTTTAAAAATAGAAAGTATAACTCGTTTCGCTTACATTAATCGTATTTTAGAAGATAACTTCAGTTTACTTAGAATTTTGACATTTTAATTTAGGAAATTGAGGATTATAATTAACATATTATCTAGAAATTAGTAAGTTAAACATTCATTTTATTTTCAATTTTTAATTTTTAATTATTTATTCTTTTCAATATAAATAATTAACCATTGTTCTAAATGTATGGTAAAATATGTGCCATTCATTCTCTTGATATTTGAGGTAAAGTTGCGAAATTACAACATCAATAAATCAAGGTGATTAGTTTTTATTTCATTTAAAATTTTAGATAAGTAGGGATTTCTGTTTATCTCAATATTTATTCTGTTTTACTACTGAATATATATCATATTATGGAATTTGGACCATGTTGATTCCCTTTTTGAACCTCAAATTATAATTTCATGTTTCACAGACGTACTCAATCTTCATATTATAATTGAGAGAATTTGAAGGAAAATATTCTAAGTTGAGTCATGGTTCACCCCCTTTTTTTTATCTAATTTTTAATTTAGAAAAATGATGTTACATATGGTCAATACACAAATAAAAAAGACAATATTTGACAAAAAAAATTATCACATCCGGTTTCAAAGGAAATAATAGCAACGTTCTAATTTTTATCATGACCCACTATATATTTTTACAGATTTGGATAGAGCATTAATATCTGAGTACGGCAATGTGAAATACTTCAGTGTTTGGTTTTTGTTTTTCGTTGTTATTAGAAATATATTATTTAATGCCGAAAACACAGTAGGCTTATAAAAATATACATTTCAAATGAATTTCTATTGTTTCTTTAACGTACTGTATTATGTACAAAGATATTAAGTACAACGGCTTGTAATTAATTATTTTTCTCTGTTTCTATGAAGTAACTTTTTTAAGGGTTCTGTAATTTAAAATTACAAATAATTCTGATATTCCATGTATAAATCTGGGTCAATTGTTACATTGGGTTATAGAACTCTTTATCTAATAACTAAAGCTGCAAATCGTTTCTGTGTATCATGGTCGTAGAATACAGATGTACTTACTGTCGCCGGTATTCACCTTGACCGCGAAACTCTTTCTCCAGTCCAGTCTATTATTAGTTTTCGAGTTGTGTACACGTTAAGTCGCACAATGTTATGTAACTATCTACCAACTGTACACGTAGACATGATAAATAAGATAAAATGTGAATTAAAAAATACACGACTGTGGTTATCTGTTGATGAGACAATAGATTGTAAGAAAAAAATCTATTTTAAATGTCATAGTACGAGTACTGGACCCTCTTAAACCGACAGTTCCACTGTTACTAGCTAGCAAAATACTGAGTCAGTGTACTAGCGAAACAATTACCAGGGTGGTGCTGGAGACGTTAGAACAATTTGAACTGTCAAAAAAGTCAAGTGTTGATGTTTGTGACTGATGGCGCCGTGAAAATGCATTCGGTAGGCCGTTCTTTGCAAGAACAAGGTTGTACGTTTATACATGTTACGTGCTTTACATCTTGTGGCAGAAACTATTCGAAAAGGTGGATGCATTAATAGCAAGTACAAAAAAAGTATTTATTAAATCTCCTAAACGTCTCCGTGCATTTCATAGCAAGTGCCCCGGTATTCTTGAACCACCACAGCCGATTTTTACACGTTGGGGAACATGGTTGCAGGCAGCTTTTTATTATGCTGAATATTTCCAACAAATAAAAGCTGTGATACTACAATCCAATCCAGATAAGGCTGCAGCTATTAAGGAAAGCCAGACAAAATTCGAAGATATTTCCGTTGAAACAGCTTTAAAAAATATTGCGAAGAACTATAAACCATTATATGAAAGCATAAAAAAATTAGAAAACAGTGCGTTGTCGTTAGCGGAGTCACTGCACATAGTGGATGAAGTAAATCTACTGCTGCACGCTATAGGTGACGAAACAAATGGGCGCGTTAAAGAAAAGTTCGCAAGTGTGTAAAATAGAGACATCGGTTTTACCAAATTAAGACAAATATGTGCTGGTGCAGCCCCAGATCCGTTAATTGCATTCAAAGACTATTTTACGTATGCGTAACCGGTCGTTTTCAAAATATAAGAATATATTTTTACCAAAGCGAACATCGCTCATGGAGACAACCATAGAAACATACTTGATGCTGCAAAATGGCTACACATCTTCTCCAGTTTGTGATAAGCAAGCTGGTTCATCAAGCTAATTAAGAGGGTAAGTTTTACATACCTTGTTATAAATTGTAACAGTTTCTTGTTTCTCGTATTAGTTAATTTCGCATACGCCACTGTCCCACGGAACATTTTTGACAGCCCTACTAATAACTTTAAAGATTTTAAACCTTTTTTAAATATTGTCCCACGTTCTGATTTCTATTTTTATTTCTTGAACAAATAAAATGACTCATAACAAAAGCTTTATCAAAATTTAGTTAAAATTTATAATAATAATAGTAAAAACAAGAAATGAAAACAAAAAAAGACAACAATTTATTACAAATAACAGTAATTGTTCATTAATATTTCTGCACAAACGCGTTTCATTCATCACATTATTTCATTACGGTGGTATTATTTAAAACATCTCTTATACTATTTTTCAATTTCTCTAGGGTTTTTAAAAGCTCTGACAAAGTGGCAAATAATATTGTTGATTCTTTTTCTCGCCTACTAGGCAAACTTCATTTTTAATAAAATAATATTTAAACA
The DNA here is from genome assembly GCA_029963845.1 of Rhamnusium bicolor. Taxonomy (NCBI): domain Eukaryota; kingdom Metazoa; phylum Arthropoda; class Insecta; order Coleoptera; family Cerambycidae; genus Rhamnusium; species Rhamnusium bicolor. Next base: position 31,262 of record JANEYF010003656.1, read on the forward strand.
GATTTAGTAATAAAATGAGGGAGTGTAATAAAATATGTAAACAAGTGAGGTACATTCACCGCTGCGGTGAAGATGCCATATAGATTTTCAAAAGACGGACAAAGTACATCAGATCGGTTCGGTGCCCTTTTTAATTTCATAAGACGCTATTAAAAGTGCTTATAACGCCTTCGGGAATGATCGGAGCGGTTCGTGAATAGTCGGAATCGGTTCCTTGTGATCCATTTTATTGAGTCTTGTGCTAATATGCCTATATTTGTACAATTCGGTCAATATTTGGGGCATTTATTGCATTTCCAAAAAAAAAAACAACAAAATTCTTAATTTCTTTTTGCCCCACTTTCCATTTTGGGAACCGGCTTAAAATCAACACGCATATGTAGACCGTAAAGGTCTACCCCTGTTGCAAATTTCAAGTCGATCGGTCAATATTTTGAACAGATATCGCATTTCAAAAAAAAAAAGAAATAAAAATGGCTTTTAGGCCGTTTTGCCCCACTTCGCGTTTTCGAAACCGGCTCCAAAACAATAGGCATATGTAGCCCTTAGAGGTCTACACCTGTTCAAAATTTGAAGTCGATCGGTTAATATTTAGGACAGTTATCGAATTTCAAAGGAAGGTAAAAAAATTGGTTGTTGGTCCGTCTTTGCCCCACTTGCCGTTTTTAGAACCAGCTCAAAATTAATAGACATATGTAGATCATGGAGGTCTACCCCTAGTAAAAGTTTGAGGTCGATCGGTCAATATTTGGGACAGTTATCGCATTTCAAAGAAAAGTTTCCGGACTACCGGACTTCCGGAGTTCCGGAGTTCCGGAGTTCCGAACAGACGGAAAGTTTCTGGAAATCTCGAGATTCGGATAGATCCCAAATTTGAGGTGGATCCGATCAGCCGTTCTTGAGATACGGGGGCCCAAAGTCGCCGAGCATAAATGTATATATAGATTTTTTTTAAGAAAATCTATATAACAAGTTCTCTAAATTATTAGACGAAGAATTCAATAATCAATATAATAAGTAAAATCGACCTAGGTTGGTATGTGAAATATCAGAATTATTTATTATTTTAAATTACAAAACCTTTAAAAAATAATTTCATAGAAACAGGGGAAAATAAACTAATTTCAAGCCATTGTACATAATATCTTTGTACACAGTACAATAATATAGTCATTAAAGAAACAATAGAATATCATTTAAAACGTATATTTAACATTTTTATAAGCCTACTGTGTTATCTGCATTTAATCTGATATATAGCTATTAATAACGAAAAACAAAAGCCGAACACTTATGTCACATTGCTGAACTTAGAATTTAATATTCTATCCAAATTTGTGAAAACATACATGGGGTCATGATAAAAATTAGAAAGTTGCTGGCATTTCCGTTGAAACCAGAAGTGAAAAATAATTTTTTTTTATATCAAATAATCTCTTTGATTATTGACTATATATAATATAATTTAGTTAAAATTCAAACAAAAAAAAAGGGGTGAACCCTATATCAGTGACACCCGGTATAGAAATTTACACCGATACACACATCGCACTATTTCCTGATCTTTGGTCTCAGTATTCAGTGTGTTATATGCATTTTGAACATTGAATATTAATTATTGAAAAAAAAAATGTACATCAGCGAATTGTAATTATCCCCAACTAACTAACTTATTTGGAACCGCATGGTTTTGTATTATTGTAGCGCAAATAAAAAAGTTTTATAAAATTTATCTAACTGACAGCCTAGACTTTTGGGAATTCATTCAAAGATAAAACGTTAAATAATTTTTAATATTGTAAATTAAGAAATAGTTATGTGTACGTAAAAAAAACAATATTTAAATGTGCAGTTACTAACCTCACATAAATATGAAGTATTTATAGGATTCCAATTTTCCTTTCATATTTTGACAGCCTATTCCTTTCTTCCCTGAGGATTCCGTGAGAAAACTTTCATTTCAAAACTTTTTTTGTCATTCTTGCTACAATACACGGCACTACAGTCCGGTATTTTTACTAAGTAACACCGCGCACTAACTAATAATAATATACAACTAAAACTATGCGATTCTCCTGTTATATGAATGACTTTTAAAAAGTAATTGGTAATGTTAACAATATTCCATACCTTCACACTACTTATTCAAAATAAGCAACAACCCTCCAGGGCAAATTAAAATACATAGAAACTAAATGTAAGCAAACCGTGAATTCGATAAATATGGACGTCGCGTACCATGTGTCCGTTTAAGGCAATGGAAAAGATGACATACCTATGGCAACACTCTTTACTTGAGGGACTCTAGGCTAGACTATCGAGTCAAACAAGTGACTAAGATGTTGTGAATAACTGAATGTAGAAGCTGTTTGTGCTCTGTCACTCCTTAGGGGATATTCAAAAGTAGCAATGTATGTATGTAGACCGTTTCTCATAAGCCTAATAACTTTCGGGAGAATAGTAAATTTCGAAATTTAGAATTTTTTAAGTATAAGCAAGTAATATTTTTAATTTTAAAAAAACTGTAAAAATGTAACATCATTTAAAACAAGAAGTAAGTTGTTGTTGCCAAAAAATTAAAGGTTTTAGAATAATGTAGATTGTTTTCAACAAATAATGTATAAACAATTGCACACTAGACGGATACCCCTAAGAAATATCTAAAATTTTAATATACGAGACGCCAGTATTAACATTTTCCAAGAAGTAAGGCAGTAGTTTAAATCACCCAGCATTTGGAACAAGTAGGCAGCATGTTTTCATAAATCAGGAATGATTTTCGCCTTAATTTCTCGACTGTTGGGGGTGCAAACAGTGAGCGAGTGTGTTCACCGCCGCGCTAAGGAACTCATATTGGCCACTCTCTGTTCCCCTGACACAGATTAAGGCTTCCTCGTTAAATATTCATGTGCCAGAAGGGCAGATAAAAATAAAAGTGTAGCATCTTCTTGCCTGCTCTGCGACTTACCACGTAAACACTTGAGAATATGATATGAACTGCCGGTAGTGAACTTGGGGACCAACAAACCATACACGACGGTGAATACACTTGACAGATATGTGTAAGTTTTAGTGATATAGCGCCACCCACTTATCTTAAAGAATATTTTAATTTGACAAATTGGTGTAAGGGAGAGCTTGTTGATATGCCTTTTTAAACGGTTTATGGTTCAACACGATGTGCCGAGGTTATATTACTTTTTTACACAAGAGAAAGAATAATTTACTTTCGCGCTATCTTTTAATTTTATTTTTATCAATGCATTTTTGTAAAAACTATGTAGAAAATTTACTAACAATGAAATTTTCGCAGTTTAAGAAACTAAATTTAAATTAGAATGTAGCCTCATTAAACCAAATGAAGAGAGAAGCTTAGCCCCTCACTTAAAGAAGTTTACGGAGTCTCAGCTTTGCCATATAGGGATCTTTAACGTGCAGCACATCACAGATATGGAATTACGGTAATAGATTGTTTTCGAAAACGGCGAAGACACTCTCATCCACTACATCTCATTAACTATAATTTTAGTTATTTGTTTTAGTCGCTGCCTCAAAACTCACCAGTACTTATTTTAGATTCATTAGGTCTGTGACATCTAGTGTATATTATTTTTAGCTCAGTGTAAATCTCTACAAAACTACACTTAAATTTTAATTTTCATTTCTCTGGGCTTGGTGAAAAAATCGATTTATTGATTCGAATCGATTTACTTTTTGATCCTATTCACCAATACAAGAATATTTTTATCGAATCGAATCAGCCTATCGAACTGAACTGTACCGGTTCAGTTTGATAATAGATAATATATCTACGTGCCATCTAGTAAGGATACAATTAGGACTCTTCAAGCGTGAAAGTGAGTATAGAAGGCAGTGAAGGCACAACGGACAACGATCTCCTACTGCCGTGTAAAACCTGTTTCAGGTAACCACGTAGTAATGGCTGACAACATTTCCCTACCAGCTTATTTTAGTAATTGTAACTTCGATCCTATTCAGTTCCATGGAAATCGATTTTATTATGATGATTCGATAATCAATTCGAATCGAGATTTTTTGCAAATTAAAAATCGATTCAGTAATCCCAATTCGCGTAGGCCTATTTCTGACGCATTTTATATTCACGCACGACATACTCACAATTAACAGTGAGTTTTGGAATGTGGTTGACAACAGTTGTAAACATTTCTATTATTGATTTTTCGAAAAAAATAGTATTCTAAATAAGCTTTGCTTAACCTAAAATATCATGAGCAATAGTCAAATTTTAAATTCATAATATGGGGTGAATACAACAAGAAATTCAAAAATCGTAACAGACTTTGTACTTATATGTTTTTAAGAATATCACTTAGAAAAGTTATTCAGAACACCAAGACAGAAGACAATTACTGTGTCTATAAGTGTTAAAATTAGGTGCGGATTTTGTTATTTTAAAAGTTTGGAAAACAAAATTTTGTACATAATTAAAAGTTTAATTTCTCTAACAATAATAAAGAAAATATTTAAAGTCCAGATTTTTTTACAAGTCTCACAATATAAATCTGGGTACTCATATGCGCTCCTTAAATGTATCTTAAATTCACTATGTGTACGCCTCTGCTAAGTGCCGTCTAACCAACTGCGATCATCTTGACCCGCTGTGTTCGAAGCGAGTTCGCATTCAGCAACATGATCATATCGCTGAAACGACTTGTGTTCCTGCTGCAAATCGTCCACAACATTGGAACGTTCCTCTTTGTGTTCGTTACATTTATCGACACGCGCAGGTGGTGGATCTCGGCGATGGAACTAAGCATGTTTGCAGAAATGGACCGCAAAATGTATACACTACAAAAATAGATTAAATTACCTATTACAATACATGATACAGATACAGTTACAGAGCGCATGTGAGTACCGGGGTTAATGTAGATATTTTCATAAAGCCGGGTATTTGCATGCGCTCCGTAACTCTATATCATGTAACAGATAATGTAACTAATTTTTGTAGTGTGTACGTCTTGCGCTCTGGATTTGCGAACCTCTTGCGAACACGTTCAGTTTCACCGTCGCGAATCAACCGTCTGTCGGTAACTGCAACGGACACAAATGGGAGCGCTCCAATGTTTTGGATGGTTCACAACAGGAACGCAAATCAGTACGAGTCAGTCGTTCTAGCGGTACAAACATGGAGATATGTTGCTGAATGTGAACTTGCTTGGAACACTGCGGGTCATAATGATTGCAGTTGGTTACACGACGACTTGGCAGAGGCGTACACATAGTGAACTGATACAGTACCTGCTACAAGTTACAATACATAATACAGATACAGTTAAAGAGCGCATATGAGTAATCGGCTTAAGAAATTTGATTTAAAGAATAGGACAATTTCAACGGATATAATTCATGTTATTGAAAAACAACACTTTTCTCTAATGAAAATGTACTTAATTATGCAGCTAATTATTTAATTATGCACATCGCTAGAGTGTTATAGATGATATACAAAGGAAAAATTGTGTAATTTTCTAGCTTTGAGAAAGTAAAAGTGAAATGTTAACTTCACAAAATTTGTGTTTTATTTATTACCCAATAAATACTCTACATTTATTCGATATAGTCTTTTTTCTATTCCTATACTTTAATTGATTTATTAGACATTTGCTACCTGTACTTTAATGAAATTCGTTATGATACAGATTTTTCTTTAAGATACGAGTTTATGACCAATAAAAATGCAACATCACAGCAATATTTAGTCAATATTAAATATTGCCATGAGCATGACAGATCTAGAATTTATCAATTTTGACAGTTCATATTTACTGTTTACCTTGTAAACTCCTAAAATTTCTGCTTGTGCATTGACACATGCTTGTGTATTTTCATTTGAAGTGTCATAAAATAATAATTAATAATAACACTAAAGGAACACCAACAACTGCACTTAAAGCGTAATGACCAACCAATTTGGAGATAATTAAAACTAGCTTTTGGATCTTTATCACCCCCAGATGATGCTAGCTTAGTTGACGAGATGCGCGTATATGAATACTTTGATACCTCAGTAATTATTATCTTATCTTTTATTGAGATTATTAACCAGATTTTTGCAAATAATCTTTTTTATTGAAAAATGGTAGTAGAATTAAAAGTGCAAGAAATTTGCATTAGAGGCGTAGCAAATATTGTAAAAAATATTGGAGGAAATAATTATAATAATTAATTAATTAAACATTATTACATACAAAACTAAAATAAATAGTGTTTTCTCACACTTTTTTTTGGGTTTTAAGCCAAATTATTCAATGGAATTTTTTAGTTAAACCTCTGCACTAAAAGGATCGTCAGATGTTGGTTTTTTTTATATATATTTTTACATATCCAAAACTATTAAGAAAAGTTCCAAGAAAGTTATTTTGTTAAAATTAAATTGATTGTTTATTCAGAGGACACTATTTCATTCGATTTAAAAGTCTTATCGCAAAAAATTTGTTCAATTCTGCTTTAGAGTCTTTTAATTCACAATTCCAATAAGCTAAATGCTTGAAAACTAAAGCACGTAGAAAAAAAAAGATAAGAGTAAAAAAACTTTTAGAATTAAATTTTATTTTCAAAAAAATTTATTCTTTTGCCATTGGTGTGCCCATAAAAAAATGGGGGGTAAATGGGTCACATGACCCCCATTTCTCGTCTTTTGAATCGAGATAAACGGATCATAATTACTTAAAATATTGAACTACTACTAGTGCTTTTTGTACCAAACTTAAAGAAGATATCTTACAAGGACTCCAGAGTTAGAGCAAATTTTTCATTTTTTTTTTTTTTTACTTTAAGGGCCCATACAAATTTTTGGAAGCATTTTTGCATAGAGATAAGTTAAGTCATATCGTCACTATTTGTTGCCTAGAATTTGCCATTGAGTTTATGACATGCTTTTTTTGTTACACCCTGTATAGATAGTATTGATAGAAATCGTATCGAAAAAGTGCAAAAGTCGTGTTTACGGTTTATTTATGGTATAAAAAAATACGAACAAGTATCGTACAAGTTAAAAGATGCAAATTGGCTTAACATGGCAACTAGGAGAAGGTTTTATTCACTTTTATTGTACCACCGTATTATAGTAAATAAATGTCCTCCGTACCTCTATAATAAAATAAAATTTAGAACTGACATACATACTTCGAATTTGAGATTTAAAGGTATCTACCTCCTCATAAAAATGCTTTATTTTGTAGATCCTTTACATATAACATGTTTCAGTTATATAATAATTTGCCTACTTCATTTAAAACACTTTCACATGTTATATTTAAACTGAAACTAAAACAATATCTCTTGAATTCTCAAGTTATTTTGCTTATTAATTTTCATGTAATATGCTCCTGGGTTGTTATTTTTATTTTTCTATTATTGTGTAATAGTTATTCAATATGGAAACTGAGTATAATTAATTAGTTATTCAGGCTATAAATAAGTTCAGCAGGCTTACACGAGCCATGTTGTTTCTAGCCTATTTTGTGATTTGTATAATATGTATAATATAATCTGATTCATTGTATTTAATTTGGAAATCACAAATAAATCTATTATTTTTTATTATTATTATTGTATTTGCATAAGGATGTATCTTAGGGCGCATGTTTATATGATTTTTTTTATATCCTGATTTCATCCAGTAAGTTATTAAAACATGAATCACCCAAATACCGTTATTACAACCAGTTGTCTGTCTGCTGTGAGATAATTTAAGATTTTATAGTACATTTTATTTTTGTACAACTTCTGTATTCTAAGAAAACTTAAGCGTGTAAAAAAAATTACTATGTTTTTATACTGCGTGTGAATTTTCCGTGCCATCTAAATTTCTTAATTTTTTAGGAATATTCTGTATATTTTTATATATTTAGATAGAGCGCTTGTCTACATTGAATCAAGTTAATGTATATTATGTGGTATTTCTGACAAGGTTATGAAGTTCTCTAAATGTGTCAAAATGTAAAGGGTGTTATTTAAAAAGATATACAAATTTTAGCCATAGTGAGTGATAACTGTATCCCTCTAGTGGTCAGTGCTACTATTCGTCAGACATCACTGATGTCTGACAAATAGCGACTTGCAAAGCAGGTACCAAGAGCTGCGACATATAGCCCTGGTAGGCTAAACAGGGTGTTTCATAACTCGAGGCGAAAAATTAAGGAACGTATATATTGTGATATTCTGGTTAAAAAAATATAAAATAAAGTTTTTGCCGGTAGGGCATTATTTCCGAGTTATTAGAATTCAAAGTTTATGATGCATGTGATTAATTTTTAACTTTAATAAATATAGCAAGCCATGAAATAAATGATATAAAAAGCATGTCATAAGTGAAGTTACAGAACAAAACATTAATAAGAATTTTCAAATTAATTTTTCGATGGTTAGAAATGCAATTGTTTCTCAACTTAATGCAATAAATGAAGGAGCATAATAATGTTACAATAATTTATTATGGTAACAATAATTGATTTACAAAAATGAACATATTATTAACTACAAAAACAATACAAATAATAAAATAATTATAAGAAATGCTCAAAATTCACCATCAACGCGAATACAAGCTTGTCAGCGCAAAATATGCAAATTGTATAATGACTGGACGTTTGTCTATTTTGAATGTATTCGACTGTATTAATTATTATTTGCATTAATTACTCATGGTTATAAATTCTCACTGCGTAAACTAATTGTTTTAAATGCTCTCATACAAAATAATCCAAAGGATTCAAGTTAGGTGATCTCGCAGGCCATAGCACCTGACCACACCGATCATTAAGTTTCGTTTAACCAAGCGACAACATCAAGTCAAATATGAGGCGGTGCTCCATCTTGCTGATACCACATACGATTGTAAACCAAATTAAGAGGAAAATCTTCCAGCATTTCTGTGAGATCATTTTCTAAAAATTCAAGTACGCCTTAACACCCAAACGATTAGAAAGGATTTGAATCGGAAGTAGTTGTCTGTTAAAGACTCCGCCCCACACATTAATAGAGAAACTTTGCTGAAAACCTCTTCTTTTAAAGGCGTGTGGATTTTCTATGGCTGTTATTTATGCCATACCAAGTAAAAGTAGCTTCGTCTGACCAAAGCGTCTCTCTAATGAAATTTTCATTTTGTTCATGCTGTTGAAGAAGCCATCGACAAAATGCGAGTCATTGTGCGTGATCTCCTGGTTGCCAATTATGTACTTTTTGTTTATGAAATGGATTTAAAACCACACTCTGTTTAAAGTTCTCCAAACAAAACTATGTGATACATTAAAACGGACAGCAATCCGCCTAAGACTAGTTTCTGGATTTTCAAGCACACGATATATTACTTCTTCTATTTCAACATGATTTCGGGCAGGATAACCAGCACCAATACGAACATTACCAATTTCAAACTCTCGTAGCCCTTGAAAAGCGTATAAAAACGCCCGGCGAGATGGTTGTCACCTGTTAGGGAATCTCCTGTTGTATTCCCTACAAGCTTTTAATGCGTTGCCGTCAAAAAAGCCATACACAAAAATAATATCTGCGTATTCCTCGTTAGAAAACTGCATGTTTAATATAACAACTAAACCAACAAAGCAACTTAAGTCTAATAAACTCGGAAACAATGTTGTTCTGTCACCTCACTGATTACACACTTTTTATATTATTTATTTCATGGCTTGCTATATTTATTAAAGTTAAAAATTGCAAATTACATGCAGAAATTTCGAAGTTTAATAACTTGGAAACATAACCCTACCGGCAAAAATTTATTTTACATTTTTTAATCAGAATATCGCACCGTACATGTTCCTGAATTTTTCTCCTCGAGTTATGAAACACCCTGTATACTGAATAAGATTTACAATATGTAAATCTTATTCATTATCATTTTTTTAAAAAAATAAAAAAAATTTTTTTTTTTCCCCCAACCAAAAAAATCTTTTTTTTCCTTCCCCCCAATTTTTCCCCCCCTTTTTTCCCCCCATTCTTTTTCCCTTCCCAAAAAAAAAAAAAAAACACACCCTCCCCCCTCCCAACCAACCCCATTTTTTTTTTTTAAAAAAATTTCTTTCCCCCAAACCCCCCCTCCCCCCCCAAACCCAAAAAAACAACCCCCCCCCCCCCTTTTAAAAAAATCCCAACACCCCCCCCCCCCCCCCCCCCCCCCCCCCCCCCCTTCCTTCCCCCCTTTCCCCCCCCCCCCATTAATTTTTTTCCCTCCCCCTTTTTTTTTTTTTTCCCCCCCCCCCCCCCAAAAAAAAAAAAAACCAACCCCCACCCCCCCCTTTTGCCCCCCCCCCCCCCCCAAAAAAAAAAAAACCCCCCCCCCCCCCCCCCCCAAACACACCGAAAAACCCCCCCCCCCCCCCCCCCCCCCCCCCCCCCCCCCCCCCCCCCCCCCCCCCCCCCCCCCCCCCCCCCCCCCCCCCCCCCCCCCCCCCCCCCCCCCCCCCCCCCCCCTCCGGGGCCCCCCCCCCCCCCCCAAAACCCCCCCCCCCCCCCCCCCCCCCCCTTTTCCCCCCCCCCCCCCCCCCCCCCCCCCCCCCCCCCCCCCCCCCCCCCCCTTTCCGGCCCCCCCCCCCCCCCCCCCCCCCCCCCCCCCCCCCCCCCCCCCCCTTTTCCCCGCCCCCCCCCCCCCCCCCCCCGCCCCCCCCCCCCCCCCCCCCACCCCCCCCCCCCCCCCCCCCCCCCCGCGCCCCCCCCCCCCCCCCCCCCCCCCCCCCCCCCCCCCCCCCCCCCCCCCCACCCCCCCCCCCCCCCCCCCCCCCCCCCCCCAACCCCCAAAAAACAACCCACCCCTTTTTCCCCCCCCCCCCCCCCCCCCCCCCCCCCCCCCCCCCCCCCCCCCCCCCCCCCCCCCCCCCCCCCCCCCCCCCCCCCCCCCCCCCCCCCCCCCCCCCCCCCCCCCGCCCCCCCCCCCCCCCCCCCCCCCCCCCCCCCCGCCCCCCCCCCCCCCCCCCCCCCCCCCCCCCCCCCCCCCCCCTCCTTTCCCCCCCCCCCCCCCCCAAAAACCCCCCCCCCCCCCCCCCCCCCCCCCCCCCCCCCCCCCCCCCCCCCCCCCCCCCCCCCCCCCCCCCCCCCCCCCCCCCCCCCCCCCCCCCCCCCCCCCCCCCCCCCCCCCCCCCCCCCCCCCCCCCCCCCCCCCCCCCCCCCCCCCCCCCCCCCCCCCCCCCCCCCCCCCCCCCCCCCCCCCCCCCCCCCCCCCCCCCCAAAAAAAAACCCCCCCCCCCCCCCCCCCCCCCCCCCCCCCCCCCCCCCCCCCCCCCCCCCCCCCCCCCCCCCCCCCCCCCCCCCCCCCCCCCCCCCCCCCCCCCCCCCCCCCCCCCCCCCCCCCCCCCCCCCCCCCCCCCCCCCCCCCCCCCCCCCCCCCCCCCCCCCCCCCCCCCCCCCCCCCCCCCCCCCCCCCCCCCCCCCCCCCCCCCCCCCCCCCCCCCCCCCCCCCCCCCCCCCCCCCCCCCCCCCCCCCCCCCCCCCCCCCCCCCCCCCCCCCCCCCCCCCCCCCCCCCCCCCCCCCCCCCCCCCCCCCCCCCCCCCCCCCCCCCCCCCCCCCCCCCCCCCCCCCCCCCCCCCCCCCCCCCCCCCCCCCCCCCCCCCCCCCCCCCCCCCCCCCCCCCCCCCCCCCCCCCCCCCCCCCCCCCCCCCCCCCCCCCCCCCCCCCCCCCCCCCCCCCCCCCCCCCCCCCCCCCCCCCCCCCCCCCCCCCCCCCCCCCCCCCCCCCCCCCCCCCCCCCCCTCCCCCCCCCCCCCCCCCCCCCCCCCCCCCCCCCCCCCCCCCCCCCCCCCCCCCCCCCCCCCCCCCCCCCCCCCCCCCCCCCCCCCCCCCCCCCCCCCCCCCCCCCCCCCCCCCCCCCCCCCCCCCCCCCCCCCCCCCCCCCCCCCCCCCCCCCCCCCCCCCCCCCCCCCCCCCCCCCCCCCCCCCCCCCCCCCCCCCCCCCCCCCCCCCCCCCCCCCCCCCCCCCCCCCCCCCCCCCCCCCCCCCCCCCCCCCCCCCCCCCCCCCCCCCCCCCCCCCCCCCCCCCCCCCCCCCCCCCCCCCCCCCCCCCCCCCCCCCCCCCCCCCCCCCCCCCCCCCCCCCCCCCCCCCCCCCCCCCCCCCCCCCCCCCCCCCCCCCCCCCCCCCCCCCCCCCCCCCCCCCCCCCCCCCCCCCCCCCCCCCCCCCCCCCCCCCCCCCCCCCCCCCCCCCCCCCCCCCCCCCCCCCCCCCCCCCCCCCCCCCCCCCCCCCCCCCCCCCCCCCCCCCCCCCCCCCCCCCCCCCCCCCCCCCCCCCCCCCCCCCCCCCCCCCCCCCCCCCCCCCCCCCCCCCCCCCCCCCCCCCCCCCCCCCCCCCCCCCCCCCCCCCCCCCCCCCCCCCCCCCCCCCCCCCCCCCCCCCCCCCCCCCCCCCCCCCCCCCCCCCCCCCCCCCCCCCCCCCCCCCCCCCCCCCCCCCCCCCCCCCCCCCCCCCCCCCCCCCCCCCCCCCCCCCCCCCCCCCCCCCCCCCCCCCCCCCCCCCCCCCCCCCCCCCCCCCCCCCCCCCCCCCCCCCCCCCCCCCCCCCCCCCCCCCCCCCCCCCCCCCCCCCCCCCCCCCCCCCCCCCCCCCCCCCCCCCCCCCCCCCCCCCCCCCCCCCCCCCCCCCCCCCCCCCCCCCCCCCCCCCCCCCCCCCCCCCCCCCCCCCCCCCCCCCCCCCCCCCCCCCCCCCCCCCCCCCCCCCCCCCCCCCCCCCCCCCCCCCCCCCCCCCCCCCCCCCCCCCCCCCCCCCCCCCCCCCCCCCCCCCCCCCCCCCCCCCCCCCCCCCCCCCCCCCCCCCCCCCCCCCCCCCCCTCCCTCCCCCCCCCCCCCCCCCCCCCCCCCCCCCCCCCCCCCCCCCCCCCCCCCCCCCCCCCTCCCCCCCCCCCCCCCCCCCCCCCCCCCCCCCCCCCCCCCCCCCCCCCCCCCCCCCCCCTCCCCCCCCCCCCCCCCCCCCCTCCCCCCCCCTCCCCCCCCCCCCCCCCCCCCCTCCCCCCCCCCCCCCCCCCCCCCCCCCCCCCCCCCCCCCCCCCCCCCCCCCCCCCCCCCCCCCCCCCCCCCCCCCCCCCCCCCCCCCCCCCCCCCCCCCCCCCCCCCCCCCCCCCCCCCCCCCCCCCCCCCCCCCCCCTCCTTTCTCCTCCCTCCCCCCCCCCCCCCCCCCCCCCCCCCCCCCCCCCCCCCCCCCCCCCCCCCCCCCCCCCCCCCCCCCCCCCCCCCCCCCCCCCCCCCCCCCCCCCCCCCCCCCCCCCCCCCCCCCCCCCCCCCCCCCCCCCCCCCCCCCCCCCCCCCCCCCCCCCCCCCCCCCCCCCCCCCCCCCCCCCTCCCCCCCCCCCCCCCCCCCCCCCCCCCCCCCCCTCCCCCCCCCCCCCCCTCCCCCCCCCCCCCCCCCCCCCCCCCCCCCCCCCCCCCCCCCCCCCCCCCCCCCCCCCCCCCCCCCCCCCCCCCCCCCCCCCCCCCCCCCCCCCCCCCCCCCCCCCCCCCCCCCCCCCCCCCCCCCCCCCCCCCCCCCCCCCCCCCCCCCCCCCCCCCCCCCCCCCCCCCCCCCCCCCCCCCCCCCCCCCCCCCCCCCCCCCCCCCCCCCCCCCCCCCCCCCCCCCCCCCCCCCCCCCCCCCCCCCCCCCCCCCCCCCCCCCCCCCCCCCCCCCCCCCCCCCCCCCCCCCCCCCCCCCCCCCCCCCCCCCCCCCCCCCCCCCCCCCCCCCCCCCCCCCCCCCCCCCCCCCCCCCCCCCCCCCCCCCCCCCCCCCCCCCCCCCCCCCCCCCCCCCCCCCCCCCCCCCCCCCCCCCCCCCCCCCCCCCCCCCCCCCCCCCCCCCCCCCCCCCCCCCCCCCCCCCCCCCCCCCCCCCCCCCCCCCCCCCCCCCCCCCCCCCCCCCCCCCCCCCCCCCCCCCCCCCCCCCCCCCCCCCCCCCCCCCCCCCCCCCCCCCCCCCCCCCCCCCCCCCCCCCCCCCCCCCCCCCCCCCCCCCCCCCCCCCCCCCCCCCCCCCCCCCCCCCCCCCCCCCCCCCCCCCCCCCCCCCCCCCCCCCCCCCCCCCCCCCCCCCCCCCCCCCCCCCCCCCCCCCCCCCCCCCCCCCCCCCCCCCCCCCCCCCCCCCCCCCCCCCCCCCCCCCCCCCCCCCCCCCCCCCCCCCCCCCCCCCCCCCCCCCCCCCCCCCCCCCCCCCCCCCCCCCCCCCCCCCCCCCCCCCCCCCCCCCCCCCCCCCCCCCCCCCCCCCCCCCCCCCCCCCCCCCCCCCCCCCCCCCCCCCCCCCCCCCCCCCCCCCCCCCCCCCCCCCCCCCCCCCCCCCCCCCCCCCCCCCCCCCCCCCCCCCCCCCCCCCCCCCCCCCCCCCCCCCCCCCCCCCCCCCCCCCCCCCCCCCCCCCCCCCCCCCCCCCCCCCCCCCCCCCCCCCCCCCCCCCCCCCCCCCCCCCCCCCCCCCCCCCCCCCCCCCCCCCCCCCCCCCCCCCCCCCCCCCCCCCCCCCCCCCCCCCCCCCCCCCCCCCCCCCCCCCCCCCCCCCCCCCCCCCCCCCCCCCCCCCCCCCCCCCCCCCCCCCCCCCCCCCCCCCCCCCCCCCCCCCCCCCCCCCCCCCCCCCCCCCCCCCCCCCCCCCCCCCCCCCCCCCCCCCCCCCCCCCCCCCCCCCCCCCCCCCCCCCCCCCCCCCCCCCCCCCCCCCCCCCCCCCCCCCCCCCCCCCCCCCCCCCCCCCCCCCCCCCCCCCCCCCCCCCCCCCCCCCCCCCCCCCCCCCCCCCCCCCCCCCCCCCCCCCCCCCCCCCCCCCCCCCCCCCCCCCCCCCCCCCCCCCCCCCCCCCCCCCCCCCCCCCCCCCCCCCCCCCCCCCCCCCCCCCCCCCCCCCCCCCCCCCCCCCCCCCCCCCCCCCCCCCCCCCCCCCCCCCCCCCCCCCCCCCCCCCCCCCCCCCCCCCCCCCCCCCCCCCCCCCCCCCCCCCCCCCCCCCCCCCCCCCCCCCCCCCCCCCCCCCCCCCCCCCCCCCCCCCCCCCCCCCCCCCCCCCCCCCCCCCCCCCCCCCCCCCCCCCCCCCCCCCCCCCCCCCCCCCCCCCCCCCCCCCCCCCCCCCCCCCCCCCCCCCCCCCCCCCCCCCCCCCCCCCCCCCCCCCCCCCCCCCCCCCCCCCCCCCCCCCCCCCCCCCCCCCCCCCCCCCCCCCCCCCCCCCCCCCCCCCCCCCCCCCTCCCCCCCTATAGTATAGCCTACCAGGTCTATAGGTCGCAGCTCGTGGTACCTGCTTTGCAGGTTGCTATCTGTCACTAAGACAGCAGTGATGTCTGACGGGTAATGTCACTAACCACTAAAGAGATACACTTATCACTCACTATGTCTGTCTTGCTTAGTCTGTTAGCCTAAGCTAGCTCAGTTTGCTATTATTATTTATCTTTTCCATTACTTATGGCATACTGACGAGACATAACAAGTTCGAAATCGGTCTATGTCTAGTGAGGAACTGACAAATGATCTTAGCTATCAAACAAGACTTGCAGGTTTAATTCAACGTAGGTCGGGGCTTTTATCCGCAGAGTAGTTGTTTCATGTAAATCTTATTCAGGATATAAACCTTAGTGGACACTGAAAATTTGACCGCGCAGTATAAAAAACGTCACGAAATTTATTAAAGTTTTTAAGCGGTCTAATCCTTTTTAAAATTTTTGTTCGTTAGTACTCTAATAGTGTTGAAAATGATTTGAGGATGATAAGCGGACCACACTGTATACCATTATTTGCATATTCATCGTTTACTTATTCATAAACAACGTATTTTTTATATTTTCTCATAATGTGTTATAGATGCATGACCCAAATAAGTAAGTCTAATACGTAAATTCCAAAATTTAATGTGGTTCCGAAGTCCCAGCTTATATTTTTATTGTATTTCCATATAAAGATCCCTATGAATTTGAATAATTTCCCTTCCTGGGAAGAGGTGTCGAGGAAAAAGGAGCGTACAACATAACTACATAAAAATCGGGCTCGTTTCGTTAGGCATGTATCGTAAAAACCAATAAGCGGGTCGGTTAAAACAAAACCGAGCCAGAAGAAGTGAGGGTTGCGGATCCGGTAAATGTGAACTCGCAGGAAATATTCGAGGGGCGGCGGTAAGTCGAAGAAGGGTTCGGAGTGGTGCAAATTTCATACGGAATGAAAAACAGAAGCTTGCCAGTATACGGGTTGTTGTGCGGGTAAGAACGCTTTATCAATTTCAATTTAGACGTACATATACGGCGGATTCGTGTGACAATGAGATTTTAAGGCTAAAAGGATAGACGCTGGTCCTTAATTAAATCAACTGCAAGCGAATTGATTTTCTTCGGGTTATTTTTAATTAGGAATTTTAAATAGAATACCAGAATAGGTATAATTGAAAATATGAATTTATGAATGAATGATGAACTTGGCAGTAATTCATACAGCATGTTTTTAGCAGATATGGGCTTAATAGGAATAAAAATTATAATTTTGTTGCTTTTATATACTAATAACACGTGCAGATAAAAATATATATTTTTTTGTAACATGTACCTGAATAGCATATTATTATTGTTATTTATCTGGCCAAAAGTGTGTTTCTAAATCGTTCATTTCGCCGTACTTCATTTCTTGGATTTCTTTTAAATCCAACATTTCTAAATTCTAGGTGGATTAAAATAAGAACGTCTTTTGATAGTTGCTTCCTTATTATGAAATCTTCTATGATATTCATTTACTGCGGCATTCACGTTTAAATCACAATATCTATAAATAAAATGAGTATCCGCGTATTCCACATTACTAAACATAACCATTTTTACTTTTGATTTGAACAGTTTCACCAAAAAGAAATAATAAAATTACAGAACAATGGATTTCAGAACACAAAAATAATAATATTATATTTTTATAAATTCGAAATATGAAGCAAATAAAATGTTAGATTATATAAAAACGCCACATTGTCATTTTGGCATGGCATGCTTAGATTTTTTTTTGTTAGAAACATTAATATCATGGCATACTAGTTTCCCGCATAACAAGAATGTTGGTAATAATGGTTACTGACTAATAAAGTTCAAATCAGTTTTACGCAAAAACGGATAATTTACGAGAAAAATCGCAAGAGATCAGTTTTGTGTAAAAAAACTTCCAAATTTACAGTTTTACTAATAAATTAATGGAAAAGTTGACACACAAAAAAGTTGGACAAAATTTTTCCCGCTCCTGAATGATTTTAGTTCAAAATAGTATGTTATTTTGCCTTATAATGCATAAAAAGTTAAATATCTGTGTAAATTATCATTTGTTTATCTTTAGACGTTTTGAACATATTCATAAAAAACTCTCGGAAACTAAGCACTTCCCCACCTATGTTTATAGTAACTGTTTTTCTTATTTTGAAAAGTTCTATCACCTGGTGAAGTTTGGTCCTATGAAATTTTGCAATTCGGGACACCCTGTATAAACTTACCATTTATTTAGATTGAAGCATTAGCATTTTGAATATACTTTTTTGTACTTATAATCAATGTATCCCTCCATTAAGTTTGTTTGAAGGGCAATCTAGAAACAGTTTAAAACTTAAATGAGGTGCTTCATATTAATAATATAATAATAATAATAGATTAATTTTAATTATAAGTCAATCATTTATGTATAATTTATTAACGATTTTTAAATCAGAAAAATATTTCACAGTAATTACAATTTACACAAACTGAAACAAATAAGAAAAAATAACTGCATTTTTTTACTAGATCCCCATTACACAACGTTCTATCTTACAATTCTATTCACTGTTTCCCATTCTCCCCTGATGGGATGCTTGTATGTCAAATAGAGCGATTGGTAATGATGTATTGACATTAGAAGGGTTGCACAAAGGGTACGATAGTGACCAGAATCTACACTGAACCCGCTCGACCTGCAAATAAGATGTTCTACCACAGCGCGCACTTTATCTGTTGATACACGTACATCAAATAATGTGTAATTTGTACACAAAGGTACACAAGTTTGGATAATATGTTGCGTACATGCGGTATACCATGTCTTTATCATAATAAAAAATAATTGCTCTGAAATATCATAATATATTTTTATATATTTTTTATTACTTTATTAGAAAAATGAAATGATATTAAAAGAAAGTTTGCATACGGTATCCAAATTATGGTGGTAATTGAAATTTTAGAAACTCCTAAATTTACGCAGTTATTCCCTCTTCGTCCCCTTCATGGGGGGGGGGGGGGGCAAAATAATATTCATGTTTTTATTGAAAAACATTACAGATTCTAAAAAAAAATATAAGCATTTATTCTTGTTAATAGAACTAAAATAGAACGGCCAACGCACTTTTTATTTATACTACATTGTAAATTTAAATACCAAATCTTTGGTATTAAAATAAAAACAAAATTTCTAAAACAAAAACGAGTAGATTTTTCTTTCTCTTTTTTTGGGACTTACTACCACATAAATAATTCTTCGTTATCTAAAAAATATATTCACCCAGTGTGTTATTGGGAAAATAAACCTCTGCTTCCTCTGCGCTTGTCACTTTACGGCAAAAAATTAGTCATAAGGTGTTTTTTGATAACTAATCGTCGGCTTAGTATTGGCAACATAAAAACCGTCGGCTTCTTTGAGGTTGGTAAAGGGATCAAAGAAGCCGTCATTTTTTATGTTGCAAATAAACCCTACATCACTTCATCATCATATTGTTCGTAAAAAAAATTTCTGTGAAGTTATAGGCATTCCAAAAAAATTTGTGATATTTGCTTCAAATTCGCATCAAAATGGAAACAATCTGGGAGGCAAAATTTGAGATTTCTTGCATCAAATGAAACATTTTAAGAAACACTAAGAATTATTTGTAAACAACAAACACATCATGCTCGAGGTCGACCAGAAATAATGCAACAAAGATCTGAAATTATATAGAAAAAAAATTTTACCAAGAAAATGTCGAGAATTAAAAATGAATCAACACTTACTAAATAGACTTTTAGTAAGTTCTGATCCGTACATTACAAGCCTTAGACATTTATAAAAAAAAGAGAAATTTTCAGTGTATCCTGAAATGATGGAACTTTTAGTTGAGGCAAGACCACTGAAAAGAGAAACCTGGATAGAATGCGATTTTAATGAACATGATGAAGATGAAGATAATGCATTAGAAGATAAACTTTAATCTAATATCTAATGCTACTGATCTTATTATTGTGTTTATTTTTTTCTAAATTTGACATAAAATTTATTTCGTGTAACAAAAAATAATAAATATATTTTTATGTGTATTTATATATTTAGATGTTCTTTCTGCAACCATCTAAAAAGTTAACTGTCTTTGGTAAATGTTCAGTGGAAAATACATTTTTACTAGTTCTAGCCTGATAACGTGACATAAAGGATTGGCAAAATTTTTACTGATCTCTGTCACTTTTGGTTGACAACAGTAGGGTAGGTACCTAATTAACCAATAGACAACAGCGACTGAAATCTATTAGTTGAATTTTATAAATTTTGTGTACAAAAGATTTCAAGTTAAAAAGTGTTTTGAGAGTAGCAAAAATGGTTGCAGAAAAAAATATTGTATGCAAGTTACGCAATTCATCTGGAAAGTATCTTTGCAGGGCTCGTCGGCTTCAAGACCCGCTGGCGCTCGCCCAATAAAGAATCACATTCCGGTTTTGTTACGTAAGTAATTATTATACACTGTATATTATTAAACAACATT
This sequence comes from Rhamnusium bicolor, assembly GCA_029963845.1. Taxonomy (NCBI): domain Eukaryota; kingdom Metazoa; phylum Arthropoda; class Insecta; order Coleoptera; family Cerambycidae; genus Rhamnusium; species Rhamnusium bicolor. The sequence continues at coordinate 50,961 of JANEYF010003656.1, forward strand.
TTAGTATTTCATATTAATTATAAATTGGAAAATAATAAATAATTTAAAAAACGTGTATTTTTCGTATACCTACAAGGGTTAATAATTTGTTCAATATTCAATATAATTATAGAATATTTTATTTTCACCCAAAATAATATCTTTCGTCAGTCCAAATAGTAAAACTTTGACGTTTTCTATTTTTGGCCAAAATTAACCGTCTTTGAACCACTGTGCTATGCAACAAATTTCTTCTGGTATTTATTATTATAGAGAATATTATTAACGGCATTGAGATTGGATAAAAATTTTCTCTTAAAATCATGAAACAGATTCTTTTTTAATTTTTTTTTTGTTTTTAATATTTAGAAAGTTATTACCAATTTGGATCAATACTGAAAACTGGGACATTTAAAATTTGAACCTTGCACAGCCATATCTCGGCCATTTGTACAATTCAATCAGATTTGGTCAATCTTTCAGATTTTGATTAAATGTTAACATTATTAAACGCCAAAGGAAGATATTAGATAATAGAATATTGTTTATATAGAATTTTTCGGCATGTTTAAAATTTAAAATAAATGTCATCATTCCTTCTGTATAAAAAACAGAGCCAAGATTACCATATAGTCAACCCTAATATCTGAGTTATTTATTGTTGGATATTTACCAAATTAGGTAATTTTGTAATACTGATGTTATTAAAGTATTAGACACATTTTTTAAACAGGGTCTCAAAAAAAACTGTAAACTAAACTTTAATGTAAATGCCAAATAGTAAAATATTTGAAACTTAACAAAATATGAAATGCTAAATGTAATCGTTTTCCATTAGTCCTCCATCAATTCTTATACATTTTTCAATTTTCCTCTTATTATTTTCAATAACTTCTCTTAATTCTTCTATGGTTTGTTATTTCATTACACATTTGTCTAATTCTGTTACATTGTTCAGCTCTATTTTGGGTCTATTTGGATAGAGATTGTTCTTAATGGTACTGCAAAAAATAAAACTGCATAGGGGTTACGTCTGGTGATCTAGGTGGTCATACAATTAAAAGACTATTTCGTCCAATCCAAATCATAGGGAAGTTGCTATTCGGCCAATTTCTAGCAATTCTAGAATTATGGAGATGGAAGCCCCGTCTAGTTGGAAATAAGGGTCTTAGTTGGGTGAGTAAAGGCAAGTTTCGTAATTCAAGAAATTTACATATCTTTTCACTATTTAAGGTGTTATTAAAAAAAAAAGGTTTAATCAAGTTTTCATTTAAAATTCTGCACCAGACATCTATTTTTTCTAATCTCTCCATATTCTCATCTTCCATAATCTGTAAGAACTTAGTGGGAGCAATTTTTCAATTTGTTACATTGCGATTGACAATGACAGATGGAGTTACCATCGACTTGTTTGTACTATGCTTTTACGCCGAGACTTGATTCTGAAATATTTGTTGACGTTGCATATACCTGCTTCACACTGAAGAAAGCAAAAACCAGACACCGGTCTGCGAATGGTATACGCGAGGGCCTCAAGAAGAATTTTCATTTGGTAAAAATCTTTTACTAATGAGAAATGGCAATTAAAGCTTAATCATTTTTTTATATGATACAAATTTATAAATATTTGAAAGTACGTGTGGCAACTTTATTTAATCTTCAATTAAATAAAGTGAGAAGTTTATGTCTTTACCTTATTTAAGTATTAGTGTTGGGATAATACGAATGAAAAATAATCGATCATTCAGTTATGGAATTATCTCAAGATATCTCGAATACTCTTGTCATGAGAATTCGATTGATTTAATTCTTGGAGAAAGCAGGAGCTCATCATTGAAATTTTAAATACGTGAATCGAGCGATGCGAGTACAAGTGCACTTAATGTTAAGATTATTAAGTTTATTTGTTTACCGTCTGCGCCCTGTGGCGATCTGGTCGTGCTGATCTACGGAACGTAGATGACTATTGACCAATGCTATTCGGAGTTGGATTGTCTTGGGTGCAGAACCGGATTGGGTTACGTTAAAATTTATAATTTATACTTGAGAATTGTATAGAATAATAGCCACCTACCAGGCAAATCGATTATTTATGATTATGAATTACGACTCGAGTTTCCGAATGAGCCAAGCCATCGATGTCGATATCCCCACTTCTCGAGCTCTAACTACAATTCGAATGATCATTCGATTATTGAAGATATTCGAATAGCCGTTATTCGATTATTGAAATCATTCGATTATGCCCAGCACTATTAGGTATTATTTTTAATATTTATTAATATTTGTAAATTAATGTTATACTCTCTGTTGGAATACTTTGGTATTTTAATTTTCATTATACTTTTCTTAGTAAAATATGTTTGTAAAATAACATAGGTGACTTTATAGCATTGTATTTATGACTATAAGGTGCTTTCTTCTTAATAAAAAAATAAATAAAGTTGTTGAGGCTAAAACATGGTAGAGATATCAAATGTCGAAACATACATCTTATATAAAGGGAGAACGAAGCCTCAAGCTGAAACCCCTCACCGACGTGCCGTTTCAAAATTAATAAAACCATAACATGAAAGTTTATAATCACTAAACCGACCGAAAATCCACGTAAAAGGGCCCGTTTTAACATAGCTTATTTTTTATTATGGCACGAACAAAGAAAATCAGGTGGTTCGTGTGAGATACAAAGTTCCTTTAAAGAAGCGCAATAAAAATAAAATGAACCAGCGGTTTCTTTGCGGATTCTTTCAGCTTCTTTGCTTAAAAGGGATCGCTTAATTAAATTATCAGCTGATATTTAAAACAGCTCCCGGTTTCCCGTGCAAACACTCTGATTCCGATCTGTTTACATTCATTGTTTTTTTAATTAATTTATGACCTCTAGTTTTGTCTTATTACTTTTCATTATCTTGGTTAAAATTTCAAATTTAAAGTCATGCACACTGCAGATTATTTGGTAGATACAACTTCAATGATTTTTCTAGTCGTTGATTTTAATGATCTGTTTGTTATAGTAATTTTTAGATAAATATAATGACTTTATTCAATTTAATATTAAACTGTTAGATGAATGCTGTAATACAAGAAAATTGTCAGAGAAAATGCCATAGTAATCCATAAACATATACAAATATAAATAAAAAGTAAAGTTACAATAAAAAAAAATCTGGAGTTATTTTTGCAACAATTATAGTGAAAATTATATAATGGACAGACGGATAAATGTTTAAAGGCAGGAGGACATGAACATAAACAAAACGTTTCTTTTTTAATTATATAAGTGATATATTGGCCATAAGCATGTATTTAGTCTGCTGAGTCTTACAAAAAAATGCGGTAACGTAACATAATACACAGAATAAAAGTATTATAAACGTCTTATCCATATACATACCACTGCAGTAGATGTATCTATCCACGCTGTTCTTATTTAGAACTAACATCATTTAGTTAAAGAGTTATAGTTACGAGTATGTCAAACTTGGGTAAAGTCGACATTTAGTCAATGTGAAAGGTACCACTGGACATATGCACTGAGAAAAATGTTTTATCCCAATTGTAAAAAAATCACACCTCAAAAAGTGACAGGAACAATTTATGCAAATAAATAATATATTGTTGGAGCAATTATCTGTAGTAATATATTAAGAGCATTAAAAATTATCCAAAAATTCAGCGCATGAAAACGTGTTGCCTAGAAATTGCTTGAGTTCATTTTGATTTGATTTGACAAAAAGTGCCCGTAACGCAGTCGAAGGTACTTTTTCAGTCATATCACATCAAAATGAACGAATGCGGTTTCTTAAAGGCAATACACTTTGAATGCTGAATTTTCAGATTACTTTTAATGATGAAATATATTTATTAGACTATTTCCAGAACAAAACATAGAACAAGAAATATTTTTATTATTAATTGAATTAACAGTTCAAATTGTTACAATCACGGCTGGGTATACTTTTATTCCCATGTCACAATTTTTAAGCTGATTTATTGAAAAATCGAATGTTAAAATTATTATTTTTTATAGAAAAACCCAAAATACTTGGTAATTAATTACATTCCTTTTTGCTTTTATAAGCCTGCTATCTTCACAAGAAAATAAAAAAGAAAAAAAATCTTCGATTTTTATATTGATTCAACTGACGTTCTGTCAAGCCCGATTCAGTAAAATTTTTACTTGGAATGCAATTTTCGCTAAAAAAGTTTGTTCTTATTGGTCCATATTTTCAAAATCTCATTGGTTCTTATAATGTGAGGGAAATAGTCTTGTACAGTTTACGCATTAACATTATTTCAAATTTTTGTACACACTTGGAAATCACCTAAATTGAATTCATTGCAAATTTGCATAATGCGGTTGCGTAAAAAATGCATTACTTTTACTTCACTTTTGGAACAAATATCTGAACAGAATAAATTAGTTTTAACAATCTGTGTAACATTTTTAAATAAATTCCGAATGTTATAAACAAACTTATGCATATAAACCTTTTCATTTGTAAAACATATTTACACGAAATTGTGCCTTAAATGTCAGTGTCTCTAATTTTTTAAGAGAACATGTTTTTAGCTTTTTACAATTTCTAAACGTGGAAAATCCACAAATTGTATATTTTTTTGTCAATTTTGTAATTCATTTTGTTCAGTATGTACACTTAATTCAAAGAAGTTGATTAAATTACCCAGTTTGTGGAGACGGCATTGATAAAATTAAGCTTATATTACTATTTTCTTCAGCGAAAATAAATAAATTGGGACTTTTACAAATTTATTAGCAAACGTTTATAAGATCACAATGTTTATCAAATAAAATCAAATTTATTTAAATCAAATCAAATGTATTCAAAGATAGAAAAGTATAATCTACATTTTACATATCTATGCTTAAGAGGGCTAATCGAATCAGTGTTTGTAAGGTAATTTTTCAAAATTTATTTCTTCCGTACGGTTTGGTCAAATTACACCAAATTTGAAGGATCAGTAGTTGAAAGTCTACTAGAGGGACATGTATATCTATTTAATTAATTTTCACTTATGTAGGGAAAATTTATACTGTAAATATAAGTAAAATTTGGACGTGTTTAGCTCCTGAATTATGATATCAATCGGTAAAATTCAAGGTAAAATTCATACATGTCGTCTAGAATGAATCTTCATAATTATGCTCAGCAAGTTTCAAACTTTTATTCCGTACTATTTGGTTAAAATGAATTTTCTAAATAAGTATCTTTGTCACTACAAATGGAGCAAGGAAGTGTTACCTCTATCGGGAATACACCTCAATGAAGTCGGTGAATAAAACGTCCAGTGAAGGTATAGTCAAAAGAAAAATTATTCAGCGGCGATGTATAAAAACTTTCTAGAGAGTGACACAGCTATCCGAAGCTTTTTCCCGACTAGGCCCCTTAATGATCAGAGGTACACGTAAACCTAAAGTAGGTTTGTTTGATTACCTTGAAGAAGTGCTTATCAACATTTTTCCCCCCTCTATACAGGGTGTTCCTAAATATCATGTACATACGCGAGGGGGTAACTCTTTGGCTTATTTCATGACTGAAAGTTTATATAAGCATAGGTCCGCAAACGCTTCTTTACTGATCTACAGTGTTGAAATTTGAAAATTTTTATTTTTCTTTATAGCTCCTGCAATTTTTGAGATAGTTAGCTCAAATTTGGAATATAGGTAACGCTGTAGGGCTTACATCATTGGGCATGCCAAATGGTTGTGAGAATCTACAGGGAGATTTTTTTTTCACGGGTCATCCCCTTTTTCTCACCCTGAACTTTTTTTGATCCTCCGCTGGTAGAGTCTAAAATACAATATGAATTTTCCATTTTATTTAGAAACTTTTTGGTCTTTTGTAGTTTTTCCGTATTTGCGACCGTTAGCGAGAAAAAAATAAAAAACTATTTTCTGTAATTCGCTAGATAAAATTAAAAATTTTTAAAATGGTCTAGTAGGCTCCAGTTTTATTTGAATAATCTGTTGTTGTTATTAATTTTGACAGGTCGCATTTGAAATCGTAACTGTGTCTGCATATGTGTTTTAAATACTCGTTATAATCTCGTAAACATGCCAAAAAAACCTTCAAATTTTAACACCGTGTAGATCAGTAAAGATGCGTTTGCGGACCTATGTTTATATAAACTTTCAGTCATGAAATAAGCCAAAGAATTACCACGTTGCGTATGCACATGATATTTAGGAACACCCTGTATAATACAAATCCAATGACAATTTTGTTACTTAATTCGTACTTGCATTTGTGTATACATATTGTTATTAGTACATTAATTTATACTTATATTATAGATGGGTAGTAAATATTAAGTAGTAAGTATTAAATATTCAATAATATAATATAATAATAATAATAATAATGTTTATTGTTTGAGAAATACGATACAGAATATAAAGAATATAAAAAGAATAACAGTGTATGTAACAATAAACATAATGTACTCACAGGAGCATTTTCATGCTTGATCGTGAGAATAAAAAAAGCTAACTAATATATACTGTTAATTATAACACATATAACACATAATAATAAACAGGTTTTTTTTTAATATAGCACATAGTAAGTCACACCTATATATTAGTTATACACACATAACCTTAAAATTACACAACTAGAGTTAAACAAAACAAATTACACATAACATAGATTATACACTTATAAAATATATAAATAAGCGTAATTATTATTTTGATTAATATGAAAGAAGTTGTTTGCAGTAAATATTTTAATTTAGTGATTTACGAAATAGTAGCCAGTGTTTAGAAATAAATTTAGACTTAAATTCTAGTTGTTAATCAAATCATGTACGTTTTTTCTTAATGAACCCCTAATATGCTCACGTAATTTCTTTTTAAACTGTTGTAATGATTTGATTAGTTTCAGGTCTAAGTTTAAAGAATTGTATAATTTTGGGCCCAAGAAGTCATAGCTTTTTTGTCCTATGGCTTTTTTCATAAGAGGTAGCTCATAAGTATGGTCACGTTGCCTTGTACTGTATATATGATTTATTTGTACTAAATAGTTTTTATTTATGTGTTGTCTAACATTACAGTGGAAATAAAATAATTGTTTAATATCCAACACTGGATTCCTGGAATATTGCATCACTTGAGTAAGTTTGTTCTTTTTTAAAAATTATTTTAAGTTTTTTTTTTGTATAACTTTTAGATTTTTTAGGTGTATTTTCGCAGCGCTACCCCAAGCCAGTATTGCATAGATCAGGTGAGATTCTACCAATGAATAGTATAATACTTTTAATTCATTAATATCTAAGACTTCACTTAATTTTTAAATTTATAAAGAACAGTTCTTATTTTGTTTACCACGTAATTGGCGTGAACATCCCATCTTAGGTGGCAATCTACTTTAATTCCTAGATATTTTATTTTTTTACTGATTCAATAAAAACATTGGTTGAGCCGCTTATTTTTAATGGGCCAATATCTGGATAATTTGAGCTTTTGGAACAGAATGGTATGTAAAAAGTTTTATTAAAGTTTATCGTCAGCAGATTGTGATCGAACCAGTCTTTGATGTGACCTATCTGTTTCTACCATTGATTTTAATTTAGCCTAGTTATCTGCAGTATAGAATATGGCAGTGTCATCCGCATAAGTAATAATTGTGCCTCTTGTTTGGGTTGAAAATAAGCCATTTAGATATATTATAAATAATACGGGGCCAAGCACCGTACCTTTGTGAACACCGTATTCGATTATCTGAAAATCACTTGATGTGTTTCCGAATTTTACAACATTGGTATCTATTTGAGATATAACTTGTGAATAAATCGAGAGCACTATTTCTTATACCGGTTTGTTCTAAGGTTTCCACAAGCATGGTGTGACTGACCGTGTCAAATGCCTTCGCGAGATCGATGAATACTCCAATTGCTGGTGTGCTATCATCAAGGGCAGCGTATACTTTTGATGTTAATGTGAGTATAGCATCTTGGGTAGATTTTCCCTCACGAAAACCGTATTGTTTATCTGAAAGAATTTTGTATTTCTCGAGGAATTCATTTAACCTAACTTTAATAATTTTCTCAATGACTTTGGCAAAATTTGTGATCAGAGATATGGGTCTGTAGTTAGCTGCTTCCATTCTATCGCCATTTTTAAATATAGGAATAACTATAGATGTCTTAAAGGCAGATGGAAGTGCCCTTTTTCCATGCACTTGTTTATTATGTATGTGAATGGCTCACAGATAATGTGTGATATTTGTTGCAGTGTTTCTGCCTTTAGGCCATCTATACCTGCACTTTTATTGTTTTTGAGTGTTGATAAGATTGTAGGTACCTCATTCTTGTCCGTAGGTTTCAAAATATGGAGTTCATGACAGTATTTTTGTTAGGCTTATATGTATTACTTTTTTTGCATGTTGTTTGCTAAGTTTTTTCCAGTATTTATATAGTTATGATTAAAAACATTGGCTATTAATTTGGGGTCTACAATTTTTTCACCGCTGCTATTTTTTATGAAATCAATTTTATTTTTGTTGTCTTGGCTGGCTACACTTCTTTACAGTTTCCCATAGATGTTTATTATTATTTTTATTTTCATATATTTTGTTTTTAAAATAGTTCATCTTTGCTTTTTTGCTTAATAAATAGTAAATAATAACAGTAATACAAATAGTAAATAGTAAATTGTAGAGGAAGTGGTAGAACTGAAACTTGTAGAAAAATAAGAGAATAATATAAACTTGGCAGGTACAGAAGGGTAAAAGCTAATATTACATATATTTTTTGTAAATCGAAAAGAATATTTTGCTACTACTTAATACATGCATCAAAAAAGATTACGGTTATTTAGTAGGTATTTTTTAGTTTCAATTGTATATCTTTAAAATGCCATAATTTAAAATAGACTCCACTAGTGAGTTATTCACAATTTTTGTTCAAATTATCTCTTAGCTGATAAAATGTATGTATTACTTGTTTTTTTTTTGGCTATATATGATGCATATTCCTTCCATTTTAAATGTTGATCAATAATTACGCCTAGGTAAATAATAATTTTATCTTTTTTAATAGGACATTGACAATACCTAGTTGTTGAAAAATTTTTTGTATGTAATATTAAATCTTTTTTTTAGTTGATCATTAACTGTAATATCTGATAGTATTTTTGGAGATTTCGGTCAGGTATAAGTAATTTTATTATTTTTTCTAACGTTTCGGTTTATTATACCATCATCAAAGAAACTATTAATTATTAGGTATTTGTTTTAAATTTTGTTACATGTTTGGTGTTATTAGATTGTCTGTTTTTAAATTGTAAATGCTACAAATTTTGGCTTTTCTGTATTTTAACTTAAGAGATCTGTGTTTAACCCAGTCATAGATCAATTTTAAATTAATTTTCTTTTGTTCATATAAGCTGTCCCGTGAATCTGCTACAAAAACTATAGCCGTGTCATCTGCATAGATTACATGTGCATTAAAATTTGGTATAGTTACGATATTATTTATATAAACCAAGAATAAAATTGGACCTAGGATGGTTCCTTGGGGAACTCCTATAATAATTGTTAAGTATTCACTGAGATGGTATACAATTTGTGCAAATACTTTAACAGCTGCTCAACATTAACTGTAAATAGAGTGGTAATAAAGTTTGTAATTTGAGGGCACGATTAACAATAAATTAAGGTCAAGTTGCTATTACTTGTTGAATAAAAATAAATGAATTTGCCTCTGAATTTCCCCATTTGTTAGAACACGTTTCCAACAAAATCGTTGTAACTAAATCTTTATATTGCAAATAATATGCACAAGTATTATGCACAATTTAAATATATAAAACTGATCACGTTTTGCTTCAACATTTTACGTGTTTAAAGAAATGCAACAAGACTTTGTTCCACAAAAATTTGACGTAACGGTTTTTCTCTGTGTAGTCCATGAGCACCGTTTAATACGATGCGAAATCGACGACGCACGGATGAAATCGTAAAAAATAATAAGCGGGCGCACAAATAATGCGGTCGCTTCATCAGCTGTTTTTTCGACACCCAAGCCAAATTTGAAAAAAATGTTACAGTAAAAAACTTCCTTGTTTCATTATCAGTAATTTTACCACAGACAGTACCTAACTATTTTTAATAATAGTAAAAATAGCAGACTCCTACATCCTAAACAATGTTGTTTCTTTTTTATTTTAGTAATACAGCAATTAAACTATTTAACTTTTTTAAACTTTGTTCACTTTCGTGTGATCAGCACGGTTCGGATTTGTCTTCCATTTTTCAGAGCCGGCACTTATACGAGTAAAACAGATATAGATATTAATAAACACGCCAAACAAAAATTCATCTGGTGTGTATTTATATACCTGTAATATATGCAACCAGTGGAACCAGGATGGAAGCAGAGAGTTGCGCTACTGTGCGGGAATGAAGAACTTTCCCGTATACAATTATATTGAACTTAGCAGCTTGTACGTTGGTAATGTTGGTATCCCTCATAGTAGTTTAGTAATCGTAACAATTTGAAACTGTACGGGTGCGTACGTGAAGGTCTTTGTCGCATAAAATGCTTTTAGCAATGGCGCTGTCATTACCGTTTGTACATAAACTACAAAAAATCATTGAAAACTACAATGACAACAGCAGAGATTTTTGGAAAAATAATAAAATAATTGTTGCGTATTACATAAGCATCCTTTCAAATCTAACATGTATTGGAAGTGTTTGATTTATAATATACCTAGAACTTTTTATTACTAGTGCATTCAGATAATAATGAAAGTAAAAAATATAAAGAAACTGTAGGTATTTATAATTATTAAAGTTGCAAGTCGTTTCTGTGTATCATGGTCGTGGAGTACAGATGTACTTACTGTCGCCGGCATTCACCTTGACCGCGAAACTCTTTCTTCAGTCCAGTCTATTATTAGCTTTTCGAGTTGTGTACACGTTAAGTCACTTGGGCGTATTGCATATTGTTTTTGTGTTTTTATTTTATTTTTTGTACTGTATTGTTGATATTAATTTAATAATAAAGCATAGCAGACGTACGCAGGGGTAGGAAACGGCCATTTGCTGACAAAGTGAATAAATTCATAGGTGAATTCCCTGATTTATTCTATGATGGTGCTAAAATAATTTGTAAAGTGTGCGAGAAAGATTTGATGTGCTGGAATAAGCGTGATTGTGGACTTCACGTAAATAGTGTACACCATAAAAATAAAAAAAATGGCGTGCCTTCGACAACACAGCTTATGTTTGATTTACTATTAATGCTGATTACCTGTGATGTTCCGCTGCACATACTTGATAAACAACCATTTTGAGAGTTCTGGAATAAAGGTGAAGTTACCATGTCGCATAACGTTATGTAACTATCTACCAACTGTACACGTAGACATGGTAAATAAGATAAAATGTGAATACATGGCTGTGGTTATCAGTTGATGAGACAACAGATTGTAAAAAAAATCTATTTTAAAATGTTATAGTACGAGTACTGGACCCTCTTAAACAGACAGTTCGGCTGTTACTAGCTAGCAAAAGACTAAGTCAGTGTACTAGCGAAACAATTACCAGGGTGGTGCTGGAGACGTTAGAAAAATTTGAACTGTCAAAAAGTCAAGTGCTGATGTTTGTGATTCATGGCGCCGTGATGATGCGTTCGGTAGGCCGTTCTTTTTTGCAAGAACAAGGTTATACGTTTATACATGTTACGTGTAAAGTGCATGCTTTACATCTTGTGGCAGAAACTATTCGAAAAGGTTTTTCAGAGGTGGATGCATTAATAGCAAGTAAGTGCAAAAAGTGTTTCTTAAATCTCCTAAACGTCTCCGTGCATTTCATAGCAAGTGTTCGGATATTCCTGAACCACTTACAGCTGATTCTTTCAGGTTGGGGAACATGATTGCAGCCAGCTTTTTATTATGCTGAATATTTCCAACAAATAGAAGTTGTGACACTACAATTTAATCCAGATGAGGCTGCAGTTATTAAGGGAAGCCAGACAAAATTCGAAGATATTTCCGTTGAAACAGCTTTAAAAATATTGTGAAGAACTATAAACCATTACATGAAAGCATCAAAAAATTAGAAAACAGTGCGTTGTCGTTAGCGGAGTCACTGAAAATAGTGGACGAACTAAATCTATTGCTACACGCTATAGGTGACGCAACAAATAAGCGCGTTAAAAGAAAAGTTCGCAAGTGTGTTAAACAAAGACACCGGTTTTACCAAATTAAGACAAATATGTGATGGTGCAGCCCCAGATCCATTAAGTGCGTTCAAAGACTATTTTACGTATGCGTGTATTACATCAGTAGATGTCGAACGGTCGTTTTCAAAATATAAGAATATATCAAACAAAGAAGGTTTAGTGCCATATTCCCCAAAAGAAACAATTATGCAGCTACGGACACGTGTTTCGGAGTTATTGCCCCTCATCAGCGTAGCGTAGCTAAGGAATTGGATCTACGATTGGATAGATCAGGAACAAGAACTAAAATAAGGCTGGAAAGCACAGTACACAGTACTCAATTAGTGTCTTCATGTTCCCATGTGCCACATTTGAGGCCTCGATGAGCACAGTCAACACACAGAGCTCTATGTGTACTGCTCATTTCCACCTGGCACATACAAAATAAAACAAGATAGATTTATTGGGGTTCAAAATAAAACAAAGAAGGTTTAGTGCCATATTCCCCAAAAGAAACAATTATACAGCTACGGACACGTGTTTCGGAGTTATTGCCCCTCCTCAGCGTAGCGTAGCTAAGGAATTGGATCTACGATGTGATAGATCAGGAACAAGAACTAAAATAAGGCTTGTTTTATTTTGAACCCCAATAAATCTATCTTGTTTTATTTGTATGTGCCAGGTGGAAATGAGCAGTGCACATAGAGCTCTGTGTGTTGACTGTGCTCATCGAGGCCCCAAATGTGGCACATGGGAACATGAAGACACTAATTGAGTACTGTGTACTGTACTTTCCAGCCTTATTTTAGTTCTTGTTCCTGATCTATCCCATCGTAGATCCAATTCCTTAGCTACGCTACGCTGATGAGGGGCAATAACTCCGAAACACGTGTTCGTAGCTGCATAATTGTTTCTTTTGGGGAATATGGCACTAAACCTTCTTTGTTTTATTTTGAACCCCAATAAATCTATCTTGTTTTATAAGAATATATTTTCACCAAAACGAACATCACTCATGGAGATAACCATGGAAACATACCTGATGCTGCAAAATGGCTACACAGCTTCTCCAGACTGTGATAAGCAAGCTAGTTCATCAAGCTAGTTAAGAGGGTAAGTTACATACATTGTTATAAATTGTACAGTTTATTGTTTCTCGTATTAGTTAATTTCGCGTACGCCACTATCCCACGGAACATTTTTGACAGCCTTAATAATTATTATCATGTTAGGTTTGAGAGGATGCTTATGTAACCACCCAATAATTATATTATTATTTTCTCTAGAAATGCGTAAATACGAAGCAAATAAAATATCATATTTTTTAAATCAACAGAGATGTCTCACATGTTTTATGTACATATGCGTAACATTCTATCCCCTTAAATTTTTAGGTTTTTTTACCTAGAATAAAAATTGTGAATTAAAGTTGTAGGAATTTTTCTTGTGATTTTAATGCACTATTCAAGAAAATAATTGATCATCTCGTTTTGAACATATAAATCAAACTTTTATTTTTTAAATAGAATACTCTGCATATATCTTATTTTTTTGAACTCTTCATTTTTTTCTGATAACAATGATACATATCATTGTAATCAGAAAAAAATTAAGATTTCAAAAAATGAGATATATGCAGGGGTATTCTATTTAAAAAATAAATTAAAAAAAGGATATTTTGTAAAACTCTCAATTTCACTCATTTTGTAATCCGAAATCAATTGGCGACCAGCAGGACATTTTACACAAGTTTCGATGTTCAATTTTTTTAGGTCTTCGAGTGTTATATAAGGTGTGGAATTTAGACGTCCCATTTCGCTACTAATAGGATAACAATAATAAGTTATTGGCGTATTCTTTTTAAGTGGAAAACCCTATAGTATATGTAATAAATTTGTTAAAAGTTTTCTATTATTTATAAAACAAATGTAGCGTTTATAAAAAAATTCTTATTCAACTGCCCCAGACTGGATAATTTTTACTAACATTTTTCAAGAAAAAAAAATAGAAAATTTTGGTTCGGTGGAAAATTATAAGAAAAAACGTTATGTACTCTCATTTTTAAATCATCTCTCGTTCTGAATCTAAACAGTAAGAGTGAAATATGCGTCTGGGCTGATTATACGATAGTATTGTACCGTGAAACAGCATACCTGCTTGTGGTTCCGGTCTCCCAGATATTTTACGTAGCATTATCTTTCCACTCACCACTTTAGTAATTCTCGAACGGAAGCAGGAAAACGACGCGTTATCACGACCGGGCCAAGGCCCCGCAGACGATTCCTCTTCAGATGTAAAGGAGACATGTCGCCACATTCATTTTTGATAATTATTTTGATAACGTGTATTTAATTTTGTACCCTTTTGCTGCTTGCCCGATATTCATCGAGAAAGGGGAGAGTTATTAACTGTTGGGTTTCGGTTTTTGCCGCAAAGGATATTCTTACACAAATGTGACAAGGGAAAGGTAAATCGTTATTATATAAACAAAGTGAGCAGGCTTATGAAAATAATATCCTGAAAATTCTGCATAGAAATACAATAGAATAAGCCTTTCCTATAAACAAATTAAGAATCGAACACGGTGTCGCCCCTTTTGGAGCATTTGTAATCTTATTAACTTCCAATGCGCGATTTTCATCTTTTTAAAATAAGACAACCCTCATCTCTATAACAATGAAATGAGATGAGGGTTGTCTTATTTTAAAAAGTAGATGAAAGGGTGTTTTTAAAAACATGTTGTCAAGTATTGCAGATTCTACATGCCAAATAATTAAGAAAAATCAAGTAACTTTTTTTCTGAATCCGTTAAAAAAATACAAGGTGTTGAATTTTAATACAAAAAATTTGTTCATTATCGAAAAGGAGCAAGATCTGATATAATTATTTGATGAGTATGTATGTCTTGCTGTTAGATGTTCCTTGATAAATATGTAACTAAATAATTTAATCAGTGGCGTAATTATGGGGAAGGTTGTACTATTATTACGAAAAAATTGTTACGCTAATGACCAAATTAAAATATGTAATATTTTTTAATTGAATTTGGTTCAATGTTTTAAGGTAGATATGCGTAAAAATGTAAACTGCGTTTTTAATAACTTTGTTTTGTCTAAAGCTTTATTTGCAATCAACTTTCACGTTCTATTTCATATCATTTAATCAACATGGCTTTATGGAAAAATGCTTAGCAAATACAAATTTAATATATTTTACGAAATTTATTGACGAGCAGAGGCAGGTGGATGTGATATATACACCAACTTCTCAACTTTGCCTTTGATAGTTTACCGAAAGTTAAATTGGGAACAACCCGGATTTCCCCCCGCCCCCCCCCCCACACATTTTTTAAAAAACAATATTTTTTTGGCCGGGGCACCCCTGGGTCTGCTACTCTTTCCCCTATTTGTAAATGATCTAAGCGACCTTATCGAATGCCATAAATTGTATTCTGCAGATGGTTATTAAAAATATACCTCAATCAATTCTGCTGTCGACAGTCACAGCCTGCAAACCTATTTGAAAGAAGTGTTGCATTGGTGCAACCTATATCGTCTCAATTTTAACATCTCCAAGTGCAAAGTCATATTACATATTCGTGTAAAATTAACCCAATTACATATGGCAATCAATTAGATTTGCAGGCTCTAGTCCGCACCAATACTGCTAAAGTCTTGGGTTTTCACTATGAACACAAATTAAGTTTTTCTGTACATATTGAGCAAACTGTTTCGTTCTCTATGGAAATGTTAGGATATATACTTAGATAGGACGAAGGTTTTCAAAATAACGAAATCATCATTAACTTGTTTTTTTTATTGTTATCCCTGGAACATTTCAACCGTTTTTCATCAAATTTGCAACGTGTTATACTTGTTGATCGTGACAATCGTGACATTTTTGAAAAAGTTCGTTTGAATGGTAGAGACAAGGTTTGAACAATTCTGTGTCTTTATAACCGTTGATATTAGAAAAAGAGATTTTTTGACGTTTCTTCGTTGTTTGTCCTGGAAAATCTACCATATCAATTTTTTTTTTCCTTTAAAAGATTTAAAGTCTACAACGTGGTTGCTTTATTTTCATAAAACCAAGGGACGAAATATTTTCACTTTGAGATGAGGCTGAAGAGATATGATATATCTATGATTCATAATATTTTAGAGATCATCAACCATGTTACTTCATAAGAAAGATAATATTTTACAGGATGTTTTATTTAAATAGAAACACTAGAAATTTATAAATAGACTAAATAGACAAAAGGATGCGAGAAAGGATTTTCAATCTCCTCTATCTCTGAAGGTATGGGATGTCGTCCAAATCAAAAAACTTTCAATTTTACACCGTTTTTAGCAGTCGTTCTATTTTAAATCGAAAACATCAGTTTTTTTCTATAGTTCGTATCAGCATATAATTGCACATAATTTTTAGGGTATACAGAGTATTGCAAATTTGAGGTTTATCAATATTTAATTTGTTTGACTAAACAGATTTCATTTACAATCTAGGCCATTTTGCTTATTTTTCCAAATAATAAAAAATCCATCGAAAAACTTATCTAAATTAATTTTTTCTATTTTACATCACGATATAGTCACAGAAATGCCAAAAGACGTATCGATATCTTGCAACCATCCTCAATCTTTTTTTTTTAAATGTGATGTGACTGTTACTATTTTTTAAATTATTCTATAGTATTTTTTATTGTGATTTGAATCATATTAAAGATCTATGTCCAATTGAAATGTGGGGCGATTAAGTAATAATAACCGCATATTTCTGTTTGTCTTTTTTCGTTTGGAGGTTGGAAAATAGCGCGAAAAGAATATTTTTGTTCTTAGATTTTAATTTTAAACTGAAATTTATTATTAATACATTAGGCAGCAGTTTCACGTATGACTCCGTGTGGAGGAGTGCCAGGTTAAAATTTTGACTAAGAAGCTGGAGTTTTTTGGAAAGCAGAAAATAATTCGTATAAGTACTGGAATATTGGATGTATGTCCGTTGTCTTCAAATGTGTAGCTTCTCCTGTAGAAGGTTACGTTACGTTACAAAATTTAATGATTATTATATGACTAGTTACAAGTTACAAGAACAATGTGTCACATTTTGCAACGCTGTAATTAAAAAAAAGAATCAGGTGACTTTTAGGGATCAGGGGTAAATAGGAACATTTTGTTGGGTAATTCGAAACACTGTTGCAATAAAAAAGTTGGAACTGCTGAAACAGAATCAAAGCAGTCTGGGGATAAACTTCATGTGGCAAATAGTAAAGCTGTCGACACAATAATATGACAAGACAGTTGACGAACAAGAAAAGGCAGTTTAGGAACGTGAAAATGTAGTTGAGAAACATGAAAACATAGTTGAGGAACATGAAAATACGGTAGAGACATGTACAAAGTGGGCAAATTTCAATGTTTTTATAGGGGAACTCGGTAACTGTAAGAGATACAGAAAAAATGGAAGACATTCTCGATCTCTTATTTTGAGACAAATTCACTGTCGAAAACAAAAATTTGCTATCATCTTTTGTTTTCGAGTTATAAATAAAAGTTGGATTTTTCGACTTTTAGACATCTTGGTTGTTTGTAAAGTTATGAAAAAACAACTTTTACATTCTTGAGGCGGATCAGTGAGGTAGTCACCACGATCACCTGACTTAACGCCACTGGACTTTTTCTTTTGGGGCCACATTAAAGACAAATTATACAAGAAAACCAGTACCAACATAAAGAAACTCGGTTAAAAAATTTTATAAACTGTATGAATTCCATTTCAAATCTTCATATTTATAATGCAGTTCAGAGTGTTATGAAGACATGTAATTTATATATCGAACATAGCGGACATCAATTTGAACATTTACTTTAATTTGAATTTTTACTTTGTAATTGTAATTTATTATCAAATTAGATATACATATATGATTTTTTGGTCTTAGCTTGTTGAAGGACCCACAATTAATGAAATTTTCTTTTAATCTCTTAAAAAATAGCTTTATTAGGTTGTCTTCTTTCTGGATAGCGATTGAAATATATTTCGGATGCAATATTACAATTATTGTTATTACTTTAAATAAAGCATTCTAGCATATATATCATATTACTCGTAATTTTCGTAACACATCTTCGCTTTTACGATTAAATGGGGTGTAATTATGACAGAAACAAAATTATTAATATGCAATTTACTGAAAAACGGATAAACATTGTCATAGATGACACACGCCTACTTGGAATAAACATAAAAAAACACAAAAGTAATCTGCTAGAAGATTATTTTCGCTATTAAATACTTATACATCAAAAGTGACTCCATATATGATATATAGTTTCAAAAAGAAAAAAAATCCTTTTTAACTGAACCATCGTCAATTATGATTCCCATTTAAAAAAAATACAAATTTATGCCATAAATCGAAATTGCACCTTTTTTTTAAATTTTCTCGACGCCACTGTATTATGCAGAAAAAAGTGCCTAAAGAATGTAAAAGTTGTTTTTTCATAACTTTAGAAGCAACCAAGATATTGAGACATGTGTCTATAAGTCGAAAAATCTAACTTTTGTTTATAACTCGAAAACAAAAGACGATAGCAAATTTTTGTTTCCGCCAGTGAATTTGTCTCAAAAGAAGAAATCGAGGATATGTCTTCCATTGTTTTGTATCTCTTACAGTTACCGAGTTACCCTATACAAACTTCGAAATTTGCCCACACTGTCCAGACGTAGAGAAATATGAAAAACAGCACTTAAAGAGACATTTAATTATTGAAAACTTAAAACTGTGTGCTATTATGTGGTGGACGATATCAAGAAATAGTATATTGGACGAGTTTTGCGTACCGAAACATCATATTCCACTCTGAAGGTAAAATTTTTAAACCGTTTGGGTGACCATTTGATTATCTCTTCGTAATGATATCGACAGCATTTATCCAGCTGCAGTATCTTATGATCCTATTTCCTTGAAGGGAAATGATCCTTTTTGATATAGTTCCTAACATAAAAATATAGAAGTGGCAAGGAAAGCCCACATAAACTCTAAATAAGAAAAAAATACTTATTGTCTTATAGAATCAATGTTCGTTTACTGTTTGTTACTTGCAACTTTAATGTTCCATAACTTTTTTTATTTATCCGACTTAAAAAAAAAAAAAAAGTTTAATTTGCAAGGTATTGGTTTTGTCCTTTTTTGTCCCACCAAGCTACCACAAATAAATATGTACTTCCACCTATTTACCACAGTTACAGGGGTAAATAGGAGTATGAGCGAACAGTATACTTTGTTTAAAACAAATAATAGTTGCAAGTAAAAACATATAAAAAAGAATTCCATTCTTGTATTATACAGAAGTTAAAGCTACAGTTTTATATATTCGGACATTATTCTGTTGCAACTGTCACTTGTCAGTAGTCATACCGACTTAAGTTCCATGCATATGCGGTTCTAATTACCCCCACCAACCCTATCTTAAATTAAGAAGTTGGGAGTCTCACCGACAACAGAACACTACGAAATGAAAAAAACTCGAGATTTATCAAGACCTAGGCGAGACTGGACAAATTTCGACGAGATATCGACCTCACCCAACAGTAAATTATGAATGAAATGATTTTATACTTTTAAAGAAAATATATAATTTCTGACATATTACTCACCCTGGTAAAAACTGCGGGTAACGTATACGAAAGCATGTTTATAGATTTCCATAATATTAACCTCCTGTATAACAGAAATGAAGAGTAGGAAGCCATAAGCAGGGCAGAGTAGCGACTTGCAGATGAGCATCGTTGGCGGCGGCCTCGCTTCGAGGCCGGCAGAGATTACACGTGAATTATGGCACAAAGATATCTAATTGTAGCCGTGGGGCTTGCGTGGGGGGCGCCTTGACCCCGGCTTACCCGCGTCTTAGGTCTTACAGGCCATTTACCGGCTCACTACATTTGCCAGAGGAGCGACTCGAGTCATTATTAACGCCACCGAAGCTAAGTCAACGTTTGCTGAGGTGCGCTGCTTACTAATTTCAATAGATTAACCGCGCACATTTAACCCATTCGCCTAAATCGAGTTATTTGTAATTAACTAGCTTCTACCCATAAGCCCTCTTCCGCATCCTTACCCAGCCACCGCAGATTAATCTGCCGAATTTTCAATTATCGGTTTCGAGCCAAAAATGTATACTGCACAAGGCACAAATTAGTACATAAATATTGCGAGATTATAAATCACAAAACCATATCGTTGCCGTAGGTGTAAGAAACGACTAGATTACTAAAATTTAATATAATTTCTACGACCCCTTCTAGTTTTAAAACCCTTTAGCGGGGCAATAACACAAGTGATCAAATTCAATACATTTGACAAGATCAATCAAATCAAAATTATTCATTTGAAGTAAAGCGAAGTGTAATTTTTAGTATTTAAAATACTTTAAACTTTATTTGGAAATTAGTAAACCAATCGATAAGAGAAATAATCGTAATCGTTTATGTTGTTTGTAAACCCGGCAATCCTAATCCCGGGGAGCCGGAGGGCCACCTTTTTTTTGAAAATAAAAATTTTAAAGGGATCACATCGCTGAAAAAACCTTGTGAGCCATATTGATCTAGCGGATGGTGAGTTACAAAAAATGTGCCTTAGATTTCGCATACAAAATTTAGAACTATAAATTACTTCAACGAATTTAGAATGCTTAGATCATTAATTAAAAGACAAATTAATGTCGTCTATAGAGATTATGTTCATTTGCAGGGATAGCAATTCTGGGCGACATTCCAGAGACGGGTTAAAACCTAATACCACATTCCGAAAAACGCAGAATATAAGAAAATAAATGGTAATTTCTGAACGTTTATTTTTTCTTTCACATTAAATTCTTTGCATGTAAACCCGCACCGATAAGGGGTCATCCATCGTCGAGAATTATATTATGTAATATGCGGGAATGGACGCATAACCTTGGTGACAATGACGACAGCGACTGTCTCGATCTTATATTGTTTATCTGTCTGCATCGTTCTATTCAGTCTGCAAGTGGTTACGGTTGAGAACTATTTGATATATTGCGAGTATAAAGACTTTTTTTATTTCTTTTATTGCTATGACATAGTGTCTGTTGGAGTGCAGCGCGCTTAGCGAACGTTAATAATAGCGAAGCAACCCGCGTCTCCAAAAAACAGTGCAATCGTAGATTGATGATACCATAATGCTGTTAGTTCCGACAATTTAGCAGTGTTAGTGTGTTAGTTACACTCCTTAGAACATTCAACTGTCTTTTTAAAAAAAACTACTAAAAGAGAGTGAATGTTACACTCACCAAACTTTCAGCCATCTTCAAACAGCAAGGGATTATTTTATACCTGCAACTTTTTGCGGCCTCTAACTCTTTTCTAACAAACCAAAAAAGGGTTTATAAGATAAGAACATTTTAAATTGAAACGAATTATATGAGGTTATTATAAATGAAAAATTTTGTGAAGGAAAACCTGTTTAAGTATATCTTGCATTCGCGCCTGTTATTTACATCATGTTACCCAAAATTCGTAACTGTAGTCACATGTTTTTATTAAAAAAGGTAACTTGAGAGTTACTGAAATTCTGCATTTTAATAGCATCTCATATGAAACTCCCCAATCTGTTGTTAATTGTTCCTAAAATTATTTCTCCAATGTTTATATGAATTCAAATCTTTTCATATTAATAATTTTTTTCTGATAAATAATAATACATAAGAGAGAGAGACATATTATTATCTAAGAGCATAACAAAATTTTAAAAATGAAATGACAGGAGCAAAGATTTTTTTTTTTTTTTTTTTTTTTATTTAAGAATGTTCCTAATCAACGACTGCTGTGCTGCAGTGTTCGCTCAGCGTTTCTTTAATCACCTCAGAATATCCTTATATTTGAAAAAAATTCAAGAATATGTCTCATACTTAATCGTGATACTACTTGTTTAAATAATTATAAAGCAACTATGCATACTATGCAACTTTAGAAAAATTGTTAGAAATTGTTCTCTATGATTGATTACATTTACCACTCAATGAAAAATATAATGTCATCTTCCTCTTATCAACATAGATTCGTGGATAAAAGATATACTGTTACTAACTTAGCTACTGTTAGTCAATGAATATCCGAATATTGAGATTCACAAGGTCAAATGTGCGTCGTATACACAGACATATAATTTTTGATCACATAATTCTTATTACTGTTAGTCAAAGCTAAAAGAAATTGTTTTTTTCGACTCTCTGATTTTATTATTTAAGTTCTATTTAATTAGCAGACAGCAATTTGTATAGTATGGAGATTATAGTTTATCATATATACAGAGAGTTCCACAAGGTTCGAATTTTGGACCACTCTTATTTTTAATCTTCACTAACTACCTATTAATTCTCAGCATTTACTATTCGCAGATGATTTAAAGATTTTCATAGAAGTAAGTTCCTTGGAGGATTGTATTTCATTGCAAAATGAACTTAATAAAATTTGTAGCTGGTGTATTCAAGATTCTGTAAATCATTATAAATAGAGTTGAAGAATATAAATAATATATTGTGTAATTTTTAACTAAAATGGAATTAATCAAAATATTGATGGGTTAATAAAGATACTAATACTAAAATAATATATATTTATGTATAAAGTTTAATCTACATTTTTTATAAAACGCTATGAAATTCTTGAAGAAAGAAACAGATTTCGAAACTAAATCAGGAAAAATTTATAATTTTTTGATTTATAATTTTTTTAATATTCTCTGATTGTTTCTTTAGTGTAAATTTATAGACAGAGATTTATTTCTAAGTAAAAGCTGGAGAACTCTAATTTTCAGATATTTTGAATTTTTATACATACTTATGTCATATATAGTAGAAAATTTCAATAAGGAAAAATAGAAATTAATCCAACCAACAATGAGAATCAAAAAGGGGTGCATACATGTTTGTAAGATAGGCCACCAGATCCTTCATTAACAAAAAAATTAATAATTTGTTTCATCTATTTTGAAATAAAATAGTTACAGAATCATTTCTATTGCTATACTGTTGCCACAAATTGAAAAAGCAACGTGGTATTTTCAATAAATTATTTTCATTCTCAATAGATATAGAAAACTTGGTAATAAGTTCAATAAGTACAGGGTGATTCCTGTAATGTTCTCGCCTAATTTGTGGATTTGTCTTCTGAGATAATAAAAATCCTTAAATGAGTGTTTTTTTCAACGACTCTGGAAATGTCAACAAAAACAGTTGAAAGTGAAGAAACAAAAGAATATTTTTCAAATAGTGTATTTTTACAATTATTTTGAAAATAAATTATTATTCAAAAATATTATTTAGAATTGGCATTTATTTTGCATAAAATTTATTTAAAATTCTATCTACGTTGAGTTGGCTCTGAAAGTTCTACGAATGCCACATATCAGTTGATTAAAATTATTAACACTACTAAATATAAAAGTATATCACAATGCTGGAAAAAAAATCTTGTCAAATGTATAAAAATGAACAGAGTTTCAAAAATAAGTCTTTTTTTGTGTCTTCTTCTTTTTATTTCACATTTTTTTTAATATTGGGAAAATATGTCACAATTTGGTTGCGAACGTTATAGAGTATATTCAAAACTCATACCATAAGACCAGTTTTAACTAAAAATGAAGTTTTTTTGAATACTTTAAATAGAAAAAAGTCCTTTCCTGTGCTACTTTGTCGTAGACGATAGTGACAAAATCTAATTTCTCTTTTGAAAATTTTTCCAAAAAGGGAAAGCAAAGATAAAGTTCTTGTAGCTATAATTCGAAGACACATTATTTGTGGCATTCTGTTTTTATCACTGATAATTAAAATGCAAGAAAACGTCTAACACAACTGTACCGTAGAATGGCTCGAGGCCCCCAGCCCAGTACTCGGTTTTGTTTTTCAGCGCCGTCCTGAGATTTCCTTTATCTGGTGATTAAAACTTCATCCTGTCGCGGCGCTGTGGGTACACACTTTTAATAAAGGAATGCATACGCGGCTACATTGTTTCAGCTACATCCGAGTTTAATTTTTAATGTAATTTACGAAATGGGCGGCTGACGAAAAACACCTCGTCACTATAAATTGCCCGCGTAGGCCGTAGCTCAAAGAAAGAAAGGATAACAAGTTTTTAAATTTAAGAATAATATGAAGGTTTTATATTTAAAAGGATACTGATTTTGAAGAGTATTTAAAAATATGGTGAACGATGATGTCTGAATTATATTAAACTAGCAAATTATATACAGTGTGTCCCAAATTCGATCCTCACCATTGGGATATCGATAACCATGAGAAATAGAGAGGATGTTAAATTAGCAAATTTAATGCTGATTTTGTATATGTCGAGAAATCAAGGCTAACTGCGATCATCTCCGATTTATTTTCAAAAAACTGCAATTTTGTATTTTCTCACATGAGAAAAGCTGAAAATCACGTGCGTTCGCAATTAATAAGATGAATTGATAGCAATGGGGCAAATGTTGAACCGTACTTTCGATTTTGTTATTATTGTGATGTATTATTATTTGTAACTAAAAGTTTATCACAATAATATGAAAACAAAGTTCGTTTTTTGGTGTCCCAACTAACAACATAAACCATTAGTGTCAACATCAGGAGAACGAGAATTTTATGTAGATTTCAAATCTGCAAAAAATCCAATATGGCGCCGATACACAAATTGAAAGTTGCGTATCTCAAAAACTGAACAATCTAGAAAAAACTAGGAACACTACTAAAAAGTTCATAAAACAGTACATTTAGAAAGTTTGAGTCTCGTTTTCATACCATTAATCGTTTTTGAGATATTTGGTAAAAATTAAATTCAAAATTTCAGTTTTTTGAAAATAACTCGGGAAAAGGTTAAAGTTACTCTTGATTTCTCGACAGATTCAAAATCAGCATTAAATTTGCTATAAATTTGCTTGCAATTTAACCGGCTCTCTATCTCTTATAGTTTTCGATATCCCGATGGTGAGGATCGAATTTGGGACACTGTATTTATAAAATCTGTAAAATTTGCATAATTTTACCATTCCGCAGCATTTCTTGAATAGTTAAAAAAAGTCAATATGGAGCGACACTTCTAGTTGCCACCACCACACGTGCGTGTATTCAAAAAATCGTAAATACGGTTATGGAAAATTGATCAGAGTGCTCCTATCTCTGCGTTTAAGGGTAAGATTCGTCAAGTCATAAATGGTCGAATGGCTGAAAGCTGGCAAATGTCTTAGTGGGAGTATTAATATTACTTTTACTCTCTAGTTAAAAATATGTACATGTGAGTGTTAGTGTCACATTCATCAATACTTTCAGCAACTTCAGATGTTACCGAATTCGCGAAAATAACCACAAGGTAAAATATTTTGCCATATGTACGTGAACATATTACGCGGTGACATATCACATAGCGTCAATCCTGGATTAACGTCATTTATCCCTACCTCTCGGTTTCTCTTATTATAGTAAAAATGAAAGTCTTAACATTTCCCTCAAGAGCTATTAAATAACAGAACTTATCTAAAAAAATGTCTTCCATCTGCGTAAACCTGGTAACTAAAAGCACGAACTAATAACTTGTACATCTTCGCAACAAAATTAATTAATAAATTAAATAATTCAGTATCTGATAAATACGTATGCAAAAGTATAAATAATCAAATTAAGACAAAAAATTAAGTAATAAAAATAAATAAATCAATACATTTAGCAAAGCTGATAGTATCTTAGATATTACCCTGCACGATTACTATCGAAACCTACTCATATAAACTGTCTGAAATAAAATAAACATAATAATAACGAAAGTTAAACACGAAATATAAATCTCGAATTGTACCCACCTGAACATAAATACAAACTAAAGTGCGCCTTCATAAATCCGACCACGTGTTCATGATAATTTGTGGCCCCAATATTTCAGAAAAATTCATAGTAGCGTGAGTTATGTAGTAACTTTATATTTACGATATTAATTTCCTTCTCGTTTCCTTGCGCACTAAAATCATCATCAACGGTGGTAGATATTCTTTGTGTCTGGCTTTCTACTTCTTTCTAGTACAGGGCCAGGGGGGAGCAAACAGTTCGTGTTATGTAAAATCTAAACATCTTACATTTTCATAGAAAGTAAATGTTTAGCCTAGATGAATAAAACTGGTATTATTTTTTGTTATTTTATGACAGAAAAGAACCAATCCATTAAATTTATTACATAAGTGGAAAATAATAATAAAATATCCTTTTTTGGACATTTTAATTGAAAAAATAAATAACACATATGAAACCAGAAATTATAAAAAACAGACTCATACCAACATATATTTTAATTTAAATTTTAATCAACAGATTAACTTTAAAAAAAGGTTAAAACGTTTTTTAAAGTTAATATGTTGATTGTGCCTTTATGGTAGAACCAAAATAATATCTTCAGGTGATGCGATTTTATTGAACAAAAAAGAAATTTATTAGAACTGTGCAAATAAATAATCAATATCCTGGAAATTTTGTTGACAGAATTTTCAAATATTGAATAAACAAACTATAAAGACAACGACCTGAGTTTTATTCTACCATAAATTCATATATAGGTATGTACTCTGTCTGATAAATTGCATAAAATTGGAAATAAGTTTTCTGTACGGACAATATTTACAACCAATAATACGTTAAGATCTATTTTATCGAGAACCAAACTAATAAAGGACTCACAAAATTCAAAAATTGTGTAAAAAACATTAGGTAGTCATTTTGCATAGGCAGTAAAAAAATATGGACCGACATTTAAAGTTATATATTTTTACTAATTTTGAAGCCCTCTAACGGCTAAACGAAGCAATTATGGATAAAGATAATGTAAGTAAATCGATCTATTTTGAGCCAAAGAATCTCTTGTTTTAAGTTGTACAGATACACATATAATTATAGACAATATAATACATTTTCTTTTATTGCAGACACCTTGCAATATTATCAAGATTTTTAAGACGCCCTGTAGTAATATCGACATTTTGATATCTCCAATTATATAAAATATTTCTTCATGTCACAAGGAAACTAAACATAATATATTTGAAATGTTAATTTAATATGTTATTATGTATTTTATAGCCAATAGAATTCAAACATATAATACTTTACACGATCAGACAAAGGCGCATAGGCTACAATAGAGAAAATTAAAGAGCTGCTCATGAGAATAGCTGAAAAACGAGCTACTCTCTTGTTATAGAACTTTGTGGTTGCCTTTAATTCTGCCTCACTGCGTTGTTAGTTAAGTTCAGATGAAAGCAAACCTCGAAACCCTCAACATTTTCAGAAGTATCCAGGAAAAATTATCTAGTGGTGAATGGACGAATCGTGCATGTTATTTCGTAATCTTCATATAACATGCAATATTCAGACCCTATTTGTTTAATTTGTTTTATAATAAACGAATAATTATTTAACAAATTACCCTCTGAAAATAATTATATTTTAATTTCATGAATAATCAGTATAAATTCACTTGAAAGGGGGTTTTGTAACCTCGATATTTGTAAAAACATATATAAATAATTTTTATATCTCTCGTAGCAAAAAATATACAGTGTGTCCACGGAGGGAATATCTAATACTTGTATAGTTTATGCCAAACTTATTTGCAACATAAAAAACGTCGACTTCTTTGAACCCGTTGCCGCCGTCAAAGAAGCCGACGTTTTTTATGTTGCAAATAAGTTTGAAATAAACTAACACATTTTTTATCCATATGATAGAAAATTCAACATCTATTAATCATTAAAATATTTTAATGATTTTTGCTAAATAATTAATTGGGCTTAGAAAATGTATCAAATGATAAAAAGTTCATTTTGAATAGGCAGCGATATCTATCTTAAAATTAATAATGAGCTTGTTGTTTTCTCAACTTTACGCACTCTTCAACTCTGCGAAGCGATGTTTTCTTTGTGTCTCAAGTTACCTGAAACTCTCGTCGTATGCGCTGAAGGACCTTTGGTCGAACTGGTAATCGACCTAGGCGTCTGCCTATCATGTCCCCTATTTGTTCAATAGACCAAAAGTCAGGTGATATTACGGTCATGGAAGAACGTTCATACCAGCATCTTGTAGGAGCCTCCTGGTTACGACAGCAGTATGGTGTCTGGCATTCTCCTGCAGGAGAATAGGATTTTCCAACTTCCGAAGATGTGGTAGCGTAACCGATTCCAAGATCCTGTGAATATACTCTTGTGCATTCATATTTCTATCTAGGAAGACTAGAAGGAAACTTCTAACCATTCATTTGCCATAAACTTAGTTCTACTGAAAGGCCACAATTCTTAAGAGGCATTCTTCACGTTTAGTGTCCGTTCGAACAGCACCGGTAATTCTACGACGTTAATAATTCTGTTCTTCATCCCCCACATTCCAACATCGCAATACTGTTTACGTCTTTCGGCCAGCCCTATCTGCATTTTTCCGAAAAGACATACCGGTTTCTCGGAATCCTACGATCATGCCTCTTTCAAATTCACAATATTGTTAAAAATCGCACGTCTTCACACTTAATGCATTGTCAATAATACTTGTAAGACAAATAAAAGTAAAATAAGTAAAATATATGGCTTACATGCCGTAATGTAGAGAATATATACATATTCGGTGTTTGTAAGCGGTTATTGAATGCTAAAGTTTTAAGAAATAAAATGTTAAATAATTTTCAGATTCGGTTTTTCAATTAACTATTAAATATATTGTTGATCAACTTCTCCAATTTGTAATTGTTGATTTCACCATCAAACTGTTAAGAACCTCTTGTCAGGACAATTTCTAACAAATATTTGGAATCTACGAGGAAAACATGTAGTCATGTTCAATAACTTTAATATCTAATTTTAAACAGCTTAAAATAAAAATTTAACATCCTGTATAATTATCAGTAAAAACATTTTCATAGGCAGGGTTCTAAAAAAAAACATGGAAAACGGTGGAAAAACGCAAAAGAATCATCTGAGTCTCAATGAAATACTTCCAAAATTACTCGGTTAGCCTTTTCTAGAGTTTTCTTTGTGTATTAAACCACTATCCAACAAATTATTCAAAAAATTGGTAAATAAACCTCTGCGCCAAAGGGATTAGTCAATGTTCATCCTCAGATTATATGTTTTCCAATTTTCAGACATAGATGCAGTGAAGTTTTTTTCCACTTTCATCTAATTGTTTTAATCGAATAACGAGGAGGCTGTGGACACCCCGACGGCGTCGTCGGCGTCGCACTTCATGATTGATCGCCAATAAGACCCCTCTTTGGATGATCGTCTCAACCCTTTCTGATACCTCCGGCGAATTTCAAACAGAAATTATTCATTACAATGGAAAATTAACTTTTTCGACGAGAACGCGAATAACACAAATTGAAGAACATACAAGGAGAGAAAAATTATTTTATGGTTCTAGTACATTATATTTTGAATACTTTGTTGCTTGAGAACTATTTCCCATACCGAAAAGGCATTTATATTCGCCATAAATAATATAAATATATTTAACACATTTAAAAGACAGTGGCGTAAGAGTGACTGAATTTGTTTTTGATAAAAAGTGATAAATGGGAATACAAACTAAGGAATCACAGGAAAGGCAAAAAGCTTAATAGACATACTGACGTAATAAAATATATGCAAAATTAGGCAAATAATCTGATCGCTAGTAACTACAATTATAAAAACTGATATGTTTTTGATATAGTGAATGTGAGTAATGGTAATATCAAATTAATCCTTATTATTTAAATCTAACTATAAACGATATAATTTTTTAAATAACAGATTTTATTGCATTAGTTTTTAAAAAATAATTTTCTCGTAATTCTTAATATGTTTTCTTAATCGCTTCTCAAGTCACCGAGTAATCTTTTGAAAATCAGAAATTTTGTATGAGATAAAGTGAGATGAGGTTCTACAGTTTCTTGTTGACTCCGAAACACATTTAGGGCATCGACCGTTCCATACCTCATCTGAGTTGAGAACAAATTGCAAACAAATACAATTTGGAAAGATTTAGAACTATCGATGATCTTCCCAGCTAATTAAGTTTCATGAATCGGCTAGTTTATTTTGAGATCTTTCTTCACACACTATTTTAGAAATATTAGTTTTATAAATATTGATTACTTAAGTCAATTAGACAGTTAATACAGGGGCCACTGCCTCCCTATCTATTCAACAAGCTGGAGCTAGCCCGTCTCCGTTCTCCTCTGTAAGTACTAGTTACAGAGAGGTTAGGTGTACCACCTGCATAAATTATATTGACAATGTAACAAATTTATCTTAACACTCTTCACTATTAGTCTAAGCAATAGCGTGCAAATTCGACGATGAAACGTTACCGTCTACCAGTCGGTAATCAAAGAGACCATATGAGTACCATACTTTTTTCACTTTTGAAACATTTTCTTTTTGATCGAATGGTTACCGATACTTGTCTGCATAGGTAGTTAGTATATGTACTCCACATACCCCAGACAAGACAAACGCTGGCAGACAAAACTTCTGGTCGGCGAGTGGTAACCGGAAATGAAAAAAAAAAATTTTTTTTTTAGTTACCAAACAGAACCTAGCGCAAAATGTTTGTTTTGGTGTGTACAGTACTGTACTATATTGGCAGACATTTCTATCGGTCGGTTTTTGAGCAATTTGCCATCAAAGTGGCGAAAAATGGATCAAAATTTGAAATGCTGGTAAAAAATAGTTAAAATTAAAAAAAAATGTCTGCCCAGCCAGCTTATGGTTCACAAAGCACTAAAAAATCCTAACCTTGGCTAGCAGATATTTTTGCCAAGTCCCCACCCCCCAACCACCCATTAAAAGATTAAAAAAGCTCAAATTTTTCATATTTCCTACGTGAAAAACTGATTTTCTTTAATCATTTAAGGGGTGGTTTGGGGCGGTCCAATTTGGAAAAAATGTCTGCCAGCCATGGTTAGAGTTTTTTAGTGCCTTGTGAACCATAAGCTGGCTAGGCAGACGTTTTTTTAATTTTGATTATTTTTTTATCAACATTTCAAATTTTGATCCATTTTTCGCCATTTTGATGGCAAATTGCTCAAAAATCGACTGATAGAAATGTCTGCCACTATAAAAAGTATGGTACTCTTATGGTCTCTTTGATTACCGACTGGCAGACGGTAACATTTCATCGTCGAATTTGCACGCTATTGCTTAGACTATATCTCTAAATTACTAACGTATCTTTAGGTCTGATCCAAAAATTTCATAATTACTATCTGTGCACAGGGGAACGGTAGAGCAGTTGACAAGAGCACGCTTTATGTCAAGCTCAACTAGTCACTGTCTATCTGCTCCTTAGTTCTCAGCTGCTGCAGTGGGGTTGGAATTGTACGAGTAAAGAAGAAATAAGTTAAGACTAAAGTAGTGATTTCTAAATGTTTAATTGTGATTATAGTTAAGTCCTTTATAAGGTTACTATTGTTAATTGTTAATTAGTTAATAAAGTAGTGAGTAAGTGTTACCTGAACTTTCAATCCGCTAGTCTACGATTTGTGGTGTTTGTGTGGATAGAAAATACGTAACAATTTGGCGTCAGAAGTGGGATTGGATAAAAATATTTTTGGATTATTCGAGAAAGTTCTACAGTGCTTTTCGGGAATTAGCGGTAATACGGAGAATTAAACTATAGGTCAGTCTGAGGACTATATTTGTACCGAGCAGTGATTTAAAGTGGATTTCCGAGAAGTTTTCAGAGCATTATATTTAGAAGTTGCTGCAGATACGCGAGTGCCGCTAACAATAACGTGTTCTGGACTTGAAAACAATACTATAAGTGACTTCTTATAGAACATTGTATTTGGAAACCATACGAGTTACGTAAATTGTGTCAACGGGAATGTGGTACGGACTATAAATGGGACTTATTATTGAAATTTCAGGAAAATTCTAGAACGTTCTATTTGGAAACCATAGTATACGTGAATTGTGTAAACGGCAACGTGTTACAGACTATAAATAACACTTGTTAGTGCAAGTTCAGAAAATGTCTAGAACATTCTATTTGAAAACCAGAGGAGATACGTGAGTTGTATCAACGGAAACGACTTAAAACAAGACTTGACATTTCGTGAAAGTTCTAGAACATTCCATTTCGCAATTAGTGGAGATAAGTGAATTTTGTTGACAGAAAATTTAGACTAAATAATACTTTCCAGTACTATGTCGTGGTATTTTTGAAACATTCCATGATAGGTATTTACATTTTATGAACTTTATAGTGTAATAAACTTTATTCTGAATTGATTTACGTAGTTGTGTGCTAATACCAACAACAACGAGTGTGGCGGATAAACAGACACTGGACATGCTTGTAACACTGTTGCAATAAATGAAACAATAAAGAAAACTAATGGAAGACCAAGAAAGAAAACACCAGGAAGAGAAAGACGAACAGAGAAAAATCATGGAAGACCAAGAAAAATACGAAAAGAAGAAAAAGAAGAACAAGAAACAAGACGACATGAAGAGAATAATGAAGGACTTGGAAATAATACGTCAGTAAGAAAAAGAAGAGCAGAATGAGAGCACCAGGAAGAATTTTAGAAAAATTATAAAAAGGACAACAGCAAGCCATGCTTCCGGTCATTGAATATTGAAACAAAATATATGAGCTGAAGTCATGGAAATTATAGGAAATGTTAGTGATGCTGAAGGAGGAATTAGTGAAGTTAAAGGAGAGCTCGGTGAAGGCAGAGGAAAGGCAGTCTAGCCCAAACAACAATTCAGATAGAAGGATGGCCAGTTGATACTGTTGTCTGGTACAGCCCCCCTTCCTTCGACGGTCAAAATTCATGGTCAACGGACAGTTCGAGGCAGTTGCACTTTCAAATAACTGGAACGAAGAAAAAGTAACAGCATTAATATTAGCACTAAAGGGCTAAACTTGCTCCAAACTATTCCGCCAACACAACAAAGAAACTTTATCGTCCTGGAGGCAGCATTAGAACTAAAATATGGCGACCAACATTTTGCACAAGTACATCATGCCCAGCTAGTGTCTAAGGTAACGGGGTGGAGGAAGTCTCCAGGAGTTTGAAGCTGCTGTAAAAAGATTAACCCATCTGATCTACCTTAATACACCAATGGAGTTGGTGGCCACATTAAGAGGAACTGTGGTGAGTTCAACATTCAAGCTGGATTATCCGAAATACAAAAGACTATACAACTGCTGACAAATACGAATCTAGCTGAAACAAGACCAAAAATAAAGTAGTGGGAGACCGAAAGGAAGTATACGTTGTTATAAGTGTCGTAAAGTCGGCCATATTAAGAATAACTGTCGTTATCGAATCCCTAAAAAGGTAAAGGACCATACATTGTCGTCACCTGAATAAGCGACGTCATATACCGAATTCAGTAAAGTCCAAAATGAAAGATGAAGGTGGTGCATATAGAGAGACTAGCATGGAACAACGAATTTTCTGACCGGGATGTTCAGATATATATTTATATAAGGCACCCAATGGGTCCAGGAGTTCAGTCTTGATTTGGAATTGTACAAGTAAAGAAGAAATAAGTTAGAGACTGGAGTAGTGATTTTTAAGTGTTTAATTGAGATTATAGTTAAGTCCTTCATTAAGTTATTGTTGTTAAATATTAATTAGTTAATAGAGCAGTATGTAAGTGTTACCTGGACTTTCAACAAATCTATCATTTGAGGTGTTTGTGTGGATATCAAACACGTAACAATTCCATTTGTTGGTGATTTCTCTATAACCGGTAGTTTGTCTGCAAAGGGTAACTGTGTATGTATGTGCAGAAAAAATTTTGAATTCAAATTCTGTATGTATTTATTACACCTCTATTAAAAATGTTCAATTTTACAAGCTCCATGTATTTTCAAAATATAGATAGCATTTTAATCTATATATCCATTAAATATTCGACGAAACTGATTATTCATTTAATACGTAATTCTTTGGCCTGCTCTGTAAATATCGTTGCCATGGAAATGTACGAGTAGCATTTCTATCACTGTGCCCGGCCGGTTTTTCTGATGCTAAAAATTAAAGTCGTGAAAAAGCCAAACGTCGTTTTGCGACAGAAGCTTAATTAGGAAACGTTTTCAGAAGTGAGCTTTAAATCACGGACCGTAGAATTAGCGAGATGAATGTATCAAAGCACAGCCACAGTGGGAGTACAGCTGTCCTTCAGGCATACGCTACCTAAACATTGAGAAATATCAAGCTCTTTTTATTTATATTTTGAATCTACCGAAATATGTTGACTAAAAATCCTCTGCATTTGTCTATGAAAATGCATGTGTGTAATTCATTTATGAATGGAGTGTTTGTAACGTATTTACATAAATTAAACTGAAAGATTATGAAAAATAAAATAAATCCGTATTTTTTTCATAATTAAATTAATTGAGAAAGTAAAGTTTCCTGTGTTTACTTTTACTAGTGGCAGAATTGTAACGTATGGAAATTTGCTGGTTTACGCCACCTATTAATTTTAAATACAACTATTAGCTGGAAATGACACATTTGAATTATAAGAATTATTCATTCTGTTCAGAGCTGCTAATACTTAAAGTAAAATACTTGTAATTATATTTCAAGTATTTATTATTACTTGAAGTATTTTACTTTAAGTACTTATCTGAGTAGATATTTGTACTTGTATTTCAGCTGTTCACATAAAAAAACTAGAATTTTTAGTTGATTTTATCAAGTAAGTTACTTTAAGTATTCTTAACAATGCTTGAAGTATTACATCATGATTTAAGTAATAAATTATACTTGAAGTATTCTTGGGTTACTGCAAGTAAATATTTGTGTGATACTTGCACTCTGAAACAATTACTTGAAGTAAAATTCCTTCTTCAATTATATTTTGTTTGTCAAAACTCGCATAAACAAGAAATACAAGAAATGCTTCGGACTTACTAGAATTACTTAAGGTTTAATTAATTTAATTCGATACTGCAACGCGTCGAGGTAAGGTAAAAAAGACGTTTCTAAAATTTTATCTTGTGAATAGTGTACAATTAGTAGCACAGTGCATTCAATGATTAATGATTTACAAAATTAAAACGGTAGGTAGATATCATATATAACTACGTCAAACATCACTGGGTAAATTAAGGTATATTTGCACGTAAACCATTTATATCAAATATTACTTTCACATCACGTCACGTGAGTGGAAGTATTGTATTGGCAGAAGAGCGTCTCACTGATGGCAACCGGAGTAAATTTTTTCGGAAATAGAACGGCTATAGAACTGCCCGCAGACGATTTATCCTCTTATTTTTTAGTTCGGTTAGTTGATATTATAATTCAACACATAGATATACCATAACTAACGTTGCTACTAAAAACCACAGAGAAATATCGTCACCCTTTCGACAGAGAATAATTCGTGCTTTCGGCGTTGTTTTAGCTGTTTACGCTAGCACGCTTCGTATACATTTTTGTTTCGCGGTGGTGGTCGCTTTAAGAAAAAGATTTATAAGTTTTTTTAAATTCAAGATGACTATACGTTCTGTTATATCGATGTGTTTAAGTATACTTACAGCTTACAGCTCTTTTGTTTTCTCAACATTCTTTGCCATTTCGACATTGTCGTAATCATAATATTCACAATATATGGTTAGGCCAGTGCAATGGTTAGGGTTGTTGTGCAATAAAATGCTTAGAATATTAAGTCAGTTTCTGAAGTAACTATAATTATTATACATTAATTTTTACTTATTTTTGTAAATTAATAGTAGAAAATAAGAAAGAGAAGAAATTAAGCAAAACACAATATTATCATTACGTAATTATTATTACGATAATGTTACATGTTGCATCATTTTTCCTCCGAAATAATTGAAATGATTTTCATCTTAAAGGTTCATAATAAGATTTTTTGGTGTAGAATTTACTAATTTAAAACTGATTTTAGATATACCGGGAACAAAACAAAGTAGCATTTTTAAAACGCGATAACTACATATAATAAATTTATTTTTATATTCACTAATTTTCACCATGTGATTTACACGATAAGTTTAGCATATAACTAAATATGTCAAATTATATTTTTTACGCAACTTTAATCTGAATCTGAAACCATTAAACCATTTATCCATTCAAAAAATACAAATTGTATTTAAATCGAAAGTTACTGATTTTCATTTAGTTTTTTATGAATTTTTTGAATACTTCAAGTAATTTTATGTAGTTTAAGTATTCTATATACTTAAATTATGAAGCATAATTCACGTACTGTTGTTTTACTTCAAGTAAATTACTTGGCGATAAATCACGTATTTTTTAAGAGTACTTGATAATTGAGGTATGTTTTAAGGAAAACTATACTTGATACTACAAGTAAATTTTTGATATTTGAATACTTGTTACTTATACTTCAAGTACTTTCTAAGAGTACTTGATGACAGCTCTGATTCTGTTCCTATTTATCCAGTTTTCACACAAGAGATAAGTCAAACGTAAAGAATATGAAATGAAGTGACATGAACTGCTAACAAATAGGATAAAAAATACCACAGTTTCTACTTCATCTTCTTCTAGAAATGGAATATCACTAATACTATATCAAGCTAAAAATCGAGTGTTTAGTGCTTAGTATTTTCATGATATCAACTAAACAAAAATAAGGAATATGAAGATTTGTTCCATGTTTTACTTTGATTTTTCTTGAAAATGAGTAAATGCATTGGTGAAATCGATGTTCCAGCAGACATTTAAAAAGCAGCAAAGGTGCCACTCTGCATTTGTTAACAGAAAATTCGAGAAATTTTTACGTAGAGGAATATAAGGTTAATGGAACATCAGAATTTGCAATTTTAGTATATTTTGCTGAAAAGTCAATAGTCTTGAAGTCGGTAAGCCTTTGGTCGAAATATTCAATATTAAAATCTACTTAACTGAATAACAATGTGGACACAAGTACGTTTCCTAACCTAAAAGCGTTTCTGAAGAGGTAGTTTGGTGAACACAA
The DNA here is from genome assembly GCA_029963845.1 of Rhamnusium bicolor. NCBI lineage: Eukaryota > Metazoa > Arthropoda > Insecta > Coleoptera > Cerambycidae > Rhamnusium > Rhamnusium bicolor. The sequence goes on from JANEYF010003656.1 coordinate 88,165, forward strand.
GCCTAAAAGTTTTTACAAGGCAAGAGCATAACTAAAATTATTAGAAGCACCAGATGAAAAGTTTTTGTGGTAAAAGTTGCTTTTATTATGGGGTTATCAGGAGCATGTCGTCGAACTTAATAGAGATAACATAGAAGTTAAAGAATCTTTTCTAGTAGTGAGCATTCTAGACAGAAAAACAAATATTCGGAAAACGTTCACAATTCCTAACAAGATAGAAAATGAATTTAATCCTGCACAAATTTACAAAAAAATATGTAGCACTTCGCCCAAAACAGATTAATATAATAATGTTTAAAGTGCTGGTTTATATTGTCTTGTCATCTTTAACTTCCACTTCTGCTGGTATAAATATTAATAATGTTAGTAATAGTAAACATATCAAATTATTAGATAAAAAGTAATAAAGATTTTTGATATACTAAATTGTTGGAATTTGTTCAATAAAAATATCAGAATATTGAATTTTTTATTAGCTTGCAATAAAGAAATTAGTTTTTAGTTTTTAGTAATCACCCCAGAGAAACTTACAGATTAGGAAACATACATTGGAGAGCTTTTCATCGATATAAGATGTACAGATCGTGGTACGCTAAAAATGACCCAGAAAAAAACAACATCAGAAGTAAGACATGTGATTTAAATGTCAAAGATTGGAAAAGCTCTGAGTGCTGATGAGATACATATAGAAATATTGAAAGTGCTGGAACACAGTGACAGAGCGATGTTACTATTAGTCGAGTTGTCTAGCACCTTACAAAACATGAATAATCTCACAAGATCTTACATTTAGTTATAAATCTTACATAAGCGGAGGCCGCAGTTTTATTGGCAACTAGCTTGGAAGATCTACAGGACTTACTAACGGTTGGCGCAGAAGAAAGCATAATAATCGGTCTAAAACTAATAGCGTTTTCCATTGGTCTAGGGTACGAATAAAGCTGCTTGCAATCTGTTCATTTTTAACTGGCAGTAGTGAAAGTGAAGATGTGAAAAATTTCATATCATTTGCATGGGAATACCTGTCAAAAATTAAAGACTTTGTTAAGAAAGTTATTATAAAATTTATATTGAATTTTTGGGTCATTTTTAAAAAAGAATAATGATTTCATTTGCGAAAGCCAGTGAATCCGTGACATAACCTCCACACTCCATATCTCAAACGCAAAACAAAAAACGTATCGAAAATCGAATTCCCATTCCATTGAAATTGCACTAGAGCATATTTATGACAGAACCATTGAAGTGTCCAGCCGTTCAAATGCGGCCCCAGTTCGGCCAGAGCTATGTATGTGAATAAAACCAAATAGCTTGTCAAAAAAATCATGGCAATATAGCTGGTGAGTTTTATTTTTCTAGTTTATCACCTATTAAGCTTCCCCTTCAATAAGGAGAGGTTTAAGAAAGAATACACATTGATTAAGGATATAGCTGTGAATAATGGATATTCCGTAAGTTTAATTGATGAAATAATTTGAAAATTTAAATTTAAAGACACGCAGAAATTCCTCGATACATCGTTGGCATAAAGTTAGTTTTAATCATCTCCAGATGATGCCAATTTGGCATACGAAACACGCGTCTAGTGCAGTATATGCTATTTTGGTGTATTATGGAAAACTACGTCAGTGATGAAAATTATTAGTAATAATAACAGTTACTAATATTATCTCAGATACTACAATGTATTAAATAGTTGTACATACCTATGTAAAATAAGCAATTTTTCTGTCTTTATACTCGTAATATGGGCAGTAAGAGTGAAAGTCTGTTGCGTATTGAGGAACTCGCTTTTGAACTTTTTAAACTTTCAAAGTGATGTACTAAATCTCATCTAGCACGTTGCACCTTTTCCGTATTCTTCGACTTTAATTTCGTCATTAAAATGTCATTAGAGGGCGCTATAATAGTACGGAGAAGGTAAGTTGACGAAATTAAAAGAAAGTGCACATTTGAAATTTAAATATAAAGTGTAATACAAAACGTTATAAACTTTGTATGAAGTTCATTGGAAAGTAAAATTATTTTTGCTATGCAATTTTATCCGCAACAATATGTTACGAGATTATGTTAAATGGAGACAAAATGTGGAAAACGAAAGATTTATTTGCCCAAAAATATATTTAGTTGAATGCAGCTATTAGTTAATATGGGGTGCGGCAAAATATACCCAGCTATGGAATATTGTTATAATTTTGTTATTTCCTTGACAACTGTTAAAAGTGAAGTTTTATATCAAAGTAGAAAGATACAGAATTTTGTTAAGAACGCGCAGAAATTGTTAAATTGTATTTTCAAAACTTTTCTTCGATAATTTCAACTCAAAGCGCTTTTAGGAGAGCGTATCCCGATCGAAGAGCTCCACACGGAGAAACAATTCGGCATTTAGCAAACGCGTTTTTACAGAATGACACAATAATAATTGATGTAAAGCATACTGAAAGACCACGTCTGGTCGTTCAAACGAAAATATTGAGCTTGTTCGGGCTGATGTTCAGGCAGAACTAAAAATTTCCACAAGAAGGGTTGTCTGAGCGGATTTCAAAAAGAATTTTGCACTTAGACATGTATATGTGTCCATACAAAATTTAAACTGTGGTCAAACTACGGCCAATTGATATTCAAAGATGTTTGCAATACGCACAAATCGTTACAAACTTAGTGGAAGCAGAACCCAGTTTTTGGCAAAATTTGATAATGAGCGACAAAGCAAATTTTTGCTTTTCTAGTCGTGTCAACAAGCAAAATCATCGTTTTTGGGGAACAGAAAACCCTTGTTTTATTCAAGAGAACATGCAGTTTGATCATAAAGTCCGTTGTTTGGTGCGCAATATGCTCCGAACGAATCGTTGGACCCTTCTTTTTTGAGGATGCCAGGAGCAATGAAGTTACTATTAATGAAGAACGGTATTGAACAATGATACGTGAATTTCTGCAACCACAGCTGGAAGAACATGGCATAGAAAACTTCTGGTTCCAACAGAATGGCGCTACATCCCACACAGCGTGTGTGTCTCTAAGAAGGGCGACCTTCTTAGAGACATTTTCCCTGCCAGACTGCTCTCAAAAAATGGAGATATTGAGTGGCCGCCTCATTCCCCTGATTTGACGGTATCTGATTTTATCTTGTGGAGATACTTGAAAAATAAAGTCTATATTAATCTCCCACAAACGTTAGAAAACTTAAAGGCAAATATTTTTGAAAAACTTGCGCAAATTCCAACTGAAATATTGCGCAATGTTATGTTGCACGTTCAAAGTAGAGTTGGTCATTGTTTGGCTACCGTGGCAGTCACTTACGCGATGTTGTTTTCCATAAATAATTTTACATGTTGTAATAAATAGCTTTCATAATTTTTTTTTGCGCTGAATTTTTTTTTTATTTTAAAACAATTTGGCTGGGTAAATTTTGCCGCACCCTATATAAGAAATATTTGTGTTGTTATGAATAGATATCGGACTAGCTGATTGGTTTAAAAAAAATAGTATAGGCTTAAAATGGATCCTGTACACGTAAAGGTGTTCATAGTATGTAATAAAATAATACCTTATTACTGGAGCGTTGGTCATAGATGAATGTACGTAGGCAACACTGTATGCGTGTATGCAGGAGATATAATTGAAATCTCTGCAAGCCGTATTCCAGTCTGCAGTGAATAAGTATATCGCCGTGACACTATAAACTGATATAAATAACAATATAGGAAGGTTTAGTGCCATATCCCCAAAAAAACAACAATGCAGCTACGGACACGTGTTTCGCAGTTATTGCCCCTCATCAGCGTAAAGTAGCACTAAACTTTCCTATTTTATTTTGACCCCAATAAATCTATATTGATAAATAACAATGCCACGGCGTGCCGATTTACGATATGTTACATTTTTAATCATTTTTAAACATATAGGCAAAGATCTAAAGTGTAACGGCACATCGATCTCTTGTCTGGTATATAAAATAATGCTAGTATCGACAAACCCTTCGAACTGGAAAATACATATAAATAACACATATTTACGAAGTAAAAAAACACGGAATTTTGTATGAAACAATAATAATATTTATGTGTTGTGTCTGTAATATTCCACTAGATATTGAAGAAAGAGCAGTTTACAACATCTTCCAAAAAAATGTGTGCCTAACTGGGATTTTTCATCAAGAAGTACAGCTGATCGAAAAAGGAATAAAATAAAAAACTTAATAAGAACAGACATAAAAATGAATTAAAAAAAATTGATAACACTGGACGAGAGGACATACCCAAAAAGGAAATCATGTGGCAAATGTTTTAGCATGATTTTAGACCCATATTTACCTGCTTGTAAAATATTACAAAATGTCAATGCAGAAACTGTACAAGAACTTGTTACAAAAACGCTTGACAAATTGCAAATACTAAACAAATATTTGTGAAAGCCTCTAAACGAGTTACAAGTGTTAAATTAGCTTGTTCTGACATAAAACTTCCCCCGCAACCTATTTTAGATAGATAGATTGATTTATTAGCTGAAAGCTATTTTACATTATTTCTCTATATCAATATTACCTTAATTTTTAATACATACATACATATTTTAAAATTAACTTAGTCTAAAAATTACATTTAACATAATTCACAATTTGTCTTTTAAATACCTTTATATTACGTACATTTTTTATATCATTAGGAAAGGCATTAAACATTCAAAGACCATTGCAATAAATACAATTTTGAGCTCTTTTCCTGAAGGGTATGTAAAAATTATCTCTTTGCCTGGTTTCATGCTCATGTTTATCTCTCATATACTGTATTCAAATCCTTCGTTTAACAGACATAAATTTTAAAGCATCTATCATCATGGATGTATACCTGTTACAGTGTAAAATTATTCTCATTGCTCTATTTTGTAGTTTTTGTAATGCTGTAATATCCGTCTCATTAATAAAATATAAAATTGTCCCACAACACTCAAAATGAGGCGATATTATGCTTTTGTAAATTGTTATTTTTGAAAATGTAGATATAAAATTACTAATCCTAGACAAAAAGTTAATTTTTTTAGCTACTTTCTTTATTATAAATTATACATGTGGTTTAAAATTTAACCTGTTTTCAATGATTACCCATATATATTTTATTTCAGATACTTTCCTATTATTTATATAGATATCAATATTTTGATCTTCATAATTCCGGTTGCTATTAATTAACATGCTTTTACATTTATATGAATTTACTTTGAATATGAAGACACCCAGTTTTGCAAGTCTAAACTATCTTGTATTATATTGATATGTTTTTCATATATGTACAACATAGCATCGTCGGCAAAAAGTTTTATAAAACAGTTAGTAATAAAATTTTTATATCATTAATTTATAATATAAATAGGACAGGTCCCAAAACCGATCCTTGTGGGTCTCCATGTAAAGTTTCTTTTTTTCGGTGATATCTCTGATCCATATTTTGTTTTCTGATATCTGTCACTTAAGTATAATCGAAACCATTCCAACACTACCCCATCTATACCATAACATTTTAGTTTTAATATTAATTGTTCTCGATTTATTGTTTCGAAGGCTCGTTTAAAGTCAATGAACACAACCCCACTGACCACTCAGAGTCTATACTTTCTTTCCAATTTGACAAAATATTTTGTAGTGATGTTTCACATCAATGAACTTCTCTAAACCCAGATTGCTCTTGTAATAAGATGTTGTTTTGTTAACTTCAATATGTTCATCTAATTGTTCTTCTACTACTATTTCTAACACTTTCTCATAAACTGGTAATACATTAAATGGACGAAAATCTTAAGAGTTGTTTGAACCTGGTATCTTTTCTATAGGTATTATTGTAGAAGTTTTCCAATTATCTGGACAATTTCCTGTTCTTAAAGACCAATTTATGATTTTGAGAAAAATATGACCTATTTCATTAAAGGTACATTTTTGAACCTTTACGCTAATGCCCTTTTCTGTTCTAGCTTTCTGTGGAAAGTTTTCTACAATATTTTGCAAGTGTGTTAAATCAATTTCCTTAAATTGTGTCCATTTATAGGTTGGAGGACATGGCTAGCAATAGTTGGATACTACTATTAAATATGATTTGAATGAAACAACTACTCAGCGGGCAAATACCCCGACCTGCATTGGATTACACCTTCAAATCATGATAGATCGATAACCAATATCATTTGTAAATTCCTAACCAGACATAGACCGGTTTCGAACTTATTTGTTCTCCTCAGTATGCCATAGGTTATGGAACAGACAAATAATAGTGGCCAACCTGCTAGTCATATACTAACTAAGGTAAATTGAGTAGTGGTGAGAGGTATGAAACTTCTCGTAATCCGACAGACATCATAGATATCTCTGTGGCAGATAGCGACTTACGAAGCAAGTACCGAGAGCGGCGACCTCTAGCCCAGGTGGACTAAACTACTGTTGGATACTACCATGAGTATTTTCAACTAGTAAATGATTTCATTCTACAGTAAAATCCTAGCGAATCAAAAGCCATCTCCGAGGTCTAGAACTATATAAAAAAATCCTGAAAATCCAGTGGCAGTGCATGGTATTCAATTATTAGAAAATTCTTCAGTGTTATTATTTAAAGTACATATATTTTTTCAGACCTCACGTTTATATTTGACATGGAAAAGTCCATTTTCTTGCTAATAAAACGATTCAGTGTATGACACATTAAAGAATCTTAGATTCTTTTCAACACACTTCATTTTCTTTTAACGTCCTCAACAATAACTTCTGATAATTTTAAAATTTATTGGCCCAGATCAAATAAAGCATTCATCGAATCTTCTAAGGTAAATTTTGATATTTCTATTTTTTATGGCTAGGATATCCTTAAAAAAATATACGTGTTGATCCTAAATCTTCTTCTTATTGCCGCACTACACTTTTGATACGGAACACCCTGTATATATCCACCAATGATGGGTCTCCTTCGAAATTAAAATACCAGTTTTCTACTACTAATTTGCCAAGCACTATATTGTGAAATATCAAGTTTAAACAGGAATGATATTCTTAGAAGGGAGGCAAAATATGCTGCGAAGTTACTCTATCACATCTATCGACCAAGTTGTAAACGTTAAGAAAATAACTTTAAATATTAAAATAATTAAACTACATGAGCAATATTTTATATAGTATTTCCAAAGTCAGTTGGAATGCTATAAAAACGCCGACAAAGGATTTCATCCATTAAATGCGTAAATCCTTTTGTCGGGCGTTTAAATTCCTGTGTCGGCGTTTTTATATCGTTTCAACTGACTATACGTATAGACAATATTTTGTATGTATAAAAAAATCAAACATGCAAGAACTTATGATATGTTATAAAAACCACCAAACCTCTCCAATAAGTGCTTTTTGTGTAATACCGCAACAATACCCACACATTATGACATTAGCGCCCGATTCTTTCCAGCAATTTCCCTAGCGAATTCGCCGAAAGTGTGTCGTCGTAAGCTTAACCATAGTTAGCAGCAATTGAGCTAGAGACTAAGAAACAGAGTCGGATTGGCCAATAATTACCCATATAAAATATAATTAATATTAGGTACATATTTGTTTATCTATACAGTGAATGTTTGAAACGTATTTTTTTCTTTAGATTCAAATTTTATGCATATCAAATATTTGTCTGAGAATATTTGTAAAAATTGTACACTTTCTGTCCATTGAGGGTAGGATATTGAATTTCTTTATACATTCTTTTTATTTAAGAACTTACATCAGAAAATTGTCATAAGTTAAGGGAAAAGAATTGATAAGAAACCAAGCTTCTTTGTAGGTGAGTTAATTTTATTAGTAATTCGTGTGTGACATAAAAGATTACCGCATATGGTCAATCTGAGCAGAAGTATCAAGAGACTTGATTTGATTTGGTCCATACATACTGAACTGAATTTTACATAGTGGAAAAGAACCAATTCACATGCCTCCGAAAGATTTCTGATTGAACTATTTAAGTTTCGTACAGTTTTTTGCAAACCACTATTGTAATATTTACAAATTCCAAATTTCAAATTAAATTAAATATTTACTTCGAGCTGAAAATATTGAGAACCACTATAATAATTCATTTTAAACCACCAATACATTGGTGGATTTACCGGCAGTGATGCAAATACAATCGGGGATTCCCTGCAGTCGAAGTTATTATAGTAAACAAATCGTTGAGGGCAACATAATGTTGGATGCTCAAGAGAGTCAGTCCTACAGCTGAATACAGAAGAAAAAATAACTAAAAAAGGTTTTACAAAATGATGAAAGAATAATGTATGTTGTAGTCTATTTGTTTTAAGATATTACTAATGATTTCGGTACCTTTTTTTACTTTCTGTTTTATCTTAAATACACATAAATAGACTTATTTTAAGCATTATTTAACTGTTTTGTTCAAAACCTTACGTGATAGAAAGAAAAAAAACTAAAAGCAGATTGAAAGTCAGCTCCACTGAAATACCTAAATTCAGCTAAAAAACTTAATTCACATTTTACATCGTATTAAAACATAGGCCTATTACGCAGTTTTAAATATATTCGTACTGATCAAGTAGGTCTTATACATCTTTAGGTATAGGTTCACCTGCAGTAATTACTGATATCTAAAGTGAAGAATTGTCATTGGGACTATTTTAACAATGAAATTGTGGATATGATTATATGTTGCAGAAATAAATCTCTAGTATAGGGACAGAACAGAGTGGGTGATATGGCGGATCCTTGTAGAATACTAGAGTTGGTAGATAACTTATGTGATAAAACGATACCAACAATAAAGTAAAATGAACGTTTTAAGAGGCAATTTGATACCCACAAGCCAAGGTAAAATCGTAATTTTACCTTCTTTAAGAGGCCATACTTTATTAAAGAGCTTAGAGATATCTGAAGCTATTCATATCCCTGCATTGCGTCGTTCCATATACCTATGTGTAATATAAGTGATGAGATTTATTGTTGAACTTTTTCGACGGAATTCGTATTGCCAATCAGATGGATAGGAAGATACCTTGTTGATAGGAAAAACTGAAATATTGGAAAACTAAGTGGAGTTAGCTTTAAGGCACACTTTTTAAGTACAGTGGCTGATGTATTATCGAAAGTTATTGATTTATCTATGGCAGCAAAATATGTAAATTTTTTTTTGTAGCCAACCTCAATAAAGATCTACTAAACGTTGTGACCATGTATCCGTGATAATATGGAAAGGAAACTAGACCAGAGTACAGGATCTGTAGCTGTAGACAGAAGAACAAAAGCAAAAGTATAAAATGAATAATGAAATGAATTCAGAATATGACTGAAGTTTACCATCGCATTAGCCATACATGGTCACAAATAATGTTCGTAGCTGTTAAATTTGAACAATTTGATCTGTATACAGGGTTAATCAAATTCGGGTCTCATCATTAGGATCTCGTAAACAGTAAGAGATACAAATAAGGTTACATTGGGACAAAGTTGTGGAACTTTATGCCGAGTAATATGGTAAAAAAAATCCGAGGTATTTTATTTCGTTTTTGAGATTTCTAAAAAAACACTGAAAATTAAAGTTTTTGTTATTCTTTGATAATTCGGTTATAAAGAGACTAATAGAAAAAGTAAAGCCACTTGTGCACAGCACAATTTTCTCCTCTATTCTCAGGTGATCACCAATTTTCTGTACGGCGTTTCGTTGCTTCAGAACCATCACCAACTTAATATTCTTAAATACGGACCTGGATATTTATTTTTCTTATTTAACAACTTATCACCTCCAAGATACAATGACATACGATTTTTTTAAATTTCTGATATTTGGTCTCAAATTAAATTTGTTATAAAAATTTTCAAAATACGGACCTGAATTTTATTTACTTTTAATAAAATGTATGTATAAATTGAAAAAAATAGTTTACGATCATTCGTAAATCTTCAGTGTTTGTCTAAATTACGAGTTAGACCTGCTGTTAAATTGCTAGTACAAAATGAAGATTAAACTTTGATTTTTTTATGAAATGTGTTAATTCACAAAAGTTTAAAAAATTAAAATCAATAATTAAGAAAATAATTATAACAGATGTTCAAAAATGTTACCTTCCTCTTCGATGTATAAGTTAATGCTTAGGTTAATATTATAAACTGCACGATTAATGATGCAAACGCAATAGGGATGCTCAACCTTAGTTTTTCTTCTGTTTCTATAATATCTTTAAACTTAACAATCAAAACTTACCAATGTCATAACTTACTAACAAGAAATAGATCCTTAGAGAAGATATTCATTCGAGAGCTCCTCCGAAAAATTATTTTAACAATTTTCATTTTTTAAGCTACTAATGTATCACTGAAAATTTACAAAAGACCGTAAACTTATTCTTATCCATTTACATAATATACATTTTATTAAAAAAATAGACAAAACAGGTTCATATTTTGAAAATTTTTATAAAAAATTTCGTACGTCATTGTGTTTTAGAGACGAGAAGTTGTTAAATAGGAAAAATAAATATACAGGTCCGTATTTAAACAAAAAAGTTGGTGATGGTTCTGAAGTAACGAAACGTCGTACAAGATTCCAGATTCCATGGATAGAGGAGAAAAATGCGTTGTTGAGAAGTATCGGTATTTTTAAATACAAATTTATTAACATATTAACATGTTTTTATTTTGAGCGGAGTTCTCAAAAATGCCTTGAGTAAATATATATTTTTTTTATTTCCGGAGATTTATTTCTTCTTATGCAAGAATTATGTAAGACATTGAGAAGGCTAGTTATTGACTTTTTTGTAATTTAAACCCGACCCTGGTAATGAGGGAGGACGAAGGAGAGATTTTATGGTTCCGCACGCGGCAGTGCATGTCCTCATCCAGGCGGCTCCGCGCCCATAATCATGTGTCTTGATTAGCGCCGTTTGTATATAAGAATCTCTACGCGAGATGTTATTGCAGTGGCCCCAGCCAACACACTAAGCCAGCTGATTACATTCTGTGGAATTGAATATCTCTATTTGTGCACCGACTTACTACAACCGACACCATTTTATTATTGCGAGGGCTTTTTCCTCGATAATACGAATACAAAATGTTTTTTTTTTATGAAATATTAATTCATGTTAAACTTCTTTAAGTTTTATAATTGCGTTTTCTGTTTATTTATTTATTCACTTAGTACATAACAGGTTACAAACCCAAATAGTACAAAATTGATATAAATTGGTGTATTAACTAACCTTAAAAATTATATTAAAACTAAGCTAAAGATTTTACAGTATTTTAATTGAAGGATTTTTTGTATCTGTACGCACTGGCCAAAAATAAAAAATAAACCTCAAGGCGGCCAAGGCGCGATTGATTACTCCTTTGTGGAGAGCGACACTTGTCACTTGTAGCTTGCTCTTAAAATAAAAGGTTTTAAAAGTATCTGTTTATCTATTTTTCTTTGTAAAATTAGGTAATCCTGACACTTCTTTTATAAATTTATTTGTGGAATTAATCATTGATGCTTTGTACATTTGATAATCTTAGATTAGCTACCTATTTGATTTTTATATCTCTAACAGAAAGCAAAACAGAATTTCTTTTTTTATGAGAAAATTGATTTGTATTTGGTTTGAATAAAATTAAACAATTAATTGTTGATTAACCTTTTTTAAGTAAATAATTAATTTACTTACTACATTTATGTTGCAATTACATGATGACTTCGTTAAGTCTGCTCCTAATAAATTGAGAAAGAATTGAGACGATTTCTAAAATATCTTAGATTATAAAGTTATTGTAAGTATGCATATTCTTACCAATTTTCAAATTGACAAAGAAAAAACACTTGTTTCAGAAGCACCGCAGGTAAATAAGTTATTCACTAAAAATTGGCTAAATCACGTGTATCATTTCCGAAGTGGCCCGGAAGTGACCCGTTACACTCCCTATTACGGAGTTACGACGCGATAAAGGACTCCCCCATGTTAGTAAAAAGAGCAGCTTTAACACACTTCCTTTACTGCCGGTGTGGAGTAATCTTTATCAGCTTTAATGTTCTCAAAACGGTCTTTATTTGACGTCGTGATAGATGATACACAGAAACAGAATTATATGGGAAAATAATCGTTTTATGATTCAATATGTGCTATGGCGTCGAAATATACAGAGAAAAGTCTTTTAAATTTACAGAAAAGTACGTTCTTTCTTAACCAGCTAATAAGTAACATTTATTTTTCTGTTGATTAGTAAAAATGTAAAAATAATATTTGCAAAAACATTTGTGGGGATAAGAAAATACGCTGACCTTTCAGACAATAGTAAACCATTCTTGATGAGATAGATATGTACATATTTCGTCTTTGGCACTTGGATGTCTATGTGTCCGTGCGTCAGTGTAAAAAAAGTATAAAAATTATTCTCCTCGATGATATTTTATGCTCGGATATTGAATGTGAGTTTCTTTGTTATAATCAGTGATTGTTGTGTTTTGACTGCAAGTAGGTGTCTTGTTCAACTTTATTTCATCATCTATTGGTTCTTTAAAAACCGTCTCGTATTCGCCTTCAGTCAACCGGTTTTTTCCAAGAATTATGCATCCAAATTCTACTTAATTTTTTAATTTTATTTTGTTATGCATTATGCTTTTCTCCTTTATCCAATAGTAGTGAAACATACACCATGCATTAAAACTAGGTGCATACACTAGAAACCTTTTGGTATGAAAAATAAAACTGCCGGACCAGATCGTCACGAATCTGTTCCGGACATGTGTAAATGGAATTTAAACAGCAGGATTATGGATCGCTTGTTTTCCGTACTAGGTACAATCACTACAATTTAGGTAAGATATAATTATTATTTCCAATATTGTAAATCACTAGTGATAATAGTAATGTATATGATTCTTTCATTTACTTATGTAGGGGTCTAGCAAATTATTTGCTTCACTAGGTAACGTTACTTTTTTCCTGATTATTGACAATATTGTATGTTGTTAACCGATTAAAATGTTTATTGAAATCTTTAATAAATAAATTCAATAAATCACAATTTCCTTTCACGCAACAGTATCAATTAATATAAAATATTAAATACCATTCCATCTTGATTCAAGTAATTAGTTTACATTACTACTGTTCCAATAATGAGAAGTTCCGTGCGGAGTCTGACCTCTAAAACTTTTAGGCTCTCGAGGAGTCAGATGCTTCCACTTCGTTGATAGCCAGCCATTCTAGATCATACCAATATTACCAAATTCACAGAATTCCATTTACGAGCATAAATTGCTTCCAACGAATTAAATAGTTTTTTGACTTGTAGTCATTTAAAAATCACTTCTGTAACAAACTTTATAATCCCCATATGATGATTTTAAGGTTCCTTCATTAATTTTAACTTCAACAAAGAAATACTATAGCGACAATATACTGAAACTTGCAATGCAGCATAAAACAAACAATTACTTAGCTTTCAAACAAATTTTGGTTAATGTAATCCAATAAAATGAGCAATATTTTTAGTCAGTCCCAATAAAAAGGAAGCCATTTATATTATCAATAAATTAATAACAATGTTGCAAATGGTATTAGTAAGCAAGAGATCCAATATGCAAGTAACTGAAATTTTGTTTATAAATTGCAGAACTTTGTTTCCATCTGTTAAAACTGATTTAAAGGTAAAATTACATTTTATACCACCGTGTTTTGTAAAACACACTATGATGTTACTTTTAAAAGTTAGCATTTTATAAAACATAATTTAAACCTGAAAGAAGGCAAAAAAAGTCCTAAAATCTTGGATACTCGCATATTTAGCTTTAATTCATATTTACAAGATTTATGAGCAAACATCTAGTTACGAGTGTGTTGCAGACATTAATAAAAACATTAAGTTGTGCCATATTGTAATCTAAAATGCATTTAGGCGAAAATCCACATTAGAATGTAAACAATTGGAACTTGAAAATAAATGAGGTGTCGCTTCACGTAGTCTACCAGAACGTAAACGTAATTTTTTTCGCCCATTAGCATATCCTTGGAGAAAGTTACGATAAACCCCTAGCTAAAGGTTTCAATCTAAAATACTTACTGACAATTAACATATTGATGTGTGCAAAAATTGATACATGTTTTACAAATTGTTCAAAAAGTCAAACAAATTTTCGGAGAAAATAGTTTTCGAAACATCACAGCTAAAAGGGGATGTTACTGTTTAATACGTTTTCTGTCTACTACGACTACGATGGTCTAGTGCAATGCTGCCTACAAAAGCCTAAATACTATGATGATGCACTCTTTATTCTCCGTTATACTCTTATCAAATGGCGAAGACCAAAACCGTATTAATAACGAAACGCATATGTCACGTTGTTGGCCCCTGGCATAGTATACTTGTACAGAGAACAACCACACCACTGTGGTTGAATAATGTTATTTTCCTTAAAAAATTAAATTTCTTACAAACAATATCATGTAACTAGTGATGTTTTCCAAATCAGGCTCGGCAGTGAACGTATTGACACAGTATTACAGTAATACAATATTTGCCTTTTTGTATCTTTCTGTTCTTATTTTTAATTGTATTACTTTGATTTTTCTTATTTAAAAGGTAGGTCAATGTAAGTTTTAACCAAGAGAGTAGACATATTTTATTTTAATTTTATATCTCCCGAGGACCATAGTTCTCGTGTCGTGTATTTAACTGATAAACTAAAGTAGCTAACAATGCAGATCCCATACGATGTGTTTTCATTAAACATCTTCTTTAAGTCGTTTGAATTCTATTATAAACAGTAAGCCCCACCCTCTCTACTAACAAAAATATACATTTCCTAAATTTCAGAAACTTCGTTAACTTGGAAAGCGTTAGAATAAAGTTGTGTACTGATTTATGTTGTGATGATTAGAGTCGAATATCGGAGAGTCAGGACGTCAATACGGGGTCGGCGCAAAGGAATAATTGTTATACCAATTAAAACCAAATATTTTTTAAGCTATTACTAAAAACTGATATCATTCAGAGGCTTACCTTGTAGTGTAAAAGTTCTGACTGTGGAGGTAGTAAAGTGAAAGTTAGCATTGGCAGTTTACACCAATAATTTTAGTCGCAATTGTTGCTGCGGTGTTATTTTTTGCAAGCGAAGTATGTTATTAAAAGTTTGTTTCATATGTTCTGCTGTTAAAATCCGCCGCCACTCTGCAAACATTTAATTATATGTTGAAAAGGAACATTTTATTTCGACTGATATCCGACTTATTGGCGGATATTTAAAATAAGGCAACATTCGTAAAGAGCACCATATTTATTTGAGGTCCTAAACAATCCACTTCTTTGCCTTGTAGCAGGTCTACTATTCTATGAATTGTGACAAAACCAGGATTATAGTGTAAAATACTTTCTAGTTTTTTGTTTACGTGTTTAGCGATATCTTCACATATATTGTCGAAGATCAAACAATAAATTATCGCATCGATTATGGTAAATTCTCCTGCGTTGTTCGACGTTCAAGTTGTTCTATAGTGAGAGGGATTCGTAAAAAGCATGCGAGTATATAATTGTAAATATTTTTGGACACTGGAATCGACAATAGCCGCTTGAGCATTTGCAATAGCATCTGCTTCTTTAGCATCCAACTGTAGTACAATCTTTTTTACAGCGTTAAGGTTTCTGTAATAATATGATGCTTCGACCAAGTGCCCTGTCATGTCAGTATAGGCTGTGGAGGTAGTGGCGTATTGGGTAGAAGTTCGTGAAAATATCACAAACTTATATACACAGCGCGGCACTAGATGGAAATATTGCATAACATTCTGCGAGAATAATGCAAATGTTAATTCACAGTTTGTATTAGGTAGGTAAATGATTTTTTAAAGCGGCTTACACACACTGAAACATGTTACAATGACCGTATCGACTCCTAGGTTTCATGAAACTTCCATCAGTTTCAGTTTACCTCTACATTACTGATTCTTGTTAGTGATGCTTGAAACACGTTGTAAAAAATGTATGACTATTTGCCAATACTAGTGTTGTTATTATGAATGTGGGTACTTACATAATAAATGAAAAGTCAAAGCCAAATTGGCTGCTGGAAATTTTTCCTTACATTTTTCGACAAGGTTTTTTGTGCTTTTCTTTCTTAAATTCCTGTCTGAATATACTTTTTATTTTTTATTCCATAAACACGGGTTTAAACTATATATATTATATAAATTCTTCCCAATAATCTCTATCCATATCCATTGTTAATACACTCAGCACATATTACAGTCTACAGTCGGCATCGATGAAGGCTTCTATACGTTAATACCTGCAATATAATCGTGCCATACTCACCAACTACACACACTGCAACTTGCATCTAGGAGTCGCTGTGTGCATCGCAACATGTTTCAGTGTGTGTACACGGCTTTAGAGAGTATTCCAATAACTTATGCAATAATATAATTCGCAAATAGTTTTATATTATTAAACGAAATTTAATTTATTATCGAACTAATTCTTTTAGATACATAGCAGGTTTTTAAATTATATGATTAATGAAAATGCATAAAAGAATGGTTTTATATGGTGTATAAGAATTTATAAAATGTAAACAAATTCACATGATGGAAACTTGCATCTCTTATCGTGGTTCTTTCAGACGCTGTTAGCCCGGCTATTGCCCTAATATGACATAATACAAATATCATATATCACCTATATTTTAAATAAAAATAGTGCATAAAGTGAAAGTGAATTTCCACCTTTATATAAGAATATATCAAATTTTTATATGTAATAAGGCAGCCAGCAACCAAAAAAACAGTTTTTAGTGAGCGTCGATGGTAGCCACGCACTTCGGCCAACTAGTCGGCAGGGGAGTGGATAAGAAGGGTGGTTCTCTGAACAATTAATTGTACTGGAGAGATATTAAGTAGTAAACAAATTAAAACAAAAGAATTAGATAACTATCTTTAATAATAATTAATTTGCGAATTATGATTCTTAAAAATCATCAACAAAAATCAGAAAAATTATATACTTACTTGATAACAGAAAGGGTTATCGAACCCAACTCTTATATAAATATATAAATCCCAATAAAAGATTCTGTAGGCGAATGTGATCACTTTCGTCGGTACAGGCAATTAAAAACAATTTCGCACAAATTATAGGTTGTGACACTTAAAAATCAAAAACATTCGCAAATAACCGAAAATATATATGGCCCCGCAGGGATATTCAAATCATAACGTTAATGGAACTTGTATATAAGTAAAATATAAATAAAATATTTTTATATAACCACTTGTAAGTATTACCACCCTAAATAAACAGTTAAATAGTAAATTTTTCTTGTAAATAAATAGTGGCTACTATATTACTCTTCGACCATATATGAATGGTCGAATATATTACTAATAAAGCTAATAAAATAAAAATATATCTATATTATATGTGGCACTTAGCTGTGTTCTTGAAGCGTAGAGGATAGTTTCCACAATACGAATGGTTGTTATGACTCCAAAATGCCACATGGAGGGGTTGTAGGAATGAAACAACAATAATCTGGACGATAAAGATGTAAAACATTTGACAGATAAGTCTTCGACAGGGTGCAAGGCAAACTTTCTTGAAAGGGGTTGCTAATGACGCAGCCTGCCAAAAATTGACGAGTGATGCTTTTATTCACCGTACCACACAGGATAACTGAGGTTCAACGGTAACCGTTTAAGGAATTAAAATTAGAAAATAGGGAAAAAGAAAAAAAGAAAAGAAAAGCCCTGAAATAAAGAAAGGAACCATTACATAACTAAAAGGCAAACAAAAAAATAATTACTCACTTCTACGCCTAGTAGAAGGCTCTTTTGAATTTTCATAAACTTGTTGTTTTCGTTTTTTTTTCTGAGCTGATGACGAATCCGTATAAAAACGACAATTACAGGAACCACCAAATACACAAAAATCTTCTAAATAGAAAATATTCCTAACGGTTTTTACGTAATTTTTGTAATATCACTCCCAGTTCAATGGATATTTCACAAGATTATTACAAACATACCATAGCTCGATAATTTAACGGTCTGAACAACTCAATGCCTCAAACGAAAAAAGGCCCCCTAAATAAAACATAATCGACAAAAAATAATATAATTTATAACCTTATAATAATAATTTTCGCATAATAGACGGAATAATTAATGAATTTTTATTTAATTGTAATTAACCCGTAAGGACTACTCGGAATGACTAGCGCTGATATAGGAATTTAAACTGTTAATTAATAAAATTACTAAGATGCCATGGAACAATAAATAACAGACCTAAAGCAAATAAAGGATGAAAATTTTTCATAGGGGAAGAAATTAACAGTAACGACCTACTGGAACGACTCGCTAACTGAACTTTATAGTCCGAGATACTATGAACATTCGGTCGTGGTGGCTTTGACAGGCAAAGGTGTATAAAATGCTGCTCAAAATCATCATAGTATAAAGCGTGATTTTTTGATATTTTTTACGGGATACTATTATAATTCAGGCTTCATCCGTTGCCAGATACTTTGTATGTTGGCAACCCCCCGCCAGACCCCGTTAAAGTTTAATAAATTGTAATTATACTTACGTTATAGTATAAAATCTGAATTTTATTTATGTTACTTGGGCAATTGTTTAAAGTTTTCCCAACAGCCAGATAGTTTCGAAGGTTCTAACCTCCTGCCAGACATAGTTGAAAGTCAGCTGTAGGTGATATACAGTAGGATTTTATTACAATTCTTTGTTTGTTCATTTTTAAAACACATTCAATTGCATCAAAATGTGGAATTTTTCTTTAGGAATAATTTGCTAGTCAGACATTTATCCAAATTGATTGAAATAAAATACTTAAAAGAGGGCTTCACTGAATTGTCTTAAAAGTCGCTGTTTTAATACAGCTCTAAATTGACAAGGGATCGGGATTCTTCCGCATTAATGTTAAAAACGAATAACCATAAACAGCAGTCTGTTGGTGTCAAATAATTGAGGATAAATAACTACGTGGACCAATCCGACCAGTAGCAGTTTTCATTTTCATTCTTAGCTGTATTAATTTCAAATTATTCTGGAAAAACCAGGTATGACAGGATTATGACAGATCATATTCTACATATTATATAGATTCAAATAAAACCATTTTTTATTGTCAATTGTAAATAATTTTACAGTAATTTAGAACTATTTAGAACTTATAAATATAAAACAATGATGTTGACATTTCAGATTCATCATTATAAATGTTTTGTTTATGCGACCTTATCCAAAGATAAAACAGTATTAAATGTTTCCAAACTAGTCAAGGAGTTCTGAGATATGCCTTTATTCTAATTTTGTCATTGTAATAATAAAAAACCGCTGCCCATTATTTGGGGATCAGAACTTCCTCACCGTAGTAAAACTCGACGTGTGGTGGAGTTTATAATATAAATAATTTTTGACGTTTCAAAAAGTCACATTTTTTGATATTTCAAAAAAGTCACATTTTGACGTTTCAAAAAAAGTCAGATTGGTGGATTGTCACTAATATTTTTTTTAGGCATTGGGACCAATTTTGCTCATCAACGAACTTAACCCACCCTAGTCTCTTCCTTGACCTCTAGAATGTCTGTACCAACTTTGAAATCTTTATCTAAAAATCTGTAGCTGCTATCGTCAACCACACAGACAGACACACAGACAAAAATTTTTCTGTCTGAAATTTTGTGTATTGTCATAATTCGTCGAGATTCGTCCAGAAATGCAATACAATTTTCAAAATTTTTTCACGAATACATAATCACTTTGAGGGGTGAGGAAGTAATAGTAAAATTTTCTAAATAATTTGTTTCCGTAACTATATCCAACAAATTTGGAGAGTGGTTTAAAAATTTCGATCACAGGGTTAAAAGTGATGTTAATGCCTACAATTTAATTAATAAAAACATCACGATTCCCCCTTTAAACCTGTTCGCGGTTAAATTGATGGACATGATGAAATAAAGAAATATAAACGAAATTTGTACGAGTGGCGGCCCGGTTGGAATGGCCTATTCCTGCTAGCAGGCGGCACGTACCGAAACAGATATTTTATTTAGTCCAGTTAAATTACACGGAATATAAAGGTGTACACATAATAACAGTAAAATCCGGTTTAATCCAGGCGAATTTAAACCTTAGCTTTCTGCATTAACTCGTCTCATTTTTATGGATTATTTAACTAATATTTAATAATATTGTTCGTTACTGAAAAAATATTGTATGGAAATTAAAATTTTTAAAAACGCATTAAATTAAATTATTATTTTTTCATAACAAGAATTGTGACAGT
Organism: Rhamnusium bicolor; assembly: GCA_029963845.1. NCBI lineage: Eukaryota > Metazoa > Arthropoda > Insecta > Coleoptera > Cerambycidae > Rhamnusium > Rhamnusium bicolor. Next base: position 108,464 of record JANEYF010003656.1, read on the forward strand.
TATTTCAATAATAAAAATTAATTATATGGCCTATTGAATTCAAATCGCAATATATTGAAATACATAGTACAGTCCATAAATGTAATATTTGTTTTCAAGGTCATAAATTATTGGCTAGTAAGATTGAAATGAGTTTAATGTTTACCGGCTTGAGTTTTTTACCGCTGGAATTGGTGAGTTTGAGGCTAATTGGTCAGTAATCGGCTCGTTTATAATAATATAATATGCTTTATTTGTCCAACAGGTATCACCTAATTACAGGACAATTTAAATTACTCTTAATTACTATGAAACATTTTATAATAAGTATTTAGTAACAAATCTTTACATTAAACATAAAGGTAGGTACAATAGATGTTATTAAAAGAACTGCAAATTAAATTTAAAAAAAAGATGGTGTGATAGTAATAGTTAAGAAAACAAAATAAGAACTAATTATTGAAAAAAAGTAAAATATTATAAATAATGATGAAAAAAATGTATATCTACATAACACGCAAAGGAACAATCAATAAAGGGAATAGTAAGATACAATTATGTACTAAAAGTTTACTTAGTATATTTTACCAGCTGATTTTGTGTGCTAAGGTTTATATCACAATGTTGACTTAATTTGTTAAAATAATGGCACATACAATGTATTGGTGATTTTACCAACATTGACTCGTTTAGTGTAAAATGTGGGATTTTGTCGAGAATGCATTGTTGGAGTGAAAAAATTAATTTGAAAAAGAATTTGAGTACAGTTAATTTTATTATGTAATAATTTGTATAGAAAAAGTAGCATAGAACAAATTCTCCGGTACTCTAAACTTTCAAAATAAAATGTGCTTAGAAGATAATTGTTATCTATCCCCCTCTCAGGATATATTCCTGTATCTCTAAATGATAAACATTTTAAAAATTTTCTTTGAACTGGCTCTAACGTGCCTTTGTGAACTAGATAGTAAGGGTTCCAGATTATGAATCCGTACTCAAGTTTTGATCGTACATAAGAATTATATAATGATTTTAAACAATTTAAATTAGTAAATGATTTACAGTTTCTTATGATAAATCCTAACATTTTAATTGGCTCTTTAGATTTGATATGTATATGTTCGAAAAAATTCAGTTCAGAATCAAAATATATACCTAAATCTTTAATTGTTTGTATGCGCTCTAAAACAGTGTTATTAATACTGTAGTTGTAGTTAAAGCAATTTTTCTCTTTTGTGTAAGATACTTCTTTACATTTAGCAGCATTGATACCAACTTTGTTCAGGTTACACCACTTGCTGACGATATTTAGGTTTTCTTGGGGATATATACAATCGTTCATGGAATTTATGCTCTTGAATATTTTTAAATCATCCGCAAAGATTAATTTGTCACACTGCAACTCAGTGCATAAATGTCAATAAATAATGTGCATAGTAAAGGCCCAAGGTTAGAACCTTGCGGCACTCCGGAAGTGGCTAAATATATTGTCGATTTATATCCATTGTAGGATATAAATTGTTGTCTGACTGTTAGATATGATTGAAAGTAATATAATAGATTTAAATTAAATCCATACTTTCCTAATTTCTGTAAGAGTAATTGATGGTCGATGCGATCGAAGGTTTGGTAAAATCGGTATAAAAAGCGTCTACCTGTCCTTGTTCGTCTAGAATATTAGAAAACGTTTGACTGAATATTACTAAGTTCGTAGTAGTTGATCCGTTAGATACAAAGCCATGCTGGTCTACTGACAATATGTTTTTAGTGGACATATAGATGCGATTGCATAAAATTATTTCAAGAACTTTAGCAAAATTATATAAAAGAGAAATTTGTCTGTAATTGCTTATATTTGACGTATCGCCTGCTTAAAAAATCGGAAACGCCTTTGCCACCTTCCATCGGTTGGGAAAAATTGATGTTTTTATTGAAATATTAAACAGAATAAAAAGCGGTGTTAAGAATGCATTGGCACAATCTTTCACCAAAAAGGATGGTATAAGGTCCGGGCCGGATGTAATTTTGTTCTTTAACATTTTTAAAGCATCTTGAATTTCTAAGATCGCGATATTTGTAATACTGAAAAGTTCAAAGTTATTATTGCCTATAGTGATTGTCTTGTGTATTACATGGAGCGGTATATACTGAATTAAAAAACCTGCAAATATGTTTACAATATCTTGTGGATTATCGTAGTTATTATCCTTATACGACATCTTACCAGGTATTCGTGTTTGTTGCCGTTTTGATTGTGCAAATGACCAAAATATCTTTGGATCCGGTGATATTGAGGACTGAATATTAGAGAGGTACCTTTGATATTCTAAATCTGTCTGTTGTTTTATTAAAGTTCTAAGCCTTTTAAACTGTTCTAAATGGTATAATAGTTTGTTTTTTGTACTTACGGAAATGCTTATCTTTTTGTTTAATATTATTTATTATCTCGCTGTTTTATACTTAATAGATGTACTAGTATAAACAAACAAATGTTATGTAGATGGAGCAATCCCCTTTTCAGCTGAATTTTTTTTGTTGACCCCTGGGTGCCTACAACAAATTTGCTGATCTACTATAATGTTTTACAGATATTTGTGTATTCCAAATAGACTATAACAGATGTGAAGAATAACTGGCACGATATCATATCACACAAATATAGGTCTAGGCAGTGCTATTATTTGGCTTCTGCGAACTTAATAACGAAGAATCCTTGAAGCATCTGTTACTTACAAGTTTAAAATTGCTCACTACTAGTCTTGTAATTGAAAGAAAAATATGCTTATTTGAGAGCATTATTTATGTAGCATTTTGCACTATCGGCTTTGGTGTTGCACCATCAGTACCACCACAAATTTGTTTTAATTTGGTAAAACCGGTGTCTTGCTTTAACACACGTGCGAACTTTTCTCTAAGGCGCTCATTTTTTGCGTCACCCATAGAATGTAGCAGTCGATTTACTTTGTCCTTTATTTGCAGTAACTCAGCTTACGACAACGCACTGTTTTTTAAGTTTTTTATGGCGTCATGTAATCTTATATTTATAGTCCATGTGAATAGTTTTTAAAGCTGTTTCAACGGAAATACTTCGAATCTTGTCTGGCTCTCCTTAATAGCTTCAGCCTCGTCAGGATTGAATTGTAGTGTCACAATTTCTATTTGTTGTAAATATTCAGCATAATAAAAAGCTGCCTTCAACCATGTTCCCCAATGTATAAGAGTCGGTTGTGGTGGTTCAGGAATACCGGGACACTTGCTGTGAAATGCGCGAGGACGATTAGGAGATTTAAGAAACACTTTTTTGTGTACTTGATATTAATGCATCTACCTCTGGAAAACCTTGTTGAATAGTTTATGCCACAAGATGTAAAGCATGCACTTTACACGTAAGTAGTACCAACCTACAACCGTGTTCTTGAAGAGAACGGCCTACTAAACGTATTGTTGCGGCACTATCGCTTACAAACATCAACACTTGACTTGTTGACAGCTCAAATTTTTCTAACGTCTCCAGCATCACCCGCATAATTGTTTTGCACACTCAGTTAGTCTTTTGCTAGCTAGTAATAGTGGAAATGTTGGTCCAGTACATATTTACAGTAGAATTTTTTATACGATCTGTCGTCTCGTCAACATGTAGTTTTTTGTTTTATCCTGCACAGTCTTTACGTGAAGTCTACAATCATATTTATCCCAGCACATCAGCTCTATCTCGCACACCTTACAAATTTTTGTAGCACCATTATAGAATAAATCCGGGAATTCACTGATAAATTTATTCACTTTGTCAGCGTATGGCCGTTTTTTTACCCTTGCGAATGTCCGACATATTTTATTATTAAATTAATATCAACAATAAAATACAACAAATAAAATTATCGACAACACAACAACATAAAATACAACGGAGAGGAATAAATTAGCGTGTAAACACTACGATATACAACAATGGACTAGTCTCGCTGCTCGCTTCGATTTGTCCGCTAGCCGGTCATTGCATCACCAGATATCTATCTACCTGCTGTTGCACCACTGAATAGCCGCACGACTTGCCAACTCTATTTATTACTGAGTTGATAGACCAATTCGATAGGTAATTAATAAAAAGTTTAAGCAATATTACACTTTCTTTTGTAGTAATACGATTGTCATGATTGATACATTGGTTCTATATTAAAGAACCATACAAATTTGAGTTCCTTCAATTGAATTGTAAAATGACCATAATATTCATTATAAAATATAGTGAGATTCGGACCATTCAAAGATAATATTTTTCTATACAATACTAACGAGGGTTATTTCCCTCTTTCCATTTATTGCAGTGGGTATTAGTTTACACCTTAAAAACTAATGTTATAAATACGGACATAACTTTTTAATTGTAACAAAAATAAATTTGGTATTTTTTGTTAAAATTAAAGGAGACGTGAATCAGTTTCAAGCTGGCTTGTTTTTTAGTATACAATGTCACTGTCATGGTAATAATTTAAGGCAACAAGGAAAACTTAAAATTTACCAGCCCGAGTGAGTGGAATGAGAAAGGAGGATTTTATAGCATCGAAGGGTGTCAGAATCGTCTGAGATTTCAAACAAGTACAAATTTGTATTTGCTATTTTAGTAGTATGTTACACTATATGTAACAAAATATGTTGTTACAAAAATAATAACAGAAGAGGCCCATGGATCGAGCATTGAGGCAGTTCTGAATTATAGGAAATTTAGTATAGAATTATTCACTAAAACATATCCTTTTTTATTAAGCCAACACCTCATTCGTTACAAAGTTTCTTAATAAGATGAATGTGTCACTATAGTCAAAAGTTGTAAGTACATTGAATTACTTACTGGCATATAATTATAGAGTGCCTCCATGTATTACAGCACCACTATAGGCCAATTTCACTGATATCAATAATTTCTAAAATTTTCGAAGGTCATAAAAATACAGCCGAATAAGTGTTTGGAAATCAACAATATTCTAAACAAAAATCAATATGGATTTCAAGAATATTTACCTACAACAAATTTTAATTTCAATTTTATTTTATTTTGCATTACACCATCCAACAGTACTTAAACAAATATAGGATGGACAGATACAACAAATTAATATGACATACACATATACACAAATAAAAATAAACAGTTAATAATTACAGTATGTCGCAAGAAAAAATAAAACATAAGTAAAGTAAATAAAATAATTGACATAAAATATGTAATTAGTTATATACCTTCTTGAGAGAACTTTAATTAGAATTACAAACCGGTTGGTGTACGTCTGGCGGGTACACGGGCACTGTTAAGAAAGGAGTCATGTTTAGGGCGACAGTATGCATCTATCGCACTCTGTTGCATAGTCGCGTATCCGATATAAGTACAACAACCCACTCCATCGCATAGTCGCGTATCCGATATAAATACACCAACCTGTATATCAATTCTGTCCTGTAGGTTATTACAGATTTCACACATAATATGAAAAGATGAACATTTTAATAAATTTGTTCTCCGTGCGGAAGGTAGAAAGTATTACACACATGAGTGTGAGACCTTGGAACATGAAAAGCAAGCTGTTCCAAAAGTTGGAGACCATCAATTTTATTGTTTGGAAGTTTATTTATAAAGATTAAGGCCTGTGTTCTTCTCCTGTCATGCAGACTCAAGACAGAAAATCTCGTTAACAAATTCTGTGGAGGGATTCCAACAGGTGTGTACTGACCATCTAATTTATCCGATATAAATTTTAGCAAACGAAATGTTTTCTAAATTTTCCGTATAGAAATTATATCCCGATTGTCAACTGAGATCGGTAGCGCAGTGGGCCAGAACGTTAACTGACAAATGTAATTGGTTTACAGCTTATCGACTCCCGGTTTCGATTCTGGCAAAGTCGAAGGGTTTGGTTGTGTGTGTCTGCGTTTTTTTTCAACTGTGTAACCCCTATCCGAGCAGCTTCGGCTTTGGTTTGGGGAGTTCTCTAATTTATGTGGTGTGTTTTATGTTTTTTATATTTGGTTATGTCATACTACATCAGCATACTCCAGTTTACACTTAACAAATTCATTACAACACTAGTCCTACGTGTTTGCATCAATAAAACCATGAGAATTACTTACGATAAAACCTAAGCGTTTATAAGGTATCTTAACAATTTCTTTTATGTGGAAATTAAAAGATAATTTCCTATCAAATATGTCTCCTAGATCTTTCATTGAATCAGGCAGATCATATCGTTGCACTTTGCAGCATTCAGGGGAAAATTATTTAAGATGCATCATTTATTTATTTTATTCACTCAATTTTGCAGGTTTATACAATCCGATATGTTATTAACGGAGAAGAAAATTGTTACGTCATCAACGTATAGTAAGTAATGTACATAAAGATTTATTACAATGCCATTAATGTACAGTATAAAGATAAGTGGCTCAAAAATAGAGCCATGGGGTACCCCGGATGAAGCATAAATCTCTTTCGAAATGAACCCACGGTATTCCACATATTGTTCCCTTTCAGATAAATAGGGTATAAATAATTCTAGCAAAGGTGGTCCAACCCATCAAAAACTTTGGAAAAGCCCATATGAAGCATATAGACTTGTGTATTTATATCAATATGTTGAGCAATGAATTGTGTTATGCATAAGAGTTTATACTAGTAGATCTACTTCTGATAAAACCATGTTAGTGGATAGAAATCTGCTAATGAAGATGCAGATATAATACACTATGCAGCGCTATTTCCTAAACTATGGCAATATTACATATTATTGTGATAGGCCTATAATGTTCAATATTGCCTTTATCACTCTTTTTAAATACAGAACAATACATTATAAGGTGCTTAGTTTTATCTCTTTATAACACAGTTTTTGCCAACTTTACCGTACTAAAACGGCTGACAAGCATTTTTACAAATGATCCAGTTCGCGCCCCCCGACACACTCACACACTGAATATTCCCCCGTAACAGCTGAAAGCTGAGGCCTTTTCAGAGCTCCACAGGTGGCTCAAACATAGATAGCATTTTTTAGAGGCTTCTTTTAGTGGCGAATGGCACCCCCTGAGCTACTTCACATTCAGAGGGTGGTGTTAAAATTTCAGAAGGTTTTCACACGCACGTTTTGCATTCAAAACACACAATTAAGAGGTGAAAGGTTAGGTAAACCACGTGAAGAATAATATGAAGTTAAATAAAGAGAAAACGAGGATAATTGCATTGTTTAGCGAGGTAATAGGGTTAACGCTTAATGGCGAATTAAAATACTTATATTTGTGGTTGCTGAAAAATACACCTATGAGTGTGTTACAAATGAGCCTGTTGATTCAGGATATGCCGTATGAAAATCTTTTGTCTGGAATCTTTTCAACATTTCCTCTTAGATATGCTTTTTCGTCATTCGAATAGGAATTTAATTATTAATTAATTTTGTAAAAATAAAAAACCATAATTGCATTTATGCATTTAAAATTTATATATCATTGTATATTATTTAATGCTAACCTAAATTAAAGAACAATATGGAAAGAATTATCATTGAATAATTAAATACCCCTTTATACCCGTAATAGTCGTCGATAATGATGGGTTTTGGAAGAAATGCCTTGCCGTGTTTTCATTGTTTCACTTTAGATCCATTTTTTTCAGCAAACTTGTTTTGAGTATCTGCTTTTCTCTCTTTTACACTGGAAGTTCGTTCTTGGCCCCGGACCTACTATTTCTTGCCATTTAAGCGATATGACAGATGAAGGAAATATTCGAAAAATCGTATCCATGCGTGAAGAATTGAAAGTCCAATACTTGTTGCACTTGTGTCAATAACCCTTTAAATAACATTTTAAATATCGTTCATGTCCCAAACTGCCATCAACCATGGTAAACACTAGTTGGTAGGTGATTTTAATGTTATACTCAAAGATGCTTGTTCAAATGGTAGCAAATTTTTTATTTGGTTGCCAATATAATCCAACCCGTATTAGGATAACTCAGTAGTTACTTTTGCAAATTGAATACGTATTGGCCTACAATATGTTAGAGGAGGGTATAGGGTTCTGCCATATAATTTTTTTCCGTTGAGGTACCTTCAACAAACATTTATATGGAAACCAGTGATGTTATAAAAATATCAGAGTCATCAATTCTTTAACCCTCTGAAAATTTTTTCCTGTACTGACTTTGTCCGCTGCTTCCATCGAATTCCTATTTCAATATTAACACAATATTTTGCAGGTATTGTTCAATACTCTTCAATACCTCTTCCTGTGATTCAATGATGCGTGAAGCGGTGTGATCTAGAAGAAGAGGATATCACTCATCCTTTGCAGTACTTCTTATATTATACGATAGATGTTGACCCTGTTTTCTCTTGCATAGGTTCTGATTGTCTCATATTGATGTTTGCTCAATTTGCATTCAATTAATAAGGATAATGCCTCATTTTTTGAAAACGGTATCGGAACCGTCCGCGTTCCTTTACGTAGCCACACTTCTCGCATTTTGAGCGTTCGTGTAGGAGGGATTTCAGTAGTCTCTTTAAAGTGTTTTACAGCCTGTTGTTTTCAGGCTGATCGTAGTTTCATCTTACTGACACGAGAAAGCTCTGGTGTTGTTGTTTTTGTCAGAAGCTCTGTAGTTTTTCTTCTTTTTGATCTCTCGCTACTAGCTTGATAAATTTTAATAGAACGACCACTTTTAGCTGTTGATGGTATTTCTTCGTCAATGATTGATGAAAGCAATGACACCTCTTTGTTCAACCAGTCATTATATCTACTTAAAACCTTAATTCTACTACATTTATCCCATCTTTGAGTAATTTCACTACAAATGCCATATATAGCCTTCTTCATCTTATCTGTCACATCATTTGGAGCATTTCCGAGTAAAAAAAATATGTAGAACGTGATTCTGCACTTGCTGAACTTTGGCGCTGCGATTTCCTAAAGCTTGATACAAATCTTCTTAAATCCCATCCTCGTCATTTTTCTTTTGTCCATAATGGCGATTATCTTTTACTGCAAGAAATGCAAAACGATAATAATTACAGAATGTCTAGGAAATGAGTGACTGAGAATGCGTGACACATGTAAATCAAGCGTGAGAACTCGTCTTAATAAATTGTAACCAAATCTAAAGTAGCAAAAAATAGCAACTAATTTTTATGAAAGCTTATAGACACTGTGAGTAATTGTTCCAGAAAAAATCAGAGCAGAACCTCGCACTACTAATTTTAATAGTCTAATCAAATCTAGGTTTTCTCTTAAATAATTGTCCACAATCAAGGTGATAAATATGGATTTAAAAAATTATGAGCACATAAGTTTAAATTTTATTTGAATAGCTTTTTAGTCTACTTTCATGCTGATAAGTAGTGAACACAAAATAACATTTATAGGCACAAAATATAGTAAAAATAGTGACGTCGAAACTCCGATATACTTCGCATAGAAAGGCTCGTAACAAACTGAATGTCGACTACCTGTTGTTCTCGCATAAGGTTTCCACCCGTATATTGACCTCAGCGATCTATTGTGTTCATTCCAAGATGGTTTGTTATATTGTCAGGTAGATAAGTATCAGCGCAGGATTGGATTGTTGATAAATTTGGGTTTTAGCCGGTGGGTCCGAATTTTGGCCCAGTGTGAGGCGCAGAGGTTTATTTTTCCAGTATCATACTGTGTAGCTTTATTTTTTAGATAATCAAGCTTGGAAGAATTATTCATATGGTAGTAAGTCCTAAGAAAGAAAATAAATAATACCTAATAAAGTTAGAGTGCGATTGCCAAATAAAAAAAATCCAAGTTTACCCTGTGTTGCGAATATCCCTTTCTGCACATACAATATTCATATAGGTTTTTAATATATTGACAAAAAAGAATACTGCGTTTTGATGATAATTTCTTTCACGTTTATTTCTAATCCTAATATACTAAATAATCAATCGAATAAGATAAATTTTATCTTGAAAATTTCTAGTTAAATAAAAAAGAACTAGTGTCTAATATTTCCTTTCCAAATTATTAGTACTTGATACAACTAATCTCTAATCACATCAATAAAACGTGATAAAACGACGTGCTTCACATCAGTGTGAGAGCCACCCCACACATAAATTGAACTAATTTTCCCATACAATCAATCAAATTCGTCGGTAATCAGGTGGTAGTATCTGTCATTTCGTTTATGGAAGGACGAGTCCCAAGATAGTATAACGAGGCAACGTATTACGCGTTGGTAATGACTGTATTAATACCGCCGCCGGCACACCGTAATTTCTTGCTGAAACTTTGCCTAATTTATGCGTAAAATATTTCATGCTTTTGGCGACCAGCGGCTTTCCTAAGTCCGACCAAACAGCCCCAACTTAAGGTCCTTTAGATTTACACAGGACCAAAGTGGGACAGGCAAGAAGTGTGTCTTATAATTTGTCTCTGTTGACAGTGGCCACAAAACTTAATATTTTACTTGAAATAAAAATAAGGTGACGAGTTGGGTGTATAACGGTTATTTTGTATTTATTACCTGAGACCATTAAAATTATTGTCTATGATAAGAAGTAAACAAATTAAGACGAAGACTGTATTTTTATTGTAAAGGGTGATCTATTTGAAGGGATATTGGCAATGCCCAGTCGAATTCTGTTTTTTAATTCTTTCAAATCATGATTAATAAACAACTGTAGGGAACGTTAAAATCTGGAGTGCGCTGGATAATCCACGTCCCGGTTTGGCGATATTAGACGATTTTGGAACATTTCTCTCAGTACAGTCGTACTTACGCTAGCCTATAGTGGTCTTGCTTCATCTGTTGACACCACATACCATCAAAGAGCTGTAGCTGATTCATATCGTCCACTAAAAAGATTTGTAGCATTTTTGCATATCGTTCTGAACTAACAGTGTGTTTCCAATTATTGTCTTCGAAGAAATAAGGACCTAGAATGTCAGCAGAACATATGCTGCACCAAACCGTAACCTTTTGTAAGTACAGTGGTTTTTTACAAATAATTTGAGGATTTGTGCAGCCTAAAAATATTGATTCTTCTTTTTCCGTTCTCCAGTTAATTGAAAACGAGCTTCATCGCTCATAATCAAATTATTAATTAAATTATTGCCCCCATTCAAGACCCATTCTAAAAATTGCAATTTGTAAAACTTGTCACCTAATTGAGGTTGTTGAGACCATTGCAATTTGTAGATATACAAACGTACATCCTTTTTTTAAATTTGGTGAGAAAAATGTGGAAAAAGGTTTGCATTTGTTGTGCTATACGTCGCGTGGAATAACTTTGATTTTCGTGTTCCTAACCTGAAGGATTTTAGCAGTAGTTCTTACTTGTCGGGTCCTTGGTTTCCGTCTAGCAATTTCTACAGAACTATTTCTATTAAACTGCCTTGCCCCCTATAAAATTCTGTTCGCAGAAGAAACAATATTACGCTGTAATTTTTTACAAAAATCTCGTTGAGCTTGATTTACAGTTACTTCTTAAACAGTTGTAATATTTTTACACGATCAGTAATTGGCATACTAAACAAATCTTATGACTTAGGACTACAAAATGATGTCTCATGAGGTTATTTGACATCCGGGTTGTCATAGTAATGGATGATAACCGCTCAGCCTTATAAATGACACCTTTTATAAGAGAAGCTGTTGAAAAGGTTTTAATTTTTACACTTAAGGGCACTTTGTACGCGAAAATTATATTTTAGTAAATATTGGCCACTAAAACAGATATTCTATTTTTTATAAATGGGAATTTAGCAAACTGATATTTTATTCCTAGCAAAATGTTTTTTCAGTAAAAATGACAGTAATAATGACCTGGCTTGAGCATTTTTAATTCCATTTTTTCTTTATGATAACTCTACGACTATTTGTGTTTGATCCACAATATTCGTACAAAATTAACGTGGATATGGATTATATTTGTTTTTACTGTTTTGATTTTTAAATTATAGAAAGTTATTGCCGATGTAGCATATTTAGACGAAATAGTGCATGTCTTTCCGTGAAAATATTGTTTCCAAACATATATATATATATATATATATATATATATATATATATATATATATATATATTTATTTATTTATTTATTTGCATACACTGCTCAACAGGTAAACCCATTTCTAGAGCAGGAAAAATACACAAAACAAAAAATACAATACAGTATAAGTATATAGAAAAGAATTTAAAAAGAAAAAAATCATTGTATAAAAATAACAATAAAACATTCTATAAAAATAACTATAAAATAATTTCATACAGTTTAAGAGGGAAAAAGAAAAAAGAGAAACAAAGACTTAGTTATTATAGCATTTTTTTAATAAAATCAAGGGTGCAATGAAAAATATCAAACTGCCCACAGTTGTTGTTGTAATTGTTGCACATAGTAAATAGAGGAGAGAGTCTAAGAATATTCGAGTGCGAAAATGAGACGTAAAAAGTTTGTGTTCTCCGAAAATTCACACTAGGCACATGAAAATTTAATTTCCCTAATAATTCTTGGCAGTCAATTTGATTGTGTAAGATTTTATATAGATATACTTGAGAAAAATATTCGCGTCTATTTTCAAGAGATGTCATGGAAAACTTAGTCAACAACTCTTGTTGGGGAACACCGATAGACAGGTATGCTCCCTCAGACTTAAGCCATAATAGTTTTAAGAATCGTCTTTGCACTTTCTCCAAAGAGTCTACGTGATTTCTGTAATGAGGGTTCCAAACAAGAGACGCATATTCAAGTTTAGACCTAACAAAAGCAAAGTATAAAGTTTTAAGTGTACTGATATTCGAGAAGTCTCTGCTAGTTCTAATTAGGAACCCAAGAGTCTTAAGAGATTGAGACACTAAATTATTTATGTGAGGTATAAATGAAAGTTCACCATCGAATATTACGCCAAGGTCAGCAAGAGTAGAAGGTCGTTGAAGGATTGCGTTGTCAATACTGTAATTAAACATAACAGCCTCGTATTTAGTTGTGTAGGTCATAACGTTACACTTAGACACATTCAGATTTAAGTTGTTTTCAACGCACCAATTAAATAAGTTTGAAAGGCTGTTTTGCAGAGAAACGCAGTCCTCCAAACAAGAAATTACTTTAAAAATTTTGACATCATCAGCGTAAAGTAGACAGGACACATCAATAACATTCACAATATCGTTAACGAATATGTTGAACAACAGGGGACCGAGAATTGACCCTTGTGGGACTCCGGATGTAGCAATATATTCGACAGACTGGAAACCATTATACGCAACATATTGCCTTCTATCCGAAAGATAAGCATGACAAAATAATAACAGAGACGGCGAAAAACCAAAAACAGACATTTTGTTTAGCAGTATGGAGTGATCCAGTCGGTCGAATGCCTTCGAGAGATCTGTATATATTACGTCAAGTTGCGTGCGTTGATCAATAGCTTCAGAAATAGATTGGGTTATGCATAACAGATTAGAGGTGGTAGAACGTCCTTTCATAAAACCATGTTGGTACACCGATATTTGGTTGCTAACGCCATAGTAAATGTTATCATGGAGTAAAATTTCAAGGGCCTTTGAAAAATTACATATGATAGATATTGGTCTAAAATTGCTAATATCATGTTTATCACCCTTCTTAAAAACCGGACACACTTTTGAACATTTCCAGATTTCAGGGAGGCAACAGTTTGTGACACATAGATTAAATAAAAACGTAAGCGGGTGTGCAAAAATACTAGCACAGTCTTTTACTAAAAATGCAGGAACACCATCAGGCCCGGTCGTTAACTTAGGTTTTAGTTTTTTTCAGAGCGTTAAGTACCTCATTTTCATCAAAGCACCTGATATTAATTGTGGAACTGTTGATTGCCTGATTGTGCGTAAAATCTAAGTTAGTAGAAGGTGGTAAAAATGAGTTACTGAAAAAATCTGCAAAAGCATTAAGTATCGCTTTAGGATTATCGAGATGCTTATCATTATAAGACATCTGAGTAGAGATGTTGGTACATTTATTTTTGTTTTTAACGAATGACCAAAATTTACCAGGCTCCCTTGAAATATTTTTTTTCGGCTTCCTTAACATAGTTAGCGTAAGCAACTTCAATATCTGTTTTTATTGTATGTCTAAGTTGTTTGAAATTATTCTGCGCAACACAGTCATCTGTTCGCTTAAACTTACGCCAATATCTTGCTTTAAGCTTAATATTTTTTATTATATGGCCATTAAACCAAGGCGGATACAGTCTCTTTTGCGGTGCATTAAATTTAGGGACACACATATCAAAGATATTATACAGTCGATCATAAAACGCCTTGCAAGCAGGCAAGATATGATCGTAAGATACAACAAAAGACCAGTCTTCATTCAACAATAAATCATACAGCACCTGAAAATTTGCTTTCCGAAAGTTATAGCTATTGTTTGCGTTAGTCGGAAAGTTGGTTTTAATGTTAGAGTAATAGTTAGAATCCAGTAAAATGCTTAGAGCAGGGTGGTAATTGTCCTCACGCGTTAAAATATCATCAGATTTGTCGACAATACATTTGCTATTACATATAATTAAATCAAGAAGTTTATCATTTAGGTTATACACAAAGTTCTGTTGCTGAAGATTTAATACGTTCAAAAAATTATTTAGAGCTGATATCTTACCGTCAATCTGAGCATCTACTAAATAAGATGCATATTTCGGGATATTAAAATCCCCTAAAAATAACACATTATTATTTTGAACATATGGAAGAAATGAAAGAAAGTCGAATAATTTTTCATACTCGTCTGCACTTATACCTGGAGGAATATAAATAACAAATATATAAACTGCGCAGTACTGAAAATTAATTTTCACACCTAATATATCAATAAGGGGAGATATTTGTGCCTCGACTAAATTTAAAGTTAAGACAGAGGAGTTGAAACTGTCATCAACCGCTAGCAGTACCCCACCACCTCTTGCAAAACCTGTAGCCGTAAAATTTCGATCAGCACGTATAATACGAAATTTATTGTTAAATATTTCATTATCAAGTACAGAAGAGTCAAGCCAAGTTTCCGTAAGAGCCACAATATCAAAATGCGAACAAGCAAAGGAGTTATAGATATCAGATAATACGTTTTTAATACTGCGAGTGTATATATATATATATATATATATATATATATATATATATATATATATATATATATATATATATATATATATATATATATATATATATATATGTTGTTTTTCAGGTTTTCGCGGGTGGTGAATGTTAAATTCGTTTTCCGGGTATACTCCCGCGTAGGTGATAGGCCCCGAGAGGGACCGTGGCTGTCTGAACGACGTTTCGGCAGAATCTCATCTGCCATCTTCAGGTTCTAACCGATAACTGCTTACTGCGGCTTCTGGTTACTGGAATTTCAGTTCGAGATATATATATATATATATATATATATATATATATATATATATATATATATATATATATATATATATATATATATATATATATATATATATATATATATATATATATATATATATATATATATATATATATATATATAATATATTTATAGAGGGAAGATTAGTTCGACTGACTAATTAAGGACAAAAATTTTAATGATTGAATCGGGTTCGCAGTCGTGTGGCGCAAAATTAAAGAAAAAAAACTCTTTATTTCTGTTCTAGCTTTCGAGGCTTTATTGTCTCTTCATCAGGAACTCTACAATTTATGACACCAATTACAATTTTCGGCATTAAAAGGTTAGATGTAAGAGTACTTACGAAAAAGTGAGGTTAAACTAAAGTAGCACATGTTTCGAAACAGGCTGATGCGATTCATTTACACACCTTGATAAAATATTCCATTACACACTAATACAAGTTAAAAATTGTTAAAAAAGGTTAAAATTGTTGGATGATGTCCATGAATAAAATTATTTAATAAAATAAAATTTGGTTTGTCACCTGATGGGTAACAAATTTACAATACCAACATGACTAATTAATACAATTATCCCATGTTACCAACTGTGATATTGCAGAATTGCCAACTGTGCTAGTGCAGAATTGCCAACTGCTAAATATTCCCCCTAACCTTCAAGATAAAAGTCATTTTTATTAAAATTATCCATAGTATCGTCCAGAATTCGAATCTCCAACCAAGAAACAATTTTCTCTCGCAGGAGAAAGGATGATATGTCGCCGTTCTTACTGTTGAAGACCTCGCGACATAACTCCCCATCCCCTACTTGAAAAAGTTGTTACAGTTGGAGACTCGAACTCACGGGAGATGTGACTACTGGGACAAATCTATTATTGTTATCTAGGTGTAACAAATATGTATATATAATGTTCAGACCTTCAATATCTTTTCTGTTATTTACAGTATTATTGTTTTTATAAATATTGACCATTTCCAAAAAAGATCTTTTTTCTTTGTTATTTTCGCTGTCTAATACTTCAACTCTATCGTATGCTATAGTGTGGTTACATTCAATAGCGTGTTTTGCCAAGATACAAGTCTTTTTGTTAAGTCTTACATCGCTTTTATGGGAAGTTATGCGATCTTTAAGTAATCTACCCGTCTGTCCTATATAATGTTTTTCACAACCGCCACATGGTACGCAATACACAACACCTGATTTCTCCAAAATACCTTATTTATCTTGCAATTTTGAAAATAAACCCTTAACCGTCAAGTTGTTCTTGAAGGCCAGTTTAATATTACTGTAATTCTTAAAAATTGTTTTAAATTTTTGTGTCAACCCTTCTATGTGTGGTAGGGAATAATAAAAAGTGGGTTCTTCATTTCGGAGGATGCCAATGTGTGTGTCATTTGTGTTGGATTCTCTACTAAACAGTAATGTATTAAGTCAGTTTGAGGGATAACCACTCATTTTAAATAACGTATAAAACTTTTTTAAATACTTCTCTTCGGGTACAAAATTTAGTCAAATACCACCAACAAAATCACTAACAGAAGAATGGAAATGTAAAGAATCTATAACGTAACCCTGAGACATCCCTGATATTTTCCGGTATTGTATTGGTGTGCTTTGTGACATTATTAGCATATCGTCAGTGATGTGACAAAACGTCCTATCTTCTAATAACAAAATTTTACAGGAGAGGATGAAAACTTCATATGTTGCAACAGTATCATATTTTAAATAGCTTTTATAGGTTTTAAAAGAAAGTCAAAAATACAGAAAATGTATAATTAACAAGCATTTTATTATTTAAAAAATATGATGTAGATATGAGTTACTAGTTTCCTAATCCCTGCAAAAAGTGATACAAATAAACAGTTTTAAGATAGAAGGTATTGTTTCTCTCCTTGTTAACGGGAAATGTCAAATTATTTTTCACATATGTGGTATTCTGATTCTGCGCAGTAAAGTTGGGAATATGTTGGTATATAAATCTCAATTTTGAAAATTTTGCTAGATAGGAGGTATTGTTACATCACTGACGATATTGTACATTGCACTATATCGCAACAATATGTATTAGAAATAATATCTAATATGATAAGACTCCGCAGAGTTAGGAGATAACTAAATTTAACACCTTCACGAAAAGCGTAATTGAAAAATTTAACGAGTTGAATAACTATCTTCTTTTACATCACAATGGGTATTAAAATTGGACAGAGCTTACATCACAGAGATTATTCACATAGTAATATTTAGCAGTCTTTATAGGTTTACTTGCAAAATATATGAGTGCCAAGCTCTTCTTTATCCGGATTAATAAACAAATCAATGAGTTGAATGAATACTCAATATTACTTGATAAAATTAACTTTCATAGCAATAGCCAAAGATTTACAGGCATAGTAACCGCTTACGAGATTATACCCCATTTTTCTTCAGACATAATGGTGCTACCATTCAAAGGGTATATCATAAGATAATATTTATTTATCAAAAAATAATACAACTTGAACTTCAACAGCACGAAATTTACTGTCAGCATTAGAGGATTACAACTATTTACAGGCGTGTTGTAAAGGCAAATATTTCTCGACCATTTTTTTAAATGAAAACATTTATTGGCCTTTAAGGTAAGTTATCTGTTTACTTTTTACTGGATTATTTAAAAAATGTGTGTTTTAAAAATCGTCCAAGAAAATTAGAGAATCTTAAGGAGTAGGAGTAGGAAACACGTTGTTATCATTATATTAGCAAAAGTTTAATCTGTGCGATAGTGTGAACAGTGACGCGTCCTTTCACGTACATACCTCGGGTTCAATTCTTGTTCATGAGACAAAAAAGCCTCGTGAAAATAGACCATGCACAAATGAGCCCCACCAAAATAGCACTAATCTTCCATTTTACTTTCAATGCGAACATCTCATCGGCAATGGTGACAATGACAATGGTGAAGTACGCAGGTTTTCTTTTTAATTCCAAACACTTTCTGGTGATTTTAATATCGAATTAAGTATGGTGAAAATAAAATTGCAGAAAGGTGAAGAGTTACTCTTCAAGAACGATTACCGACACCGAAGAGCCTGAATAAATGCTGATCGTAGTATTTTTTGGAGATGTGTTGAGACTACTACTTTAGAAAATGTCTAGGTGATTGTCAGCAGTGATCACAGTCATGCACGCATTTAGCCAAAAATGAGGCTGTACGAGCGAGTAGCTTCCAATATAAGAAAACGAGCAGCATCCGCCGTCGAAAAGCCGCGACAAATAGTTCAGCAATGCACCAATAGCTTACTACTGGAAGCCGTCATTCATATACCTTCCTACATAGCAGCCCAAAGGACTATCGAATGAGTTATAAGACGAGAAAATTAATTTTCTCCGAATCCAAAAACTGCCACTAATACTGATATTCTGATTGTTCTATAAGTCACTTCAAGGGATGAATGCTTCATGTGTGATTCTGGCCCAGATGATATTCGACGAATACTAATGTTTGATATGGAAAAGAATTTAACAATTTTACAAAAAAAGGATAACTAATACGTAGATGGAACGTCAAAGTTGCAGCAGAATTATTTTTAAAGTATTTACTATCCACGCAGTCGTGAATTACATGAATGAATGTTCTCTACCATTAATATGCATTCTCTTGCATGATAAGAGTAAGAATCATACGTACGAGTACTTGGAATTAAAACCAACTCTGAATCCATGCAGTTGCTAATCGTATTTCGAGAAAGCAGTCAAAAACGAGGTTAGTTTATCGTATTTTTAATGGTGTGGAAGTTGTGCGGTGCTTATTCACGTGGGACAATGTCTGTGGAGGAGGGTTCATGAACTTTATTTTGTTTGATTACTGCATCAACGAAAATCTACGACAATACCTTAAAATGTTATGCTGGGAATATACATATATTGGACGACAACGGCGATATCGACCAGTAGTACCTAAATTTCCAATAACTATATGAACATCCACGATAAAGTCCTTAATGACTTACCACGAACAAATAATTGGGAGCAAGAAAAAGTTGAAATACAATTGGAACACACTTACCAAAACATCTATAGAAACCATTCTGAGATAGGAAATGTTTAGTATGTAGGCTATTCTGGCGGGACTATTTGGTCTGAAGCTAATATTCAGTGGGCTATTTTGTCGGGGCTATTTTATGGGTCACACCATGAGATATAGGATGAATGGCGCCAACATTTTTTAAAATATGTTAAACTGTGGGTTCTCTGTGTGCGTGATGTAATGCACGTTAAAAATCTCTACCTCACAATGAAAGAGGGGTTAAGAAAATTATCTACATTATGATTACCAGTGTTTATACAAGCAGTATAGAGCTTATCTCCTGGTGTCGGTGATTCGGTAGAGGAAATAGATCGACATAAAACAAATGACTAAAAACATGTGCAAAATAAATCTTTGTCTTGTAATCTCTAAGACTGATAAACTGATGCTTTTGGACCCTCGTATTATGGTGATATAATATCAATAATCCATCAAAATTTATATAAATTAAAAATTAACTAGCCATACTGAAACATATCGTCAGAATCACCTGAGGCTCTGTATATTTACACTAAATAGCGACATTAGGCAACAAGTAAATCGCAAGAACGTGCCATCTTCAGCGCCATTCTCGACATTCGGCACGAGGGATCATTCGGGATGGTACACTGAGAGATTCAGGTGAGGTGACAGGAAGCGTCGGCGGCGGCAGGTAGGCAAAGCGGTGGCGGTAAACCCGCAAATGTTCACTGATTGAAGGCGCTTGGCTGAACGATGAGGCCACCACCGCCGTATACATCACCTCACCGTCAAAGGGAAGCCGCACAAATTGCGCATAAAACGACAGGTGTGACTGTCAAATTTAATTTCAATTCATAAAGCGACGGTGAGCAGCAGTCTTCTAATTAATTTGTCATTCGGTGCAGTGCACTGTCTTTATTGTCGCTACTTAAGAATGTAATCGTTTTGTGTAGAGAATCTGAGTGAATTTTATGTTAAACTTAGGAAACTGGGTAGTTTCGATGTGGAACAATTCCAAGCACTTTGTACAGCGTTTTAAAAGATTTGTTTAATATATACATATACTTCTTATTGAGGGATAACACCAAGCTAAGAAATAATGAAAAAAGAATAAAAATTACAAGAAATGGATAAGTTCAATAAGCAGTATCAGGCAAACTTTATTAGTTAGGCTCAAAAAACACTACGTTGAAATAAAAATGGTATCAGTACGTCTTTGGTATTTATATATTGATATAGATCAATACAATTACAAAAAATATGAAAAAAGAATTAAAATATTATGTTTTATATGAAATAATAATAAAACTTCATTAATAGAATGTTTCGAGTCCACCAACTTCTGGACTCCTCTTCAACTGTTAAACAGGCAACAAAAACTCACTCCACAAATAAAAAAATATGGTTCAAATTCAAAAAGTGTTGTTTTGTCAGTTTGACATAAAATATTAATTTGAGTTGTAGTCACAGAAACCACAGCTGATAAGCCGGTTAAGGACAGTCTTTTACGTGTACTATCATATTATGACATACAGGCTTATCGCTCTGTTTGCGTATGCTGTTCGGCGTGACCATCTTATAGTAATACTTTTATACTCAAAATACTGAAATACATTATCTCAAAACTTAATATTTTAAGATACGTCCTTTTAAGAGACGCATTATGCCATACACATTGGGCCAATGTGGACTTCTTAATCTGATAATTTCACACATTCTTCTGATGTTCGGTTACCCACACGTCTATTATGTCTTATCCATATTGCACTTCCCACACTCACACGGAATCTTATAAATGCAATTTTTTGAATTTTGATTATTGTTAAACAGTTTGGTTTTGGTCAAAATTGATCGTAGGGCATTATTAAACGCTTACATATAATGTCTTAAGTATCTGATGAACCCAATTCTTGGAATTATACAAGGTGTTACTAAATGGGTATGTTGGCCACTTAACCACAGATTTTAGAGGTTAAATAAATTGACAAATCCTTGTAGGTTTCAGGAACTCTTCAAACATTTTTATTTGTGATACTATTAAAATCACTGAATTCCAAATAAATAATTACATTAACTCTATAAATTTTTTGGACCGATAACTTAAAAATATATCGCTATACGTTTTGTATCGTTTTATTAAAATACCTTACATATTTTTGCATTCGGTAAAGAATTTAATGACCATTTCGAAAATACACAACATTTAGGGGTTACTGACTAAAAATAATTTTAAAAAATAGTGTCAAATATTTCATTGAAATTGAAATCATGTATTTGAATGTAATCAGTTACACGGGTGCAACGTACGCTCATTTAACTGACTACATTTCAGTTTCTCCGTAAAATACGCAACGCAAATACGTCCGCCTATTTTCGTTCTAACTGAAAATTGTTTATTTCATTGATAGGTGTTCTGTATATACTCGTATGTCCATCATTATTTTGAAAAAATATTAAGCATAATATTATTTAAATAGCTGTATTTTTTTTTAAATTGCGAATTGCTTCAAAATTCTTATTTTGCAATTCACCAATATCACCACAGCGGTTAATATTATGCGCAGAATTTCTTTAAGCGATCACATAGAAAATATCGAGTGGGTTAAAAAAGGGCTACGAGGAGGCCAAGAAATATTCCGTTTTATCTTATCTAATCATCATTATCATCCAGAAAATTAAGACAGATCACGTACATATTCGAAAAATATAAAGTGTAATTATTAAAAAAACGCAAGTTATAGCCATGTATATCGGGTGTAACAGAATCATGGTACACCCCTCTTTTCTCCTTTAGTTTTGAAGATAATCGATTGAAATTTGGGACATCTTATAAACATAATAAGCGGCACTTTTTGACATAAAAGTGATTTCCTTTTCACCTAACTTTCGATTTTTAAATAGAACACCCTGTATATTATTGCATTTTTGAATTCTGCATAATTTTCTGAATCCAACGATACTAAACAAGTGACGTTTCAAACATCAATATTTTTTATAATATAATTTTTAGTTTTCCATTTAAGTGTGCCATGACGGTTCCGATTTATTCTAACTGACGCGTGTATACAAAAAGAAATCTAAATCCCGTCAAAATTACTAAATTACGTGATTTATGAGCAAATAAAGTTCATCAAAATGGTTCTTGGGGCCAGTCAATTTTTTCAAATGGAACCATATTGGTACCGTGGTACCATTTATTAGTACTATTAATATGGAGTTTATTCATATATCGTATTAAAATGTGCGATAAATACAAACAGAATTACAGCTAAAAGAAAATAAGAAAATACAATTTTGTTCCAATAATTAAATGTTAAGAAGGTGGCTTTGAAAACAATGAAATATTTAGCTTGTCAAACATTTGTTGGTTTACCGGTGTTTTTATTGTGTCTTTAAAAATTGTTTAAAGTTCTTGTTAATTGTGTTCAAAATGCCGCAAATTTATACAAGAGATGTAAAAATGGACATGTTAAAATTATTTATGGGGAATGTAGAAAAAATGCCTTTGCGGCTAGACTTCCTTATGCCGAATGATATCCTGATAGAATATGTCCAGCGAGAAATTCTTTTAATAGTCTTGAAAATAAATTCCGAAGTGAGCCCAACAATGATTCCGAAGAAAATTTCATTCTTGACGAAGGAACGGAAATTAATGTTTTGGCTGGAGTAGAAGTTGATAAGACTGTTTAAGGCAAATTGGGTTTGAATTGGAAATCAGTCACCAAACAGTAAGCCGAATTTTGCTCAAATACCACTATAAATCTTTTAAATACCAATTGCACCAACACTTGTACGAAAATGATTACGAACGTAGGATGGAATATTGCAATTGGAATTTGCAGAATAACGTGCAGCCAAACAATGATTTTTTGGGAATGATTTTATTTTCGGACGAGTCTAGGTTTACAAATTTGAGATTATTTAACCGACAAAATAGAAAATATTGGTCAGAAGAAAATCAAAATTTATTACGAGAGGGTAATTTTCAACTGCGGTTCGGTTTCAATGTTTGGCTTGGGATAATCGGTAGTAGAATCATTGGTCCAATAATATTTGAAGGACCCCTGACTGGTGCCAGATACTTGGGATTTCTGCAAAATGAAATTGCGGACAGTTTAGCTGAATTACCGTTTCCTTTACGACAGGGAATGTATTTCTTACAAGATGGCGCTCCTCCCCATAATTCAAGGATAGTAATTGATTACCTTCAACGAAGATTCGGCCTCCAAGGTCACTTGATTTAACAACCGTTGATTTCTTTGTTTGAGGTCATTTAAAAAATTATGTCTACGCAACCGCTGTTACAACTCGTGAAGATCTGGAGCTACGAGTAAGACGCACAATTAATAGCATAACGGCCCAGCAATTGGAGAACGTTTTTCGAGAAACAGCTATGCGAGTTCAGAAGTGCATTGACGTTAATGAACAGCATTTTGAACAACTGTTGTAATGTTTTGTGTTCATTTTTTGTATTCCAAAGCCACCTTATGTATAACAAGGCATTTTCTTATTTTCATTTAGCTGTAATTTTGCTTGTATTTATCGCACATTTTAATACGATATATGAATAGATTCCTTATTAATAGTGCTAATAAATGGTACCACGGTACCAATATGGTTCCATTTGAAAAAATTGAGTTTTATCCCAAAAACCATTTTGATGAACTTTATTTGCTCATAAATCACGTAATTTAGTATTTTTGACAGAATTTCGATTTTTCTAGCATTACACGGGTCATTTGGAATAAATTGGAACCGTCATGGCACACTTAAATGGAAAACTAAAAATTATATTATAAAAAAATATTGACGTTTGAAATATCACTTATTTAGTATCATTGGATTCAGAAAATTATGAAGAATTCAAAAATGTAATAATATGCAGGGTGTTCTATTTAAAAATCAGAAGTTAGTGTCACTTCCGGCGAAACAGGAATTGAAAATAAAATCATTTGTATGTCAAAAAGTACTGCTTATTATGTATATAAGATATCCCAAATTTCAATTAATTATCTTCAAAACTAAAGGAGAAAAGGGGGGTACCATGATCCTGTTATATTTTACAACCGTTTTGAAATTTAATTTCAGATTCATTTTTCACTATGCAAATTTCAAAAAAGTGCAACTTATATATTGCAAATATTTTACAAATAATTTAAAAATAACCTGGTGAGGCACACAATTTTTTAACTTTTTTCGCAAATTTCATTCACGATTTTTTGCAGAACTTCTTCATTTAGTTTTAATAATTATGACTTAAAATATCGCTTGGGTCCCATGCTCCAATACTAAGATATTACTAGAGATCGGGAGGTAGCGATAAATGACATCAATTCCAGGGTTGGCGCTAGGTGATGTGTCACCGCGCAAATATGTTCATGCGTATATGACACAATTGTCTTATCTTGTGTTTATTTTGACGAGTTCGGTAAAATCCAAAATTAATACAAAGAGGGCTGAAAGTAAAAGTTTATTACTAACATTTGTTGTAAATTTTCCGCAGTTAATCTCTGGCTCCTCTCATTAAAATCCATTTGTAGATTCCAAATTTATGTCTTGTATAGAAAAGTATAATTCTTTGCCAACTTAAAGGTCCACAATACTTGACATCACAAGAAATGTCTACCAAATCGAAGTTAAAATTTGTTTGCCTAGTAACACTACCACTCACAAACTATTTACGACTGTCTGAGGAAATGTGTCTCTTAAGGTGGTGTTAGTACGCCTTCGTCACCAGGATAGCCAACATAAAATTTTAAATCGCTGTTAAAATTTTTCTATTGATGAGAACGAAAAATGAAAACTTGATTACTCTTAAATATCATATGGATTTAATATATAAAATTACAGAGGCAATACTGATGCGTATTTTTTTTATTAATAAGAACTACGAATATTTTATTTGGTGTATTTTATGAAACTAAATAATCATATTTTTTCTTATTAGTAAAAGAAAATACGCATCAGTATTGCCTATAATTTTATATGTTAAATCTATATGGTATTTAGGATGAGTCGTATGTTTTCGATTTTCTATAGTACTAACAGAAAAATTTAACAGCGATTTATAGATGTAAGTTGGATTATCTGGTGGAAACGCAGTTTTTATGTTTGCTTTGACTTTGCACGAATGCACTTTTTTACAGTTTGTGCAATATAATCCTGTGCCGTTAAATCGCAACTTCGGGAAATTACTAATCCACAAGTTAAGTTTTTCCTTTGAAGGAATTGAACAACTCATTTTAAGAAACCTCTGTTTCCTTTAAGAAAGTGGTAGCATGCCAGGATTGCCAACATAAAACTTTAAATCGCTGTAAAAAATGTTCTACTAATGGAAACGAAAAATGAAAAGAATCTTAAGTACCATATGGAATTAATATATAAAATTGCAGACATATTAATAAGAAATACGAATATTATATTTAGTGTCATTTTATGAAACTAAATAATCGTATTTCCTATTCATAAAAAAAATAAGCATCGGTATTGCTTGTAACTTTAACATTAAATCCATATAGTATTTAGGATGAATTATTTCTTTCTGTTTTTCGATATTACTAACAAAAAAAATTACTACGTATCTAGAGTGTATTTATTTATTTTTAACATTATCATATTGGGCGCAAACGTGATAGCTAAGCGACGTGATCCGCCTATATCTATGCAATCGCATTACTATTGGACTTTTTACAATAACAGATATTTCCCCCTCAAGATGACCTGATAAAAACCTTTAATTCTTTGTTTTCATTTTTATAAATAAAACAGATTTATTGCATAGTACCGACATTAGAATATTTTATCATTTCATGTTATTTGGGAATGTTTTTTTAGGGGTTTACAATATAATACTATATCTATGGAAAATTCGTCTCTGGAGTTTATCGCTGCCTTCCGATATCTAGATGTGACATAACCTAAATTTCACCTGCCGCCATTGTCTTGCGAGTCTTATCTTATCGTTCAAACTATGCTTTAGTCTTTAAATAGTCGAAAGGGGATAGAATCTAAAGAAGCTGTTATGAGCATAATAAAAAAATATATATTTTTTTACCATCGGTATGGTGCAAATACTTTTTATGTATATTACTTTCATTAGTATATCTGACTTATTTTTAATTCTATTCTATAGTTGGAGTATTCTAAAAGGCAGCAAATTGTAAAGTAAATAATATACAGGGTGTCTCAGTTTATAGTAGCAGAATTTCGCCAATAGATAGAGGACCTCACTTTAAAGTAAGGTTCGATTTAATGTGAGTCGAAAAGTTAAAATTTTTCGGCAATTACTAAGAAACTACACAAAATTTCGATTTAAAATTTGGTACGTGTTTTTTTGCGTCAATAGTTTTATCTTTATGTGTAGATATCTGCTTTATGTATTGGTTTGCAAATGGAAATACGGTAGCTGAAGCAAGGGAATATCAAGGACTGTTTCCAAAAAGGAGGCAACCACATTCAAGCATTTTTGTTAAATTTCTTCAACATTTTTCTGATAATAGACTGAGAAAAATAAACACATGTAGAAATCAAAACAATAATAATAATAATTTGAGAGGAAAAAGAATCTTGCATGAATGTGATAGAGATGACACAACGAGTGTCCGGAGAGTCTTGAGAATACCTCGAATTCGAAGAAACACGATATGGAGGACGTTGAAACGGGACCATAGATATCTCCACTATCTGCAACCTATACAGGAAGAGTGCTAATTCTTGTCAATTTGAGCACATGAAGCGATTAAACAAAGACATTTTCAGCAGGAGTTTACTGTGAATATTTGGTTAGGCATTCACAGTAATTATGTCATGGAGCTTTACATCTTACCTCATTGTTTGAATTCCGATTTATTTTTAGCATTTTTAGAATGTAAGTATGCTAATATGTAGGATTCAAGGCTGAATTCCTGGTTTCAGTTAGGCGGCTGTTTAGTCCATTTTGGACGAAATGTTCGTAACTAGTTCAATGTTAACTTTCTTGGCAGATAATAGGGCCGTACATCGTACGGAAGAAGACTACCTTTTTCTTCTAATAAAAAAAATATTGTTTGTAAAAAATTCAAGTTCTAAACAGAAAAGGGGTTTCAGACCACAGATTCTACGCCACTGGATATTGTGACAAATATGTCGTACTGACAAAAAGATAGCACTATTGAAACAAACAATACGTGCCAAATTTCAGATCGAAAGATTATGTAGTTTCTTAGGAATTACAGAAAAATTTTATTTTTATTTAACTTGTATTCGAAAATGAAGAACTTTTCGGAACATGTGAAATCGAACTTTTTGTCTTAAAATGAGATCTTCTATCGATTGGCGAAGTCCACCTACTATAAACTGGGACACTGGGACACCCTATATAATATGATGTCACCGTTAGTTCATGTATTCATCGTGATGATGAAAATGGTTATTTACTTGTTTTAGCTGACTGATGATTTGAGAATGGATCGACACTGTATGTCGTAGTGGTAATAAGGTTTACAGGTAATCATGGGAATTTAATAAAATGGATATTATGTATTCGGTATGTGTTGACTATGTCGACTAACGTACGCGTACGTAACGTGCAAATGCTTGGGATGGGGCATGCAAAAGCATAAGCATCGAGAGAAAGCCTCTTCGAGTGTGTAGTCGTAAGCCAGTGTTCAATATAATAGCGGGAGATTCCTCAGCGACCACAACCCGCGTGCGCTGCCTGTTCTCTCCTAGGCTAGCGTCTCGAAACCGCACATTTCAACCCCCAGCCCCTGCCTTAACCCATTCCACCCTCTCGCTACACTCTTAACAGCGACGGGGGAGCGTTTTACTGTTTTATTGATTAATTGAGTTCAGCCGAAATTCTCTTCTCGCATCCAAATCGGGCTTTTATTACATTTTATAGTTATCTTTATGATGTATTTTTTTTGGTCAATGAATTTCATTGTTTTAATGGCACACTTTACGGCCGTTTGGGTTATTGTGTTGTAATTGTCATGGCCAACTAATTTCGTCGTTGTTTGAGCGATTAATTTTTATGGAAGTGCTCATCTTTTCGCCTGTCCTCGCGATCATTCTATGGGTTTCGGTGGAGTTACGATCAATCATCGAGCTTGTAATTTCCTATTACAACACCATAAAGACAAACTACTTCGGAGGGGTTGTGTTTGCCGATTTAATTTCGATTATTAAAGTTTCATTGGCATAACTGTTATTTTGAAAGCAATAGTTTAATTCATAAATCGAATTTATATCGTTTTCTTTGCTAATTTAGTAGACTAGTAGAATATTATAGCAATGTATAATACTAATAAAACAGAATTGTGGAAGAATAATTTTGTTATTGAGTTTCACTGCCTTGTATTGATTTCGGGTCAATGATTTTGATGGAATCACAATTTTTACTTCAAGAATCCTCCGAAACGAATAATTTATTGTATTGTTTAAAATTCGCAAAACTCTTGAAAACATAATTAGTCTCTTTCTTTTGTCAGTTATATCTAGCGTAAGGTGACATTTACAACTGTACTGTAAATTAAGTGCATTTTCCAACATTCTTCTTTTAAAGCAATTCCAAAATTTTTTATTGTTTAAATAAAGGAAGACCTAAAGGGTTAATGTAATTACTCCCGAGGCATTGGATAAGAATTCTTATGAGTTTACTTTTTACAAAATCAAAAATGGTGAATGCTCTATTATTTGCAGCATATTTTTTAACAATTGTTACATTACAATATCTCATAAAGCTTCTCTGGTTATTTGCTATTCTGTACTGTTCTGTACTTTACTGCGCAAGTCATCACCCTTCCGGTACTTTGTCATCCATCATGAAATACGCCGGCCATCTGATCGTAAAGAAAATTTCCATAAGACTGAGCTACGGTCATCCGTGAGGGATATCAGAAATTTGTTCTGAAATTTAAGTTCCCTTGTTTTGGACGCAGTGTGGAATGAGTTAGTACTGGTATAGAAGCGAACTTTTACCGAAAACAGGATACAATTGCTATCTCTGGTAAGGCTTCACTTACATCTTCTGTTTTTCATAAGATGGCATGTTTATTATTTTATTTTCTAGGCTGGTTTGTAATAAACGCTTACTTAAAATACCACGATATAATTGTTGTGTTGAGGAATGTTGTATTCTGAGTACATAGCAAATGAGAAGAGATGTTATGACTTTTGTGGTTCTATTGGAGAAATTTGAAGACACCTGTACCCCCTCTGTGTTTGAGTTAAATAGCTCGTAAAATTATAATTATTGTTTTCGTTATGTGTTTAAGTACATTACTCAGTTTCCAGTGCGCAAACGTTCGATAAGTCTGTAATTCAAACGTATTTTTTTAGGGTGCACACCTGGGGGTGAAGTCTGCATCGTTTTGCATGCCTGAGGTGGAGTTTGTATTGTTCTGCGAGCCTGGGTGCGAGATTTCTACTGCTCTGCACGTCGGAAATGTAAAGTGTTTGAATCTTATAAGTGAACGCCGCTCTTTTGGCCTGGCATCAAATCTGAGATTCTTCTTTCTTTTGCCACCCACTGCTGCATTTCATATTTTATGAATTTCAAGAGAGGATCCGAGGTCCTGAGGATGTTACATGCCATACATAGTGCCGGTCTACCTTGCATAGACTCCAGACTCAAGAATCTTCGTTCACTTGAATTGACGTAAAAGGTACACACGGGAACGGATGATCTAGGGCAAATGCTCCTGTGAATATGCATCTTGAGTAATTGGTGCAGTTGATCTTCTCTGTGCAATTGATGCAAATCATCCACTTCACTACCACAAGAGTAGAGCAGAACCAGAACAACAACCATATTAGTTTGTCAGTATTTTGCGAGCGCAAGACTAAAGAACCTATATACCTACGTAAGCACAGGGTGGAGTTCCAAGTCCAGGAAAAAGGGAACGAGGAGGTGTGTCTGAAGAGTACCCACCTTTATGTGCCGCTGGTAGCTGGTAACTGCATATATGGTTCTAATTTTTATTTAAGGGAATATCACCCCATTTTGTTTAGTTTAAGTTTGAAATCGATAACCTTAACCTCTTCTGTCACCAAATACGTTGTGAACCTTCTGTATGACCACATTCACGGTGTTAAAACCTTGTTTTGATCAATGTTACAATATCGGTGAATAAAGTTGTAGTAAATAGTTTAATCAACATTTGTGGCATAATTATCGTAATGTAAATAGTTTTTTTGTGTCATTCTTTTATGAAACTTATGAGAATATAGCCTGTTTCATAGTTGTGGAATTTGATATTTTATTTTAAAGCACCACCTTATAACAAGAACGAATAATTCATGGTAAGTTAAAGTTTAAGTAAGTAATTAAGTTTATAGTATTGATATTCAGGT
This sequence comes from Rhamnusium bicolor, assembly GCA_029963845.1. Lineage (NCBI taxonomy): Eukaryota > Metazoa > Arthropoda > Insecta > Coleoptera > Cerambycidae > Rhamnusium > Rhamnusium bicolor. Next base: position 139,229 of record JANEYF010003656.1, read on the forward strand.
AAACTGGGTGTAAACGCCCTGAGATCTGAGCTAGTTTTATTTTGTCGTGACACTCATTAACTTAATAGGGCTAAGTAAGTGCCTCGATTTGCTACATCCCCACGCTCAGTAGTTTTGTGACCACCCCTACGAGGTAGGTGTACGAGGATAGAAAAGGTAGCACAATCTATTAATAATATTTAAATGAATTTGTGTCTTGGTTTTTTATACATTATTAAAGGCACATTAAAGTAATTGGTGCAGTTCATCTTCTCTGTGTAGAGCAGAACCAGAACGACAACCATATCAGTCGCAGGCAGACACCTTGTTCTTCCCAAGAAAACGAAAACTATCATTTATCCTTTATCCTTTATTTGTTCTACATCCTCGATGTGTACACTCAATTATGTATAGATCACCTCGGCATCCAGATGCTTCTATCTACATTATCCTCTCTTAAAGTGGACGATTGCACATTTGTCCAACCCCAATTTCCGCGTGTACTATTCAACCATCAATAACGGATAACGGCAGCTTAAGTGCACGTTCCTCATTAATTGGAAATAAAACTAATTAGATAGATACAGTTTACATGAGTATGTTGCCTCTTTTATTACTACAAAAGAAAGCATCAATATTAATTAGTTCAGAAAATGTAATAAAAAAAAGAGGTTGTAAAAGTAATTTAAGAAAATGCCGTTGGCATATGAATAATAAAAAAATGTATGCAGTTTCTCATAATTTTAAGGGGAATGGTAGCTCAATGGTTAGCGTATCTAGTTAGAGTGATGGACATGCTAAGCAGAGCAGGTGTGAACCCTGTTAAATGTATGAAATTTTCGTAAATCTCTGCCACATGTATCACATAAAAATTTTCTAGATTTAGAAATATTATTTGGGTGACCTGAGGCATTACATTCACATACACACACACAAATACGTTTTCGATTTTTTGTTCATGGTTTCTATACAATATTTTTCCAGGCATTTTTTAACATTATGTGTATTAAAGTATTATGCATAGTACTTTGAAGGAATACTGAGATTTGTCATCGTAACTGGACAAAAAAAGATTCGTTAATACAAATGATTTTAAAATTCTCCCATGTACCCAAGTAAATTTGTATATCCAAATCATGATTTCTGAATGTTTTACAGAGTATCTATTGTAATTTTATTTTACGTATTATTTAAAACTTCTTGATCGTCCGAAATTTTCTGGAAATGATATGTAAAGTTGGATATACACTTTCAATTGCAGGAGCTATAAAATATAAACCTAAGGCCCGAAGTGGTAGTTTTCGATGTAGGGGTAGATTTAACTGAAGGCATTGTCCCGAAGTCGACTACCCTTATGCAGCCTGTAGCGTAGCTGTTCTCTATGTATTTATTCATATCTACAAGCCAGATGATGATATAAATAGCAGCGAAAGTCGCGTTTTCTATCTAAATCACGCCGGCATATTGCGATGTGTGGCAGTTCATACCCCGCCATAAATTAAACTAAAATTACTTTATATAATTTCGCTGAAAATATATGAGATACTGTGGCGGTGGAACGAGGAATACTAATAAAATAATAATTCTACTGCACGGATTTGCATCTGCATACTTTATTGGGCTTTTTGCTTTCGAACTAATGTGATTTATTTCTAAATGGGAAAGTTAGGTAGTTGGTATGTTGGAGTTCTAATAACTATACATTTTTAAGTGGATAATTTATCGTTCATTAACAGCTAAAAGCGATTGAGTATGATTGTAAAATTATCTATAACATTTTATAGGAAGAACTATCGTAAAAAAAATCTGACAAATTGATTTTTGTATTGTAAAAGAAAATGAAATAGTAACTCGTATCTCGTCACTGGAACGAAACTCTACATTTATAAAAGAAATGTTTTTATATTACGAAGATCATCATATTTATTAGAATCGCGCACTTTTGATTATCATAATAATACATCAGAATCACACACTTTCCCGCTTGAAGAATATCATTTAGATATTAATTATTAGGAACTTATTTGATTAGATTAAAAACTTGCGGCCAATTAACTAAGTTAAAAGCTCAAAATGTGCCCTATTGACCACCTGGTAGACTAAGATGACAAATAACCCCTTCCTAGCTGAATTCCTACATTTCCTACATAAATCAGTAAAAAATTAAGTTATTACTATAAGCATTACGTACAATAGTAGTACAGTTTTTGCACTATCCAGCTTTTTTGTTTATTTACAGTATATATTGCCAAGTGGGTAGATTATGTTGACTGGTTGCTAGGCCTAATACGTCGGTAAGAAATTTATTTACCGACGTCTGAATGATAAAATTAATATAATACATAATATGTATTATTTACAAGCAAACATATTTAATTTGAAATTGAATTTTATTCTATTCGGTAATGAATTATACAATGAGTGATTCCGAAGATAATAATGATATAGAAAATGCGTGGGAGATCGGATGTGCAGCAGTAATTCCAAAAAAAGACAAGGAGCGCTATAAAAAAAAGTTTTGTTTGTTTTTTATATGTTTATTACTTAAGTAATGTTTGTTCTTTCATTAAATATAAGTTTCCTTGTTTTTGTCCCCATTTTTGTGAAATAACATATTATGTTATTTCACTCTCAGCTGAGATCTTTAAAGCTGTGTCGTCATAGCTCATATCCTACCTCAAAAAACTGTCTGATGATGTGTGGGAAATTGGCCAAGCTCCGCAGAAGTTTTGTGATGAAGTTTTAATCAACCTGTACAAAAACAAAGGAAGCGCTGCGGACTGTGGAAATTAGAGGAGTATAGCTCTCCTAGCTATTGGTGGGAAGATACTGACTAAAGTGATGCCAAATAGACTAACACCGTCATAGAAAAGTTACTTCCTGAAACACAGAGTGGCTTTAGACCAAACCGAAGCACATCGGATCTGATCTTTACACTTAAATAACTCCAAGAAAAAGCACTCGAACATCAAGGAGAAATTCACATGGCCTTTACTGATTTAACCAAGCGTTTGACTCGGTGGATAGGGAAGTGTTCTAGAAAATTATGAAAACTTCAAGAACGTTTAGACGTGTATGCCCAAAGTTATGATTCCTTGGAACTTAAAATCAATATTGGAAAGGCTAAGATTATGTCAACTCCTTATCAAGTGAACCAAATAGATATTACACGTAACGGAAATTCTCTTGAAGTGGTGGATCACTTCAATGCAGTATTGTGAATGATAAAGCAAATCTGGGCAGCGAGGTTTGTTTTAGAATTAACGCTGCATCGAGAGTATTCTGGGGATTAAGAGAGAGAGTATTTGACAACCACGACCTTGCTTTGACAATGAAAATGGCTGTCTACAGAGCGGTTGTAATTCCAACATTGCTATTTGGATGTAAAAGCTGGGTCACTTACCATCGACATGTGAAGGACTTAGAACATTTCCAGCAAAGACACCTCAGAAGTATGATGAAAATCCGCTGGTTCCATCACATATCAAACGTGGAAGTACTTAAGGTGATTATTTTAAGAGCGTGCCTAAGATGGGCGAGTCTCGTTCATCGCATGCAAGGTAACTGCCTTCCCAAATGTACACTTTATGGTGAATTGCTAAGCGGTAGTAGAAGGCATGGTGGTCAACGAAAGAGGTTGAAAGGTGTTTTCCATAAAAATTTAAAATTCTGCTGTACTGCAGACGAGCAATGGGAACAACTTGCAGCGGACAGAACCGAACAGCTTTCTGCAAAAGGTTGATTTAAATTATTACACAAATCCTCATTTTATAGCTCGGATTCTTTTTATCGACGACGACCAGGCCATTTTATTAAAAAAATGCAATTATAATCTTCCGTAACAATCATGACCTAATGAAAATTCATAAGAAATAAGTCTCGTTTCCAATATCAGTTTTCATTAAACGTATTGATTGGAATAGCTGGTAATTTTTTAAATTGACCTTGCTTTCATCTGTTAATGCTCAATGATACAATCCATGCCATTTCTCTTGAAAACGAACTACCTGGATTATTATAATTAAAAAATGTGTCAATAAAAATCAGTTACGATTTATGCAGATGGTGCTCGTGCTCAAACTGCTCAGCAGTTTTTGGAAACTGAGTAGGTCGCGGAGGATTACAACCATGACCTCCTAGATTACCAGAGATAAAACATACACCATATAGATTAGACCCCCAATTCAAAGCAGTAGATGAACGGGCGTGGTTACATTGTCAGGATCGAAGCTGGATTCGAAACCGAGAATCGGCAGACAGTAAAATCAGCTAGTTTGTCATTTAGCGCTCTATCCCATTGCGATACCAAGTCATATCTACGTCACTGGTGAAATAAAAAATTCTCAAATGAAGTAGTATCTATAATTTATTTGAATGTTTCTTATTTACCTAGAAAAAACTAGTTTTTCTGCGGGTCCTTCAAAAGGCCGTAGCTGCCTTCGGAAACATTTCCGGACACATGTTCATAGGAACATTTTTCTTAAAACATTTACATGTACGAAGCAAACACCCTGTATAAAACTTCAGCATTTTAGTTGCATTTACATATAAACATTATTATAATTAATTACCATCACTAATAAGGAAATCGTGGAAAACATTTTTATTGATATTGCGTTTAGTTTAGTCTAAAAAATTTAATAGCTACTGCACATTTTAAAAACTATTTAAGTTTAAAAATGATAATTCTACAAAGGCCAAAGTTTGCACCGCCTTAAAACTTTTTAGATAATATCGTAATGATGAAATTCTTATATAAGTTAGCTTTGTGCAAGAAAAAACATCAAATAGGTACGGTAAAACAATGGGCGACTAAGATGTACACTCCTCATTGGTTTGCCTTAAATAACAAGGCATTCTTAGTATTAAGATTGTTTCTGAAACTTTTTAAAGTTGCCAGATGAAATTTTACAGCAAAGATACATTCTTTCGTGATTCTTTATAATTCTTTAGTGAGTAAAATAAAGTAAGAAAATACAGAAATGAAATAAGAGCATAATGCTATTACTGGGGGCTGGAATTTCCAGGAGTAAATGTTATTGAAAAGATTTAAAAGTTCCCATGTTTACCTTCAATTCTGGTTGCAGGTGGCGGCTCTAGCGGAGGGTCCACGAAGCTCGCTTTTGTTGGAAGAAACGACTGAAAATAGAAAAAAGTTTATTAGCGGTGTGAAAAACATATTTAGAAAAAGCTTTGCTAAAGTAATATTAGTTGGTTTGAATAAATTTGCTTTCGACAATAAAACAAATATTTTGAGTTCTTTAAAAAAAATGAATTGGGAATTTTTTTCCACTTGACACAATATTTTCTGGTAAGAAAACAACTTAATTTTGTCATTACTATTATTAACAAAGGCAAGAACCTTATTATTAGGCTCAAAATAATAATAATAATAATAATAATAATAAATAGTTTTTATTGGCATGTAGAATTACAACAAATGAGAGAGAATTTATAAAAAAATAAAAAAAATGCCAAAAGGCAGAGTTTGGAACAAGTTCCATTCTTACACTCAACCTTACAATTAATAGAAATATGGTTTACAGCTAAGATAAATTAACATAAGTTTGGCATCCTATAGGTTACCTATAATGGGTACATAAGAAAAAAAATCTAAAAAATTAATAGTATTACAATTGCAAATATATACATGCATATCAACACATACCCATACATAGTTATATACATACATAATAATAATAATATTTCAAATTCATAAATAGTACAACTAATCAATAATTACAAAAAGGACGAAAAAAATAGTAATAATAATTAAAATAGTAACACAAAAAAAACATTTTATTAATGAAATTTTATTAGGCAGCATAATTTGTAGCTTCTTTTTAAAATCATTAGGAGATAATGCTTTTAATTTAGAAGGAATTTTATTATAGTATTTAGGAGCATAATATGAGAACGAACTTTGGAAGTGAGAATATCTATGTGTAGGTATTGTTAGCAAACATTTATATCTAATGGGTACATCTGCCCTAAATGTAATTTTGTTCATCAGTTATGAAGGTGATTCGACTTTGCAAATTTTGTGAATTGGACAACAGATATGTAAATCTTTTGTTTGCCATATATTCATCCAGTTAAATTCCTGGAATTTTGAAGATATGTGTTCGTATTTCCTGAGCCTAAAAATAAAACGTATACAAGTGTTTTGAATACGTTGAAGATATGTTGATTCAAAAACATTTAGAAAAGGGTCATATACTGCATCAGCGTAATTCAAATGTGATAGGATCAATGATTCGCACAACATGGCTATGTTTTCCACGTTTAACAAATTCCTACTATTATATATTAATTTCAGTTTACTAAAAGCATTCTTTACAATATGTGTGACATGTTCAGAAAATTTAAAAGACGTGTCAATATATAATCCCAGATTTTTGGAGACGTCACTTAACTGTAACTCTTGACGGTTTATGCGAACCTCTATCCCATCAACACTTGCCCTACACGAAGCTTTACGCCCTAGTAGTATTATTTTTGACTTGGACGGGTTTACAGTCAAACAAAATTTTTCTGATACAGAAATTAAAGCCTGCAAATCTTGATTTATTTTCATAGATGCATCATAACAATCTGTTTTCTCAAAAGAATAATAAATTTGGGTATCGTCTGCATAGAAATGGCTACAACAATACTTCAAGCTATTCTTCAAATATGAGGTACATAATATAAACAAGAATGGTCCCAATATAGAACCTTGTGGTACCCCCGAGACATCAGTAAAAGCAGATAGTTTGTTACCAATTTTAACGCTTTGTTGCCTGTTAACTAAATATTTTTTTAACAAAAAGACTGCATTCCCACTAAATCCCAAGTAATGTAGCATCGCCAGAAGAATCATGGTTGATTCTGTCAAAGGTTTTGGAATAATCATGCAAGCAGAGGATAGTTAAATTATCTTTATCAGTCTCCAACAGAATATCATCCGTGGCCTTAAGTAGGGCTGTTGTGCAACTGTGATTTGCTCTGAAACCAGATTGGTTTTGAGGTAACAGTTCGAAGTTTTTAAGATGAACTTTAATCTGAGTCTAGAATTTTTCTCAGAATTTTAGAGAGCACCGGTAGTATAGTTATTGGCCGAAGGTCTCTAAATTCTTTAGGATTATTAATTTTGGGCAAAGACAATACCGTAGTTTTTAAAAAAGTAACTAAACTGTTTTAATATAAATTATGATGATGAACATTTTCTCCAATAATAATGGATGTAGAGTGCGTAAACTTACTTTCTTTCTTAGTAAATAATCACGGAAAAATAAACACTAGGAAGTCCAATTGGCCCGGAAATTCTTACAATTTAGCCATAATTAAAAAAATTATTCTTGAATATTTTTATTTATACCAATACCTATATTTAGTAACCTTATTTTCAGGATAATATACTTTTCAGTATGAAACTTTTTTGATGGGCAAAATATTTTTCTTTTAAAAATGCAACTCTGACTGCTCCTTTTAGCACAGAGACTTATTTAATAAGCCCCTTTAAATATTTTGTAGAACGATGACTTACAGCACAAGGCAAAAGCTAAAAAACAATAGAAAATGTCACAAATAAGTGTTTATAGGCCACATGCCATATTATTTATTAAAATATTTAACAATAGCATCTAAAACTTATTCTAATAATACGACATGCTTTAAGTGAACTTTTCATCACAGCTGCGAATTAACGAACGAAATATCAATTATCAAATATCCAGCTCAGCCTTGGGGTGCTTTGAGGATAGAATAAAGTATGGATGGCTCCATGGTGGGAACTGAAAGCTGATTTCACTCACTCAAGGCTCCTCTACCTCCTTTCGAATTACATTATGCATTCTAAATTGTGAATGATGCTCTAATATATCAAATTATTTCATTATTTCTGCCTAGATCTACTAATAGGATAATGTCTACGGCCAACTTTGAGGTTGGTAAAAACGTGAATTATTAATTTTTACGTCAATATAAATGTTAGGAAATAAAAACATTAAAAGACGTATCGTTCAAGTTATAAATCAATTAAAATAAAGCAAATATAACTTTTTAAAAACTTTAAATTTACATGCATGTATTAACACGAATTATGTCAGCGCACAAAGTAATTTTATTTTCCTTTCTAGGAAAATCAGGCAAGTTATAATATTGTATTTTAACACCTTTCAATTCAATATTCTATATTATTTTTGGGTTAAGTATACTGGCTATTTTAGGTGAACCAATTCTCTCATTTTACAATACAGGAAATTTTTCAAATAAAAAGATATGGTTTTTAAGGTAAATGTAATGATTAAAATAAAATTCCTCTCCATAACAGAATAATCAACAAAAAACCAAAAATACATTTTTTTTTTGAAAAGTTGGACAAACCTTTTCTAGTGACATTTGTATTCGAAAATAAAGGTAGGTAGTGTTTAATCTTAAATATAGAATGAAATGATATATAATAACGCTAAAAATTTTTTGCTAATTATTATTAAGTGGTTAGAAAATAATTATTAGCAAAAAATTTTTATCGTTATTGGATTTCATTTCATTCTATATTTTAAAGTTTTACCAAGAAGAGGATAATTTGTTTTAAATTATTCTAACCCTAGGGGGAATTTCCACCATATAATTTCAATTATTCTGTTCTCTGATGCCATTGGTATTTATTACATTAGGATTTACTAAGATTCATAGCTACTTTCGAGGCTTTCTAAGGGCCATCTTGACAACGCAAAAAATGCAAAAACTCGCGTCGGTGGATGTTTTAAAGTTTTGAGGTGATTGTTTAACTGGTGAGTACTTTTGTTTTATTTAGTTTTCGTTTTACTGAATAGAATAATTAGAATTAAAAATAACATTATTGAGGCAGTCGTACTGAACATAATGTGTATATTATCTTATATTTTATAATCCAAGTCTCAGCGTTTTGGCAAATAGTCAGGAAAATAATTGTTTAAAATGATATATGTTTTACTTATCTGTGATAAGTTTTTGTAAAAAGTTAGAAAATAATAAATGGCAAAAAAATGTTTGGTGTTATTTTATTTCATTTCATTCTATATTTTAAACTTTTATCAAGAAGAGGATACCTAATTTGATTTAAGAAGAGGATACCTAATTTGTTTTAAATTAATCTTGAATTATTTATAAAGCTTACAAATTAACGAATTATACGTTATCATATTAGGTGTGCACAAAATTATTAGATTTTCCAGAGATTACAGAAATTTATAGATGATAGACAACTTATTTGCTTAAAATCTTAAAGAACAATTAATTATGAGGTGATTCCAAGCTAATCAACTGCCAAGCCCGACGGGTGTCTTAACTAGTTTATAAATTTTTTAAAATTTATACAGAAAGAGATATGAAAACAAAGGAACAAGCTACTTTTGATAAGAATAAATATGCCAATTAAAAACATTTTTACGGAAAAACGTAAAAGTATTTTTGTGGATATAGAAATATTATTATTTTTTACATATTGTGGCTGTGTTTAGTTCAAAAAAGCAAAAATATGATTCAGAGGAATACTGTTTGAAATTTCCAGGTAGGGAACCTTTTTATTAGTCAGTATTTAAACTAAGTCAACTAGGAGAGACAAACACTATAATTGTTTTGTTTTTTATCTAACATTTTCTACAATAAGTGTCCTGAATGTCTCTTTGAACTAAAACATCCTAATGACTTTTATACATTTGTGACAAGATTAAATAGTAATTTTAATATTGCTCAACGGAAAACTGTCATTTCTGAGTCAACTTTGTCACATAGCTCCTAAATTAGAAATAATTTAGAAAATGCATATTTCAGCATGAAACCCAATTGTTTTAAAAACTAGGTGAAATTTAGTTTGGCTACCCATTGAATTTAATGTTTATTATTAGTACCTTTTATAATTTATTTTCAAGATATTCTTCTATTGTATTTTTTTTTGTCATCATTAAATGTTCAGATTGTCAATGCAAGTTGAAAATTGTTTTTTAATGAACTATATCTTTTATGTGTACCTGAAGAGTTAATTGTATATATTTTATTTTTTAATGTGTTTGTGAAAAAAATTTAATATCTATCACAGAGCACATAATAAATTTAACAATATTTATAAAAAAATATCTTATTTACATATTTATTTTTTTATTTATTTTCTTTTCGGATTATCCGATGCCGGACAGTCCTTCTGTGGCCTCCGATGCCTCTCGGAAGTCGCACCAGTGCATTACTATAACCACTCCCAACATCCCGCAGGGTCAGTGACTGTAGATACCAGAATGGTGTGCCCTAAGCAGACGGAGAGACCCCCAGAATCACCGCCTTCTGCATTTGGCCTGCCAGCCACTCGGCTGATTTTTGGCAGGCCGGTTTGATCTTCAGTTCCGAGAGCCGCGTAGGCTTTATCCCTCCCAGTACACCGATTACTAGAAAGACCATTTTTACCGAGTAGCCTGGGTACAGCATTTGGAGCTCGTACCGGAGATCGTGGTATTTGGTCCGTTTCTCCTCCTCCTTCAAGGTGATGTTTTTCTCCGCAGGTGCCGAGAACTCGATGACATACATCACCTTAAGCTGATGGTTGAGGAGGACTATGTCAGGCTTGTTGGCTTGGATTAGTCTGACCGGCGGGAACGAGTAGTGCCAGTAAATCCAGCATTTTTCGTTCTCGACAACGGACTCAGTATCTCCGGGGATGTAAGGCAGCACTGGTGTCTGGTCTACCCCGTACGAGTGCCTTAGATGGTAGTATAGCACACGTAACGTCGCGTTATGTCGGTGGATGTAGGCCGAAATCGCGTATATGAGGCATGCAGATAGTATGTGCATGAGCGATTCCGGCGCCTGACGGCAGGTCCTGCAATGTCAGGAACCTCTACACGCTATACGCGGCTACGGTAGACCAAGGTGTTGATAACACCATCTTGGCAGGCCATAATGAATCCCTCGGTTGCCAACTTAAGCCCGGTTGACCTTAGAAAGGCGAATGTCAGCTTGGTCGATAAACCCAGTGTTTCTATGTTCTTATAGAAGACACTGGGGTTTATCGACGTGCTGCCGAAACAGATTTTCCTGTTCAGCAGCTCTGATTCGGGCATTCAGACGATTTGGCTGAAGTTCAGTGACTGACTACATCAGCACCTCGCAGGCCTCCTCGCCTGATGTCAAATATTATTATTATTATTATTATTATTAGTATTATTATTAAATAACCTAAGAATTAAGAAAGTTTTATATTGCACAAAATTTGTTTAGTGAAAAAATAACCAGAAAACTTTTTAAGTAGAAACAATTTTACTTTGATGTACTTGTTACCTCTTTAGGCATGTGAAAAATAAAAACAAATCGAAACTATCCTAGCCAGAAAAAAGTGAACAACTCCCCATGCATCGAAGGCGGGCTCAGGTAACTGAATCTAACATCGTGCGTGGAAATCCTGAACAGTTTCCCATGTTACTTTATTTCTAGTCACGCACAAACAGGCACTAAGAACAATAAGAGTCACCTTTTGAGTTTTTCACTTTGACCCCGGATGAACATCCGAAAGATCAAATAAGACAATTTAGGGTGGTTTGTAATCAAGTTTATGAGGTATAAATATTGATGATGCCTTGAAACTAGAGAAGTTTATTGAAATGGGCTTGATAAATATTAGCTGCAAATTTTAGAAATTAAGCTGCTAAATGATATATATTGCATATTGATAAATATTATTGATACCTGATTGGTTATCCTAAATTTTGGTTATTGTATATTTTCAGAAAGAGTACTATAGAGATTTAAATATAAATTACTTTTATGAAAATAATAATAACACCGTATTAAAAAATCCGACAAATTCGTTTAATTCATATATCGAAATTCTGAAACTGCTGTAGATTATATAGTGTGTCCTATACTAGGTACCTTCCTTTAAGTTGATGATAGAACTAGAAAAAATAAGTCGAGTTTTGTATATAAACATTTGCCTTAAATAATAATAATAATAATAATAATAAACGTCTTTATTAATGAAATAGGAAAAGAAAATTTTACGTTTCATTAAAGGACGAAGTTTGTAGTCTGCTGACTACACTCTTACACTTAACCCGTACCCTAAGGATTTTACAAATAATAACAATAAAAATAAATAAATAAATAAATAAATATGTGTATATATATATATATATATATATATATATATATATATATATATATATATATATATATATATATATATATATATATATATATATATATATATATATATATATATATATATATATATATATATATATGAATAGTGGTGAGAGGTATGAAACTTCTCATATGGTCTGAATGCTACTATCCGACCGACATCCTAGATGTCTCTGTGGCGGATAGCGACTTGCATCACAGCAAGTACCGAGAGCGGCGACCCCTAGCCCAGGTGGACTAAACTAATGTTATTAAATATGATTTGAAGGAAACAACTACTCAGCGGGCAAATACTATCTCTATCGCTATCCGCCACAGAGACATCTAGGATGTCGGTCGGATAGTAGCATTCAGACCATATGAGAAGTTTCATACCTCTCACCACTATTCACTTCACATTAGTTAGTATATAACTAGCAGGTTGGCCACTATCATTTGTCTGTTCCATAACCTATGGCATACTGAAGAGAACAAATAAGTTCGAAATCGATCTATGTCTGGTTAGGAATTGTCAAATGATATTGGCTTTCCATCTATCATGATTTGAAGGTGTAATTCAATGCAGGTCGGGGTATTTGCCCGCTGAGTAGTTGTTTCCTTCAAATCATATTTAATTATATATATATATATATATATATATATATATATATATATATATATATATATATATGTATATATATATATATATATATATATATATATATATATATATATATATATATATATATATATATATATATATATATATATATATATTGTTTTTCAGGTTTTCGCGGGTGGTGAATGTTAAATTCGTTTTCCGGGTATACTCCCGCGTAGGTGATAGGCCCCGGGAGGGACCGTGGTTGTCTGAACGACGTTTCGGCAGAATCTCATCTGCCATCTTCAGGTTCTAACAGATAACTGCTTACTGCGGCTTCTGGTTCAGTTCGAGTTACCAGAAGCCGCAGTGAGCAGTTATCTGTTAGAACCTGAAGATGGCAGATGAGATTCTGCCGAAACGTCGTTCAGACAACCACGGTCCCTCTCGGGGCCTATCACCTACGCGGGAGTATACTCGGAAAACGAATTTAATATATATATATATATATATATATATATATATATATATATATATATATATATATATATATATATATATATATATATATATATATATATATATATATATATATATATATATATATATATACATATACATACATAAGAGAAATTAATTTGGAATGTAGACTCATATAAAGACAAAACTAAAATAAGTAAAAAAGAAATAGAAATATGTGAAAAATTATAAACAACGGGTAAATGTACATAAATACACACAAAATAATATAGTAAGCAATGTAGATACTGAGATTCACGTGCAGAGAGGTAAATAATTATAGTGGACTATTATTGATTTCTTAAAAGAATAAACTTAATTTCACTTTTAAAAGATTTTAAAAACACAGATTTGAATTGATTTTCAACATTATTGTATAAATGTACTGCGTTAAATGAAAAAGATCGCAGATATAGTACCGATTTGTGTTGTTTCATGGTTAATGTTTCACAAAATCTAACGTTGCGATTATGAATTAAAACCAACTTATTACTAAGGTAAGAGGGAATAGGCGTTAAGAGCAAGCGATGTACAAGATGGTATTTGAAGGTATTTTCCATATTTAACCACTTTAGTTCCCGAAATTTTGCTGTGATATGATCATATTTTCTCAAATTATTGATGAATCTACAGCAGGTATTCTGCACTCTTTGGATACGTCTTTTTTGTTACTGCATCTAGACAGGGGAAGTATACAACATCTCCATAGTGAGAAATTGGCAGTAAAATATGTTCACATAGCTTTTTCTTAACTTTATAATTGAGTATTTGTTTATTTGCGTATAATACTTTTAGGCAAAGATGATTTTTGTATTAAAATTCCTATATGTTTATCAAATCTCAGGCGATGATTAAAAGTTATACCTAAGTTTCTGGCTTCGTTTACAAATGACAACCTTTCATTGTTTATAACAATGTTTAGATTAGTCCTCAAATAATCATAATAATATTTTGAATAAATTATAATGGACACGGTTTTATTTGAGTTCAATTTTAACTTATGGTTTTTAGCATTTAAATAAATTGCGTTAAGATCCTCATTTATGCATCTAGAGGCTAATTCAAAAATTTGTGGCTCAAAGGTATATTTTAATTGGCTATCATCTGCATATAATTGAATTTTATAAAATTTTACTACATAGTAGATGTCAAATATATAGAGAAGAAATAGAGAAGGGCCTAAATTAGAGCATTGCGGCACACCAGATGATACACTCTTTGAAGGAGAAGCAATCACATTTGTACGAACCAACTGATAGCGATTTTCCAGATATGACCGAAAAAAATGAAATAGAAGTGTTATCTAGACCAAAATAGTGCAATTTGGCACACATTAATTCATAATCTACTGAATCATAGGCCTTTGAAAAATCAAGTAGGACCAATGCTACTGCCTGTCCCTTATCAAGGTCACCTATTATGTTGTCAGAAATATCCAATAACGTGGTGATTGCACTATGTCCCGATCTGAAACCAGACTGATTTGTTGGAAAAAGATTATGCGCATTAAAATATTCTGTCAGCTGAATCTGAATAATTTTCTCTAAACACCGGTAGTAAACTTATTGGATGTAAATCATTATAGCTTAGGAAAATATTTGCTTTAGGTATAGGTGTTATTACAGCTGTTTTCCATTTTTCTGGAAAGTACCCTTTCTCGAGACAAAAATTAATAATATGCCTGATATATATTAATATCAGTTCATTAGGGAGCTACAACCGCTTAAAGCCGGTAAGTACAACATAGGTATTTGCCAATAAATTGGAAATGTCTTAAGTTGCAAAAATTAAATTTGGATCATGTATTAATTTCATAATACATATTTTGTCAAGTTTTTATATATATTATGATTTGTTGGGGTAGTTCCTACAAAATATTAACACATTGAGTACTGGTGAATATGAAACTCCTATAAATTAAAATAATAAGGTAATTAAAAATAATATTTCTATATTGAATGAGAGCATATTTTTAAACTCGTAACTATTTCTGAATTAACTGATGTAATCAATAATCTGAAAAATTTTCAATAAAAAAAATGTGGATATTTGTTTCCATCACCATTATGAAACATTATAAATTATTGCTTTACACTAGAAATCCACCCGAGCTTGTTCAAAATATTAAAAGTTATATGTTTGTTTAAAAAAAGATGCTCCCTGTAATATACCAAATTATCGATATTTTCAAAAATATCAAATATTTTTAATCAATTAGTAACCTTTTTAGAATGAGAAAAAAATGTTCACCTAGTCATGGTTTTAGAAAAGATTATTCAACATCTACAGCTTTTCCAAGTTTCTTAGACAATACGTATCGTAATTTAGATGCCGGATACAAAGACATTAAAATGTTCGTGGATCTTCCAAAAGTATTTGACTGCATGGACCATAACCTTCTTCTAAATAAATTGGAGTATTATGGTTTTCGTGGTCAGTGAAATAATCTTCTTGAGTCTTCTGTTCAAACAGGAAACAATTTATGGTATATTTTGGTGCAAAATCTACCGAACTTGATATTAATTTGGGTGTACTACAAGACAGTGTTCTTGAACCTTTATTACTTATGTTGTACATCAATGTACAGAAATTTATTTTAGATGCATGAGCATTTTTAACAACCAATGGTTTTTATTTCATAAATGAATATTTAAATTTCCTTTGATATTATTTATTTTAATGTCAACCTAATTATGTTTCGTGTATATATTTTTCTGATTTGTCGTATATCTTTAGATATGATCGATATTTTACTTATTTTTATCTTATATAGAGAGAGAAATCTAGAGGTTTGTGTAACAATATAAATAAAAATATAGAAAAGCATCCACCGGCTCCGTGGCGTAGTTGACTAGAGCTCGCAATGGCAAACGTAGCTAGAAATCTTTCTATCGTTGCTGAGGGTTCGAATCCCGCTGCCGGCACTGGCAATAGTTATGTGTCAAATTTCAACTGTCTAGCTCCTTGGATATAAGGTTTCTATCACTATTCTTCACCCCCTGGTCCAAAATTTGTCAGGTTTAGGATTTTTCATTGCTATAAGGGTAATTTCTAACTCTGCTGGAAGTTGGTTAGAATTTACGGATACAAACAAATTTTAAACGTATGGGGTAATAAGGACACCCGGATTTTATCCTCGGTGGAGAAGCTGGGATTTCTTCTAAAGCATAAATTAATCCTAGCATACTCGGATATTAGGCGTGGCACCAACAAACAGGTCGAATTGAGAACTTCCCTTCTTTTTTGAGGTTGATTAATAAAATAGGAATGCTTTTCCTATTTTTATATTAATAGAATTTTAAAGCTGTTTTACAAATCGTGCTAAATTAATGACAAAAAATCGTACTCTGATTTGTTTAAAAACAATGTGAAAGTTATTTTGAACGTCATTGAAATTGTTGTGTTCAAATAAATGTTATGAAAACTCGTATGACAATTAATCCACGCTCAGAATAAAAACGTGACAATCGCTAGATACTGAACAATAACTTTTGTCTTATATTATTCTACCCATTAATACTTCAGTGGAAGGAAAACAGATTATTCGGAAAGTTGAATGAAATTCCTGAGGTCGCATGTGTTAAAATGCATTTTTCAATTTCTAGAATTTATCTGGCAAACAAGCAGCAGAAAAACATGAAAACATGTTGGCGTCAAACTGACAAAAAGTTTTCTGACAAACAAGATAGGCTCTCCATTGTCCATTCCGTCCAGTTTCGTCCCATTACCGCCCCCGTCTCTACTTAGTATTCAAAACGCACAGACACAGGAGTCTGCACTCTGTTTCAGCTGTCATCTCTAAATTTATTTTTTTATAAAACACAAGATTTTAATTTAATCGGCGTGATGGCATTAGCAGCACAAGTATATTTTTTTTCCTTGTCTGTGCGAGTTGTAATATATTCTCTAAAATAACGAATTGGGTGATTATACAATTTCCACTACGTAATAATTTAATTTTTTTTATTTGCCGCCTATACAAATAAAAATAACATATTTTCATCATTCATGTTAAAATGTATCGCTATAAAAGACGGACCCCAAAATTTCCATATCGTTGTGGGCAGTGTAATAATAATTTATTAAATAATTGTGAACTTGTCTTAAATAAAGTTGCACCTCTTCAAACTATAAATTGTTCTACAAATGACTTACCATGGTATGACAATGAAAATAGAAATAAAAGTAAAAAAAGGGATAATGCTTATACAGTTTTTAGAATTAATGATATAGAGGAAAATTGGCATAAGTATAAAAAGATAAGAAATGCAGTTTTAACCTTCTTAACTTAAAAGAACAGCAATTTTATTACAATGAAATTGATAAAAATAAAGGTGATTCATATTTAATGTGGAAAACATTAAAAAAAATTAATTAACTCAAAAAACTTTAATAATACTTTTCATATGGGTATACAATTTGATAATGATGGTACAATAACTCTGTCTAAAAATGAATTGAATATTGCTGAAAATTTTAATAAATATTTTATACAAAGTATTAAGGAAATTGTTGACAGCATTGGTGATCATGAATACAAAGCTAGTAACAATAATTATACCGATTCTTGTTTAAACGTTTTTAAATGAAATAATTTGCAAGAACTACGTAAGATGGTAAATAAATTAAACAATAAAGAGTCCACAAGGGCATACTAAGCTCTAAAGTAATAAAAAACTCATTTCAGGTTATCGGACATGTTTGGTTGCATTTTATAAATATTTCTCTTTATTCTGGTAAATTTCCTGATAATTTAAAAACTAGCACAGTTATTCCTATAGAAAATGTTAACAACAATAATAAGTCATGGGAATTTCGACCAATTAATAATCTGCCAAGTTCTGAAAAACTTTTAGAAATGGTAGTATATAGTCAGTTAATAGATTATTTTAATAGTAATAACTTATTTTTTGTTAATCAGTCTGCATTCCGTACTAATCATTCCTGTAAATCGGCCCTGCAATTAACAAAAACTGAATGGAACAAAAATTAGATAAAGGAAGTTACACCATAGCTGTTTTTCTAGATCTGAACCGTGCCTTTGAAACTATTGATCATGATATACTAATAAAAAAGCTTGCTATGTATGGCATTCAAGGTAAAGTTTTAGCCTGGTTGAAGGATTATTTAACTGATAGGGAATAAGTAACGAAAATTGGTGAGGTCATATCGTCACCTATAACTAATAACTATGGAATACCACAGGAAAGTGTATTAGGTTCCTTATTATTTATTATTATATATATATATATATATATATATATATATATATATATATATATATATATATATATATATATATATATATATATATATCAATGACATAAATGAATATCATGATTGTGATTTTTTAAACTTATTTGCCGATGACACTCTACTGTCAGTAAGCAGTGATAATTTAGATATAGCCATAAATAAAATGAACAATTCACTCAAGAAAATTTCTCAGTATCTGAAAAACAATAAATTGAAATTAAATATTTCTAAAACCAAGGCAATGATTATTACTACACCATATAAATATACAAATATAAACACTAACTTAATAAACCTAGAAATTAACAATAACAAAATCGATACGGTCAATGAAGTAAAATATATAGGATTCATGTTAGATAATCATCTACAATTTAATGCACATTTTGTTTATATACAGAAAAAAAATCGCTAAAAAGTTATACTTCTTTTCCAGAATATCCCAAAATTTATCAGTGACAACTAAAATTACTGTTTACAATACCATTATTCAGCCACACTTTGATTATTCTGCCAGTATTTTGTATTCTTTTGATTTGAACAAAATAACTGCCTCAAAAAATTACAGAATAGAGGAATAAGGGTTATTTTGAAATGCAACAGATATACTCCAATCCAACATATGCTTTCTTCTCTGCACTGGATATCTATTAAAGATAGATGGCTTTATTTGTCTATGGTATTCATTTTCAAAATTTTATCAACTTGTTACCAGAATATTTTCAAAAATACAACTTTTACAAACCAAATACATCAATATAATACAAGAAATAATAAGTCTCTATATACCAAGACAAAATCTGAGTTAAACAATGAAAATTTTATTTTACAAAGGTCTCGGTCAGTATAATAAGTTACCAGATGACGTAAAGGGAATCAGTTTCTTTATTGGAATTCAAACGAAAAATTTTAAGGCATATTAAATCAATAAATTAATTCAATATATAGCACTTTTATGTTCATTATTATATTTTATCTTTATCTGTAAGTAAATAACAATATATGTACTCGATTATGTACATGTATGTGTGCGTATGCTCATGTATGTGTGCGTGTGTGTATATGTATGTATGTGAATTTACAAATTAATTTAAACAATATATTTACGTTGTAAATATGTGCACATATACACATATGCATACATTTTCTTGCTAAATTTAAATTAATATTATATTATAAATTTTTTAAAATATATTATAGTGATTCTGTTTACACATAACAATTACTTACATTAAAATTTAGTTTTCAGCGTACTGCATAAAAATACATAAAACTGCAAGTAAATGTAGATATAAATTTTGTCCATGGGTTTTATAGCTGGTCACAATTATGAGTTTTAAGAAAAACAACTGATGTGAATAGTAATTCAGAGAAATCTAATTAATGTTTTTGAATCACTCTGACTTCCTAAAAATGTACAGTGTGGCCAAAATAATTTTTCAATTAAGAACTTCTTAAATTGAATTTTCTCAATTTTTTCAAATGGAACACCCTATATATTATTCTACGATCTGATGTATAAATGAAAACAAACATTTTTTTGTAAGTACTTCCCTATGGCTAATTGCAACCATTTTCGTTTTATAGAGCAATAAGTACAAAATTCAAGAATAAACTTCTTCAAATAATTCATCAGAAAAAATTATAATAAGTGCTCCACATGTTGCCCATTTTGATTGACACACGTCTCTATGCGCTTCTGAAATGAGGTTTCTACTGTTCCTAAAATTGCCGGTGTAATAGATCTAAAAGCAGTTATTATCCTTTCCTTCATATTTTGTACTGTTGTTGGTATGTCTTTATAAAGGTATCTCCATAAAAAGAAATCCATTTTTGTAAGATTTGGGGATCTAGCAGGCCATTTACTGGGTCCATTTCTTCCAATCCATTGAAGTGGGTAGGTATTATTTAAGTGGTCTCTAACTGCATTTAAATAATGTGATGGAGCACCATCTTGCTAAAACCACATCCTATTTCAAATCCTTTCAAGAAGATTCACCGATAATTGTGGCAGATAGTTTTTCAGAAAATGAATATAAATAGCTCTCAGTCAATGTACTATCAAAGAAATGTGGCTCCAATAATTCCTCCTTAAACGTTATAATTTTTTCTAATGAATTATTTGAAGAAACCCCTCTATTATTTAAGTTTATTGTTGAATTTTGTACTTATTGCTCAATAAAACGAAAATGGTTGCAATTAGCTATAAGGCAGTACTTAACAAAAATGTTCGTTTTATTTCTACATCACATCGTCGAAAAATATACATACCAAATATCCATTTGAAAAAATTTTGAAAATTCTATTTAAAAAGTTCATAATAGAAAAATAATTTTTGGCCACTCAATACATTTTTTAGGAACTAAAAATGATTCAAAAACATTAATTAGATGTCTCGTAACTAGGATTCACATACGTTTTCTTAAAACCCATAATTGTGACTGGTGATTTTTTCAATATACATCTGCAGATGGCATTATTTCAACAAAAAAATTCATTACATACAGGTAGTTGAGAGATAGTCAATAACAATATAGGAATGAATAGAGTCTAGAAAGAGGCTTCAAAAAATTTACTGATATATATATAGCATTTCATTTAAAGAAAAAGGCACTTGATCCTGTAATTCCGTCTTGGCTCTCACTGTTTTAAGTTTTCTGTGTCTTTTCTAGAATTTACTGATTAAAATTTTTCAATATTAATAATTTCTTGGAATTTTCTCATTTCAAGGTTTGATTGCTTACCTATAACTGTGGTTTCATTAAAGTTAAATTCACGTTCAGAAAATTTGCAGTGTTCAACCAAGGAAGTGATATTTATTTTGTTTTTATTTTTGACATCTCTGGTGTTCTTTTTTTTCTGGTTTTTAGATATCTACTAGTTTGTCCAATATAACTTTTATATCAATCTTTAGAAGGTATTTTGTAGATTATATTAGAATGTAAATTTGTTGTTTTTAAATTTGTAAAAAAAAATCTTTTTTTATTGTGTTTTCATTTTTGATACGATATTGATTTTATCAAACGTTAAAAAAATCTAATGTTTTTATAAAAATGCCATCACCATGTTTTATTATTATTATTATTATTATTATTATTTTAAATGAAATTATAACAATTTTGCTAATCGGAATCCTGTTCTTATAATTTACATAGAAATATAAATCTTCTCAAACATATTCTTCCTGCTGAAAGAAATATTGTTTTATAACCGCTCCAATATGAATAAATCAGAGTTTTTCATGTGCAAATAAATTTAGGAACGCAACAAGGCCTTGTTATTTGCAAGCAGAGCCATATGAATGAAAATAGCTGGTTAGTTATACGAAACAGGGGAAAGGCGTTGAACGTGTATTATAGCGCAGTAGATTAATGAAAGTTCCATCAAGATATGGGTAAATTCAATGCTTGTTGGTTTGAACGTACAAAAATATTAAATAATTTAATGATGATTCGTTTTAATTTTAAAAAGTCGCAAATTATTTTCCACTGATTTAATTATTTAAATAATAATTATTCTGAATATTTCCAATTATTATTTATTAAACTGAAACAATTATTTAACTCCGATATGAAATTGTCTATTTGCATCAAATACCACAAAAATATTATCTACATGCCTTAATCAAACCCGGCGCGACTCCCTTGAGGCGTCGGAGGCAACGGGTGGACGGTCCGGCATCGGTTATTTCGAAATAATAACAATAATGATAATAAATTGATTAACCAAGTATGGATACATTTAACTATAGTACGAGAAATCGGTATAGAGATAGTACGTGCGGGGTAAGACGCTATATGAGGGCGGGAAATGTCTAACACATGATCTTCCGTGTTTTACACAGCTTACATTAAAGCGAGAAAGATGATTGTTGTCTTTGTTGGCACGCTGCCTAGGTGAAGTTTTACTTACATTCTGTGATAGTTCATGTCCGCACTTAATTTTGTTACCGATTTGTTTAGCATAATTATTTTCTATGTGTTTATTTGCTGGTGTGATTTCAGTAAGAAAATTTCGACTGCATTTGAACGAGCAAGCGAAACAAATTTGCTTTAATGTTTACAATCTTTTGAAGCGATGAGCTAATGACCCTAATTTGTATGATTTAGATGTACTAGATGAAACAGCATCTCTAACTAACGTTCCCTGTCCCACAATACACAAACTGGTGAAAGAAGTTGTCCTGCCAAGAAAACAACGATCCAACGCCGGTCAATCGAAAATTTTGTATCCATCGTTAGCAAAACTTTTAAGAACTTTAGTTTCCGACGCGTATTAGAAAAATTAAATCCAGCTATTGACGTGGTAGGCAGAAAACAAAAAAGAAATGGATTATCATCTAAAATATACCAAAAAGAACTTTAGGAACTTGGTTGAGAAAAATTGGATTTAAATATCAAACTATTAATAAATGCATGGCGATTATGGAAAGTAGACGAACAATAAATTTGCGAAATTCATATCTAGAAGAGATAAAAGAACTCAGAAGGGAAAATATACTAATTTATTATCTAGATGAAACTTGGTATGACACCGTAAAAAGGATGGACTGATGGATCCAGGAAATGTCAACCAATCTCATTGACCCCTAATAAAGGGACTAGGTTAATTATATTACTATGTAGATCAGTTGATGGATGTGTTGATAATGCATTGAAATTGTGCGGAAAAGACATGGAAGTCTGTAACGAGGATTACCACAACAACATGGAGGGAAAAATATTTGAGGAATGGTTTGAAAATACCCTAATTCCAAAATTAAAACCGAATAGCATATTGTTCTTGACAATGCGAAGTACTATTCCAGATAACTGTATAAAATTCCTAACTACCTTCTACGAAGCTAGAGTTTTTTAATGGAACATGATCTTTATTACGAGGAAAATTATAATAAAGCACGACTCTTGGAAGTCTTGCAAATAAAAAATTATGAGGCGAAGTATATAATAGACACTGTAACAAAGAGATATGGCCACAAAGTGTTGAGATTACCGACATATTTCTGTATTTTCAACCTAATTAAATTAATTTGATGTAAATTGAAGAAAAATGTCAGAAAAGGAAATACTTTTTCGAAATTTGATAAAAAAGTCGTAGAGTTAATTCAAAATAAAGTGTCGAAAATTAACAAGGAAGATTGGGAAATAGAATAGAAATTGTTTTTCATTTTGACTAAAATACGTTTTTCTGTTTTTATTATAGTAATAAATTAATTCTGTTTTTAAAGGTCATTTGTTACTTTTTAAATAATTTCTTTATCTATACTAATATTCCATTATCCATCCTTTCCTGACAAGAAATGCTCATACCTCCTCGCGGTTCTTGCTGGGTAGTAACAATTTATATTAAGCGAACTTGAATATTGAAACTACTATATATGTAGTCAATATTTTAAATTCAATATTTTTATTTCATGTTAATACTTTTTTCTACAATTGTTAAATTGTTGCTAGCTAAGCTGAGCACAGAAACCTACATTGAAAAAGTAAAGGAACGAGCAATACAGATAAATCAGGCTCTGCGTTCTGTAGCATCTTACTCCCCACGTCCCGTCACTAAAGCGATTTTTCCTATTATAAATAGTCGTTCATATATCGAGAAATAAACTACAACTTTAGACAATCCAAAAGACAAACTAAATAAGTTTGCAAGGAATGTAATCAAAAGTATATTGGGCAAACGAGGAGATTAATTTCGACTAGTATTAAAGGACATATCTCATAAGGACAGATGTTTAGTGTTTTCCAACATGAATTTGTGAATAATTACAAATTTAACGAATTATATACAGCTGGATGCATTTGTTTAGAAATTACAAAACATAATAATAATATGAATAGCGACAGGGGAAATATACCAAATAGTCTAACTGGTTAGAGAGTCACGCTGATGTGACACCAAAATCATTGCGACTAATTGATCTCATTGCGTCGAACAGAAGTGAAAGTTTAGCTATTAATAAACACCGCTGTTAATATAAGTTTGGTTTTAATCATCTCTAGATAATGCTAACATCAAATTTAACATTCCCCGCCCGTTTGGTGTACCATACACCAAAAATATTTCTGAGCAGGAAGACCTTATGCTGTGCAGATATATCAAGCTTCAAATCACTGAATGGTTGAATGGTTTTTATTGTTGGAGTGCGTTCACCAAGTGCCTATTGAGAGCTCAGTACAGATCGCTGAAAAACAGCTTTGGTATCCAATGGAGATTCATTTATTTCCAACTTTATACCTTCTCCATATTATAAACGGTTTCATTTCAATTCCTAATTCTATGATAATGGTTTTGGATTACAATACACTTTCCTAAGCTTAATCCTCCAATAAAGAGTGTTTTGATTGACTAGCTGTTTGCAATGATATTTATTAGCAAATCGGTCATTACAATTGGTTTCGTCTAGAGAGCAAAGTTGCTGCAAAACCTCAAAGTAAGTATTACTGCTATATGACTCAAATATGTAATGGGTTATAATATAATCTTTTATATGGTGATCTGCTTTTACCTTCTTCGAACATCGTTATATTATTCGTGGATGGCAGTTTTCTTATCCGTGTTGTCACGGTGATCAGTAAGAGTTGCGTCATCGATGTTACGACAAGCGACGTATTCATTCTACGTGACAATCTGTTTAGTTTCCTACAAATGTTCAATCATATTTTCTTTGAGTTCTATTGGATATTTAAGATTAATGAGCATACATATTTGAAGGAGTTGGAACTAATACTGTAAATCGTAGAGCCCCGCCCCCGCTCACAAAACTAATTCGTCGAGATTTTCCAAGGTTATCTTAGTGACTTGAAAGGCGATTAACAAACATTTTTTTAAACATTGCAGATTTTCCCGAAACTTGCACAGTGACTTAATATCCTACAACCAATTTTGATCAAGACCAAGCCGCTTAATAATAATGAAAGTAGAAAAACTGCATTTATATTATTTGGAATGAGTGTGGGAAGTCTTATATAGGTGACATCTATACTGCTAGAAGTAAGGATAACCGAACATCAGAATAGTGAAAAAAGAAACAATAAAGAGGTTTTAATAAATACGAATATCCTGAATATCAGTATGCAGTAATTCCTCATATACAAGGTTTATCTGAAAAACCACGTCGTGTTGGAGATAGGTTTCATGTTAGGATAGTGTTTCAAACGAGTAATACTTTGATTTATATTTTAACAATAACAAAACCGGTGAATTGTGAACAAAATTCAAAAAACTGTATTTCCAGTATTCCGTGTTATCGTCATAAACATTATGTGGGAGAGTCATCCAGATCTCTCAATGTGAGGTTAGGTGTTTATAAAAATTAAACTAGGAATGGACATAGAATCAACTGGAATTCAGCAGAAATGTTAACGAAAGAACCGAAGAGCAAAAAAAGAAAAATTAAGGAATCGGCAATAATATTATTGAATTAAGAGAAATGTTTATCTCATTGCTCTGTAGATTTTGATGCATCGTGGTTGAATGTTAAAAGAAGAATTGAACGAAATTAATATTGTATAATTTTTAAGTATCAGCAGTTCTATGTAAATATCAATGGATATTACATATTCAAATAATATATGTGTCAAGCGTCACGTTTGACATATTCTAAAAAAGGATAAATAACTTTGAAAAAGGAATCAGATTCGTTTCCGAAACGTTAGGGAAATATACTATTATTTTTTTTGTCTCATATTAGTTGTCAAACAACATCTTCTGACAGATTTTTGACGTAAAGTCACAAGAGACAGAGGCTTATTTTTCCAGTTCTTACTGGGTGACTAATTGTATTTTTTAGATAACCAAGAATTATTCATGTGTTAGTAAACCCCAAGAAGGAAAACGAAAAATTTAGAGAATATCACAAATAACGTTCAGACAATATCAGAACAACATAAGAAATTACCAAATGAGAGGTCCACATTTATACAACAAACATTGACATGAAATTCAAAAAGAGATAAAATTTAATAAAAAAAAATGGAAAGAGAGTGCCTGTAATAAACTTAATAAAGATAATCGCATTTTAACGGCATCAGTATTTTTCTATTAAATATGGATTCCCATTATATAGAAGGAGATTGATAATGGAAAAATGAAAACGAAGTAGCTGTGGTTACTGTGTCTCAAATAAATATTTTTTGTCAAAGTGGCAAAAAATTTTTTTTATTTGAACAATAATTTCTACTTGTGAGGTGTTTTTGTTTCATGTTTAATAGTTAAAGAAGTGCCCAGAAGTTGGTGGCTCGCAACGTTCTATTAAGGATCAGTTTTATTATTATTTCATATAAAATAAGATTTTTAGAATTTTTTTCATATTTTTTTGTAATTATGTGTCAAGAATTTCTGGAATTCTAAAATGCAAAACTTTCTTTAAAAAACACATAAAATTTTTTATTAAAAAATCTCTTGTAAGTAATGATATAACCTAAACGTTTTATATTATAATAAACAATTCTATTATTTGATGAGACAAACTTCTACTAGGAATTATGGCCGTTTTGTTATCTAAAATTTTTGTGTTGATCCCCCCTTACTACACAGTAGCAAAATTGTAGGACGACAGCCCGCGGCTCCTGCGACGAGGTGCAGGATAGCAGCAACGCTGATCCTGCTTTGCTCGCCTGAAGAGACGATAAGATAAGGTACCGCTAGGTTATGGAATGGCACTTTAATTACACTAATGGGAGAACCAAATGTTAATTACAATTCAAAGTCGAAAAGAGAGGAGCTAGATCGCAATTTATAGACACCGGATTTTGGGGGAAGTGCGACGCAGATGCGGCCGTCGATATTATTAATGGAACATTTAAGGAAGGCCTTTTTTAACAGGAAATTGTTAAATTTGTCAGTCTAGAATTAATCTCGAACAGCGACAATTTTTAGAAAAAAAATGTTACGCCCTAATACATCAGTACATTCCAGAATATTTATGTATTATTAACCAAATATAATAATTGAAAATTGTTCTCTGTTACGTTGAATATTGAATTTAAATAGAAATGGATGTATATTAAATAAGTGTAAAAAACTTTGTGCATAGGCATGCATTTTTAATATAGAAATTAAATTAGTTTTTGGCGGCTATAAAAAAGTTATTTATCGTTAAAAATTAAAAAATGTATGCAAGGTGTTTCAGTTAAATCTCCCCAGGCCATTTTCTTGAAAAATAATAAAGTTATTTGCATTTTGTAAATGCGGTTTAATTGATACCATTTGATTTACTGCCGACTTTTATTTAAAACATTTCTTTTTAACTCGAGAAATAAACAAAATATAGGGGTCGGCCTTTTCGGTGGATAATATTGATTGTTATTGGACGTTAGATGTCATACATGACAACTACCGTCAAAATAAATTTTAAGTATTTTTATCCAATTCATGCAGGATTCAGGATTATTCCTTCAGTCGCACAGTAGACGGAAACGCCAAAAAGCTGGCCAAAATTAAAAAAATTAAGATTATTTTTTTTGAAATGGAAACGTTTTAAATCGTTGTAGTGGTACCCCTAGCATTAGAAACGACCGTTAATACCGGTCCGGGTTCACTACCTGAGCGAGGAAATTACTTATTGTCCGACCGTGCAGCGCGTCACTTCGGCAGCTCTCAACGCTTCAAAAATCGATAAATTTTGTCTGCAGCGAAAAAAATTCTCAAAGTGCAGTTTTCTGTGTCATAAAAATGGATTCTGCATCAGAAAGTAAGTACAATTAAAATATCTCAGTATCAGATCAGTTTATTTATATGGTAATTAGTAAATAATTATCGAAGTGGAGTGCATTTTTGTACATGCAACGATTCATAAACTCCACAAAAAAAGCCATAAGTTACGTGGTTCGTGATGGTTGGTCTTGAAACTTATTGGAATGTGTTCAATGAACATTTTTTTCGAAAGTGTATAAAAAATTAGCTGCATCTTTTTTGCATCTTTGCGAGATATTGACCAAATTGTGCGCGAATGCACGGATGCATGCACATTCGTGCACCATAAAGTGGGCTCCTTTTGAATGCCTTCTCATGAAATGAGAACGTCATGCGTTCTCAACTCATGCGTTCAAAGTCATCACACATATTTATTCCATTCCCCAGATCCTAATTTTCCCGAAACAAATGAAACACATGAATACGCTTCAATTTAATAATAATTTTTGAACTATGTATATATTTTTGACCGTAATTTTTTTTGAAATTCTCTATGGGATTCTTCATCAGCGACCCAAAAAACTGTACACAAAGTTTTGTAAAAATGCAGCGATAATTAGCGATTTTTGGTAAGTTTTGGGGGGGATTTCAAGGCCGCCATTTTGTTTTTTTCAAAATTCAACTTCGGATTCTTGATCAGCGACACAAAAAACCCCTATATGCATAATTTCAGTAAAATAGCTCAATGCCTTTATATTTTGGCCAGCTTTTCGGCGTTTCCGTCCACTGTGAGTCGGGAGAAAAATAGTATAATCTATAAAATTAAGTGCATTATAACACACCTACCAACCTTATATATACTATATACATACTACCTATTTCAATAATAAAAGTTAAACTGGTGTAAACAAAAATCAATCATTTTATTGAATTATTGAATCATTTCAGTTTGAATAAAACTTTGTTAAAAAGGTCGGTTATGGCTAATCCTGAAATTTATAACTAAAGACCATTTTGTTTTAAAGTGTAGATATATATTTCATTCGTTTTAAATTTTATTACGCTAATATATTTCCATTGATTTTTTTGTATATATTTACATCCCCTATTAGTCCAATATAATTTTATCATGATTAATGCCCTGCCTTTGGCCATATTAACCCACCGTAAAACAACGCACATACTAATGAAGTAATTTAGTTATATGACAAGATAAATACAAGAAGATCCATGCGAGTTGATCCTGTTGTGCTGCTGAGGTGTCCCGAGGGAATATCGGCCTAAGACACCGGCAGGACTCATTTATCCTTCAGATCGCCTGAACAGGGACTGCGTACACTCAAGTTAAATTAATATTACAGGTGAACATTTCAGAAATATATTGGATTTAATTGGATCATTGTTTATTAGAAATTTTAATATAAATTATTAAAAAAAGAAATTAGGACACGTTTATATAATTTTTTATATATTTTGCATAGATAGTGTTTTGGATTTAAAGTGACATAGTGCAATATGAAATAAAGCACACTTAGTTTAGTTCAAAACACCCCCAAAGTTACCCTTCAAATTTTCTTTCTATTTTTTAGGACCTACTACCACATGAATAATTCCTCGTTATCTAAAAAATATAGTTAGTTATTGAGTATGTCACTGAAAAAAATAAACCTCTGTGCTTGTATGTTAATATTTAATCATTAGATAAAATTATTTTCGCCCTGTCACACAAATATTTAACACCTCTTTTAACGTTAATTACCTGGTTAGATTTAAAATTTAAATATCTATTAGTATGAGTTAAATAATCAATAATGAGAAAAATTTATTAAAGAGGTAATAATAAATAATGAATATACAGAATTTTTTGTTGATAGGACTCTAATAAATATTGAAAATAGACTTAATAATCCGGTACAGAAGAACCTAAATGCCAATATATAACAATAATTCCCTATATACAAGGTTTATCAGAAAAACTATGTCGTGTCGGAGATAAGTTTCATGTTAGGACAGTATTTCAAACGAGTAATACTTTGAAATCCATTTTAACAAAAACAAAACCGGTAAATTGTGAGCAAAATTCAAAAAAACTGTATTTACAGTATTCCGTGTGTTTATAATAAACATTATGTGGAAGAGTCATCCAGATCCCTTAGTGTAAGGTTAGGTGAGCATAAAAGTGATATTAAAGAGGGTGAAATCAAAGCATCGAAAATTTGCAAACATGCTTGGGAAAATGGACATAGAATAAACTAGGATTCAGTAAAACGTTTCATGAAAGTAGTGGACAGCATAAAAAGAAAAATTATGGAGTCGGCAATAATATTGATTGAAGAAACATGTTTATCCCATTGCTCTGAAGATTTTGGTACAACGTGGTTACCAATGTTAAAAGAAGAATTAAATAAAATTAATATTGTATAATTTTTTAGTATCAACAATTCTATGTTCATTATAATTATTGCACATTTGATATAAAGGCGAAAATTTACCAATATTTGTACGAGGTATACTCAAAGTAAAGGTCATATGTTGCCTTGCGGTTACTCTGGGAATACGAAAATTGAACATTTGTAATATATCGGGGCAGTCAATGTTATTAATTTATTATTTTGGTCAAGAAGGTTAACTGAGATTTCACTCGTCTGTTTTCGAGGCTATCTAAAGAAAAAATCTTTCCAACATATATGAAACAAGCATGTTTGAAAAACTTCCGCTATATCTTTTTAATACTGTTAACATGTATGTTATAACAAGGACATGAAATAATAGCTGCATATTCAAGCTTAGATTGCACAAAAGTGTTATAAAGCAATTTTAGCATATCTGCATTATTAAACTCACGGGTGTTTCTTACAATAAAGCCAAATATTTTAAAACTCTCTGATGTTATGCTATTAACATGATTTATGAAAGAGAGTTTGCTATCAAATATTATATCTAAGTCTCGAAAGACAGTAGGCCTTGCAATTACGATATTATTAAGAGTATAGTCAAAATTTAGTTCTTGTACTTTATTAGAAAATGTCATAACATTGCACTTTGTGATGTTTAATGGTAATTTATTTTGAATGCACCAAATATTAAGGTTTTCCATATCTTTCTGCGGAGTAAAACAATTTTCAATATTTTTAATAATAGAATAAATCTTTAAATCATCCGCATATAATAAATATTTACAATTTAAATTAGATATAGTGTCATTTATAAAGATATTAGAAAGTAAGGTTCCTAAATTCAAGCCTTGAGGAACTCCAGAAGTGGCATGTATTTCAACAGACTGGCCTCCACAGCATTGCACAAATTGTTTTCTGTCAAATAAGTACGATGTAATAAAGTTTAACATATTTTGCGAGAATCCATCTCTGCAATTTTATTAATAAGATACTGTGATTTAATCTGTCGAATGCTTTTGAGAAATCTGTATACATGGCATCTGTCTGAAGCCCAGCATCTAAAGAATTTGCTAAATACTGCAAGATATAAAATAGATTGGTAACAGTTGATCTCCCTTTCATAAATCCATGCTGATAAGGCATAATGCGATGTTACATGTAAAAGAAAATAAAATCATACACCAAAATTTCATAAACTTTAGAGAAATTATTAACGATCTTCCTTTTTTGACAGAGACAACTCTAGAAGTTGTCCAAATTTCTGGAAGAAACAGCAGTTTTAATAGATAAATTAAAGATGATTTTTAAAGGATATGCAAATACACAGGCACAGTCTCTAATAAAAAAGGCAGGAATATTGTCTAATCCACTGGTAAATTTCGGTTTTAATTTTTTTAAACTTGCATACACATAAGTTTCCGAAAAACCCCTTATGAAAGTTATCAGAAGTTAAATCAGTTGTTTCGTTTTCATAATTTTTGTCGAGTTGTGTATACGAATCCTTGGCAAATTTATTACCAATATTCTCATAGCCCAGTACATCTTCAGTATTATCAATCATGATATCAGGTATGGTGAATGTATTTTTTTATTATTTAAAAATTGCCAACATTTATTTGGATTACTGCTAATATTGCTTACGATATTGCTGCAATAATTTTTATATGATATATCAATGTTTTTTTTTTGAATAACGTTCTCAAATTTTGAAATCAGTCGGTGCATTTTCATCTTTATGCTTTTTATACCGTTTCCAGGCCATATGCTTTAGTTTAATGTTATTATTATTTTACTTGTAAACCAGGGTGGGTAACTTCTGTTACGTTGCCTAGTTTTCGGTACATATACATCCAGTATCTGATAAACTTTGCTATTGAAAGTTTCAGTAGCTAGATCGACATTAGAGAAATGTGTCAAAAAGTTCCAATTCATTTCAGCAAGGCACTGGTAAAGTTCGGGAAAATTTGTTTTGCGAAAATTGTAATGTATAGTATTTATTTTTTGTTTATTGTTCTTCGAAGAATTTTCTGATTTATAGATAACTACCAGTGCAGGATGATATAAATCTTCCGAAACTAAGATGTCTAATGCCTTTTTCACAATACATTTTTTATTAGAGATAACCAGATCTAATAACCTATTTTTACAGTTTCTTATATTATTGCAGTTTCTTATCTTATTGCACTGAATGAGATCTAAGAAGTTAAAAAACTGCAATAATGGTAACACTGTACTCATCGGTTGTAAGTGTATTAAAGTTTCAGAATATTCTGGTATATTAAAATCACCAAAGACTACCACATCTACATTATAAATGTATTCGAGAGAGCTAAATATGTCAAAAAGGGAGTGGTAAGTTTCAACTGTTGTGCGAGTGAAAATATATACAACAAATGATTATCAGTTATTAGTTTAATTTCAACAATATCGATATGAAATAAATCCTCAAACATAGACTTTGTATCCAGCTGGCTCATTGTGTAGGCTTAATTTACAGCTAAAAGTACTCCTCCACCCCTAATGGTATTCGTTAAAGAAAAATTTCGATCTGCTCTATATAGAGAGTAATTGACATTAAATAATTCTTCATTATAAACAGCTGAATGCAGACAAGTTTCTGTGAAAGCAATAACGTCATAGTGACAAGAGTTCACGGCATTAAATATTTCCTTAGTTTTAGTGTTCACACCTTTAACATTCTGGTAATAAATTGATAACGAGTTTTGTATCGGCTCGCTTGATTTAGGCTGGGGTTTATCAACCGGGATAGTGGAAGTTACAAATTCATCACGGTCACCAAGAGATGACAGTATATCTACCGGTAATTGCTATTGAGATCCGAATAAATCAGATTTCATTTCTCGGCTGCCTTTTTATACGCAAAACAGTTGTTATAATCCCATACAGCATATTCTACATTTATATCCATTTTATGCTTTTCATTAAGAATGATACAGTTGCTACACGATATTGGTTTACTCGTATTTAGGTTTTTATTAATTTTTATTAATTAAGTTTTATTAATTTGACTTAAATACTGTACGCTAATTAAGTATCTTCTTTTTTTATTACAAGAAATACATATTTATGGAAAAATTAATGAATCGTGCAGGTATGTACTCGCTTTATATTCCATGGTTAAGTACATTTTATTTAAATTTGTTATTCAATTATGTAAATCATTTTAAAATATAATAATAAGAGACCAAAAAGTTGATATTAATAAAAAAAGCTTGTTTATTTGTTTCAAAGCTTTTTTAAGTTTAAAATTTCCATTCAAAATAACGTACATTCCATTTCATTCATGAAATGAAATAATAATGAGGCAGTGTAGACATCTATAGAAAATAATACTAAATTATTAAAGATGAAGGTTGGCAATTTTATTTTGACAAATTAAAATCAAAACGGAACTTATTTAAGCAACAACTTACAACTAAAAAAAACTTATTAATAAACAGAACGATGCAATTAATTAAAATTAGAACAGATTTTTAAAATAATCACCCCTAGTGTCAATGCACTATTGAGGACACTTTAAAAGGTTTTTCACTGATACATGGATCGTTTCCGGGTTATTTCTAATGTTATCATATTCAATAATATTTTTTGTAGTAACTGTTCCCGTGTATTATAAGCAAAAAAATATTGATAATAAAAAAATTTTGACACCAAAAAAGAAAACTTACATTTAATTGTTACACAAGGTGATTCTAAATTGAATACCATAAATTAAACAGAGTGTGGATAAAGTTGAAATAATACGAAAACCTAAATAATTTTTTTTCCGAACATACCACCTTAAAAAGATACAGGGTGTTAAATGGTTGACTAGCGGATTACTCTTTTACTCATATCTTTTAACGCAGTAAATCAACGGAATTAATTCTTTTATACAATAACTACTTAGAAAGAGCAGTAATCAGACAATCTTTCAGTGCATTCTAACAATCCAGTACCGTATTAATAGGGGTCATGTAAAATGTTATACTCTAAAAATAAATTGCAATTAGGTTTTTATTTTTATTTTAATTTTCGTAATCCTTGACTCAAACACTACATAAAAGGTATACTTGTTTACTTTGCCCAATGGCATCCGTTTTTGAGATATTTTCAACTACATGTCGTAGCATCAGTCATTATGTGAAGTAATATTTTGCAAATATAAATAAAAAATTCTTTACTAGTCGACCATTTAACACCCTGTATCTTGTTAATATTGCATTTCCAGATACAAATTATTTTCAATTACTTATCTTTATGTGATATACTATTTTGCCAATAAAATTATAAAGGTGCCTTTGAAACTTGTTTTTGTGTCAAGTGTCATTTTGTTACTATTTAATAAATTCACTTGTCATAAAAGCAGTGTGTAGATAATAGTAATTTATAAAAATGGCAAATATTCTTGTGCAGAATACACAGATATGCTTTTAATATTAGGAGAATGTCATGGAAATTCGGCAGCAGCAGCAGCAGCTAGACGTTGTTCAGAAAAGTTTCTCAACAGAATTGTGCCAAATCGTAGAACATTTTGTCAGTCGAACGTCGTTGTCGTGAAACTGGCTATGTTAAACCATAACATTTGAACAAAGGTAGAAGACAAACTGCACCAACAGTTGAAAAGGAGGAAGATGTATTACAAATTTTACATAATAATCCCATCGTAAGCACAAGACGGCTAGTAACTGAAACAAATATTGCCTGAAAAATTGCTAGGGAACAGCAGCTACACCCTTATCATCAAGATCTTTTTCTCGAAGATAGAGTAGAACGTGTTGAGTTTTGTGAATGGTTAATTGATATGTATAATCGTTATCCCAATTTTATGTCAAGGATCATCTTTATGGATGAAGCAACTTTTACCAGAAATGGGGTTTCAACATGCGCAATTCACATGTTTGGGCAGAGGAAAATCCACGAGCAACTAAAGTCACTCATTACCAACACTCATTTAAAATAAATGTTTGGGCTGCTACACTGGGCAATAATATTCTCGGGTATTACATATGTCCTGGAAATTTAAACACAAATGTATATCATGAATTCTTAGAAAACCTTTTTTTAATCGTACAACATATTCTACTTAGAGCTAAGCGCCGACTTTGGTTCATGCACGATGATGCCCCGCCCGCGCCGCATTATGGCAGACAACCTAGGCAATGGCTTGGTGAACATTTTCCAAATTGATGGATTAGTCGTGGTGTTGACGCTCCTATTCATTGGCCTGCACGATCTCCGGATTTAAATCCGTTATATTTTACTGTCTGGGGACAAATTAAAGACAACGTTTACGCAACCCCAGTAGATACTGTAGAATAATTGAGACTAAGGGTAGAAAATAGTTTTGAACAATTACCAAATCAACCATATTTGCACAGAATTATATTTTCTTTAGAGAAGCATTTGCGCGAGTGTATACGTGTTAATGGAGGACACTCAGTTATTGTCAGTTTTAATTTTAATTAATCTGTTTCTAGGTACTAAAATATGTTTCTTGGTAATTCTCATTTGTATTTGCAAAATAGTATTTCACAAAATGACTGATGCTGTGACATGTAATTGAAAATATGTCGAAATCGGACGCCCCTGGGAAAATTAAACAAGTATACCATCTTTGTAGTGTTTGAGTCAAAGATTACGAAAATTAAAAAGAAATATAAAAAACCTAACCGCAATTTTTTTCTAGAGTATAAAATATTACATCACCCCTATTAGTACGGCACTGGATTGTTAGAATGCATTGAAAGTTTGTCTGATTACTGCTCTTTCTAAGTAATTGTTGTATACAAAAAATGAATTTCGTTGATTTACTCTGTTAAAAGATATAAGTAAAAGAGTGATCCGTTAATCGACTCTTTAAACCCATGTATCTTGTTAAGGTAGCATTTTCGGAAAAAAAAAATTATTGAGGTTTTCGTATTATTTCAATTTTATCTACACTCCGTTTAATTTATGGTACTCAACTTAGAATCACTATGTATATTAACAACCATTTCATCGACGATTCCATTTAGAGTAATTTGCAGGGCACTTAAAACAGTGCTGTTTTTTTAACATCATATCTGCCTTATCAGTTACAATACAACTTCCAGATTTAGAATGATCCTAGATAAAATGTTATTTGAGGGCGTGAGCACTCAAAATTTAAACTAGATGTAGAATAGATCGTTAATTGGGCATAAACAAATTGGAAAAATTCTTCAACTTTGATGTTTAATATTGTATCTATTAAGAATATATTTGACATAATCTATGCTCACGCCATAAAACAACTCTTTAAACATAAACTGTAAAAGTTATACATAAAAAATGTTTTAACAAAATTCGGATATACTTCGTATGTTGATACATGTCCAAACGAGATGATAAGGGTTTTTGCACTGTTCGTTATCATGATCAAGATATCAGCTGTCAGCAGCTACTTGGATTATTTTATCGTATGACATCTAATAAGTGCTCAATTGTAATTATAACAGCCTCTGGTGCATTAAGTTATTATTGTTTTGCTTAACTAAATAATTTGTGAGACGATGATTGCTTGGTGTTATAGGTAGGTAATTTACAATTAATTATTTGTGTGTAAGGGGTTGCTATTCATTATTGGCTTGTTATCCCCCTGACTATGGGTAATGATATTTTTATATGTATTTATTTCTATTCAAACTGTATTTAATGTTATTTATAACATTTTTATATTTTGCAGATTGGACGTTAAAATTTGTGGAAGCATTCTGGTTGTTTTTATAACAAATAGTCTAACCTCATGAGAAGCCGGCCAGCGCTCTTAACTTTTTATTTCGTGACAATGTTAATAAGTTTCCCGTTAAAACTTTCTAAAAAAAACTTATAATCAGAAATAATTGCACTAGAAGGTGCTGTGCTGTACAGGAAATTGACGAAAACTCCATAAATATATCGTTTACAACATTGTCCAGTGTGTACATGTATAGGTGTACACATACATATTTAGATTTGTTTCACCTAAAATTTGAAAGTTGATTAAATGTGTTGAAGGACTCTTCGGCCTGTTGTCTTTGAATTTTGAACAGTTCCAGTTCTCTCAAATTGTAAATGATCATAATATGAACTGAAAATATATTTTTTTCACCAGCCACTGGTAGCTTATTTTGATATGAAAAATGGCCAAAAAGTGTTAGGTGTATTTTTGAATCACTTTTAATAAATATTTCTTGCAAAAAACAAATAGTCATAACAGTTATGTCCTATGTATATGTAAAAATAATGTTTGTCGTCATTTTGTAGTGGACTCTACATTAATTTCTGAGTATTCTCTTGCTTAAGAGAATCGATCAAAAACAAATTAATAACATAACGGATAAAACCTTGTCGAAATCGAGCTGGTTTGTCGACCTCACTGGGAAGTATGATTTGTGAGTGTCATTATTGCCCCTGTTCGATACATATGGGCGCCAGAATATTCGAATGTTGTACTAAGTTCGATTTAATATTTTCAATATGTTAAGAAATTAGTATATTTTTGTGCAAAAATGAATATTTTTTAATTTGTATGAAATATTTATGACGCACTAGATACTAAGTCGTACATGCTTAATGGTTTTCTAATTAGGGTTACTTAATATTGAATACAACAGAATAAAATTGTGTATGAAAATAATTTAATTGGAAAATAGTTTTTTTATTAACAAATATAAAATAAAAGCAATACTGCCTGTATATTTCATATTTAATATCTCCTGTATTGTTTATCTGATTATATGGTCAGTCTTATTGTTAAAATTATAACCATAGTAAAAATGTGATAAAAATTAACAAAAATTATTCATGTAATATTTTACTTGATATATGGTATAATGCGAGATTTTTTTATGTTCACATATTTTGTTGAAATTTAATGAAATAATATTTCTTTATGTATTAAATTTCTGTTAGTAAAAAGCCTCGCTAGACCGCGGAGATTCTGAAGATATGACGTATATAACAGGAGCGGACTTAGGAGGTATACCTTGTTTGTTTACCTAAAAAGGAAAAATATTGGACATAGACCTATAAAAGCTAGTGTATTTACCAAAGAACACGATAAAAAGTTTTTAAATGAAGCATCCGATGACCTTCTAATCCTTAAGATTTATATTAGTATAATATGACAACAAAAGTTAAATACATCAAATAATGTTTGTTCCTTTAATAAATAGAAATTTCGTTATTTGTTCGTCCTTATTTTTGTTAAATAACATATGTATTGATTTAACTTACAGTTCAGACGTCGAAACAAAAAAGCTGGATAGTGCAAAAAACATTAAATCTTTACGATATTTCGTTATTCGCAAAAACCATCCTGATGGTGTGAAGTTTACGTCATTTGGGTAGGTATTTAAAGATGAAAGCTGCGACAGATGATATAAAATAAAAAATAAATTGTCTCTTCAAGTGTAGGATCTGTTAAAAAATCGTTACAAATGCTCTTTAAAGTTTTTGGATGTGGCAAAGTAATGTTTCCCGAATACAAATATTTTTCTACAACCGAGCGAAAAGTGCAACCTTGCGCTTCCAAAAGAAAGCGCAAAGTGGCACTTTTCCAACGAGCGAGCATTTTTTTATTTTGTCGCTCGCCGAGCGACAAAGTAAACGCTTAGTTACTATGGAAATCATAATAAAGAAACTACCATCTTTAGTTACGGAAAACAGTTCAAAAATTGGTTGGTAGTAACTCATCTTTTTACTTTTTAACAATTTTGTGGTACTAAGGGTGGTAGAAATAGCTATTTTTACCAATTCAATGAACTTATAAAGCTTTCGCATAGCACAAACGAATATTATGTTTTGGACACATGAGGCCATGCTTGCCGCTGCTGTTAGCAAAAATAAACAAATAATTATTTGATGTGTCAAAACGTTCTTAAAACAGCTATTTGTGTCAAATAAATTTATTCTTATAATTATCAGATAATGGAAAGAATTGAAAAGTATAATTTATGTGATACTTGTAAAGAATAGTTGTTGATATTAGGTTTGTTCCAGCAGCAGTCAGAAACAGTTTGCAAACTATAAAATAAATATGTTTTATTTTATTAGCTTCTTCTGGTTTGATAACTTTAATGCTATTATTAACGTTTTCTTATAATTTGTGTTGATGTTGCTTGAAACTGTAATATGTACATATGCACCTACCTCATATGTTTATATTTACCCAATAATTATTAATTAGGTATATAATTTATGTACCTACGAGCAAGTACTTCTTCGTTCTTGTGTAGGATATGTATATTTATTTGTAAAAACCTATCGGTGTTTGTAATATGTTTTGTTAATGTAAGCTTTACCTAAGCAATTAAATATTATTACTATTATATTTGTTAAAAGTATTGTCAAATTGCAGACCACACTGTATAAATAATGTGTAGCATTAATCGATGTTGATACATATATCTGGGATGTTGGGAAGCAAATGTACATTTTTTTTCCTTATTGGTAGGCTTATTTATATATTCTTTGTACTTGCCATATAGGTTTTGTATTACATAGGTACCTGTTGTTCAAGAAAATATTAAATTCGTTATTACTTAATTGTAAAATGCTCAACTTTTTGTTTAGCCATTTATTTTTCTGTGGTTTAGATTATTTAAAATATCTTCATAATTATTGCATTCGTTGTGGCTTGTTATTTTGATTTTCTATCAATAAACGATTTATTTTACCTGTTTCGTTTTATTTCTTCATTAAAATGCAATTGAAAATATAACAACAGCCAAGAAAACGCATCGCGCGCTTTTTTAAATCACGGCTCATCATCGCGCACGCCATCTATTCTCACCTTCCCAAACAGTAGACCAGTGCAATATTCCGAATAGAAATAATACAAGTACTTGAACGTCTCGTGGTTGTCTCTGGTGCATGCGAAACTACCTAAGCTGACGTCATGCGAGTTTCGAGAAAAGCGCTTCTGTCTTGTATTTTACGTGGTGTTGCACTAACCCATCAGTTATTTGAAAAAATCATGAACAATAGCATAATTTATGTAATTTGCCGCTTTTCTCATATTGCAATAATTAACATAAGAAGCCAAATTCGTTATCCCACCCAATTATAAAATACATCGTTCTGTATAGTTTATGTCTTTGCCTTTTTTTGTATTTCAGTGCCCCTAACAACACGCAGTGAGCCTTGTACTGTTAACAGTAGTGAGGATAAATGGCCTAGGGACAGTGGCCGTATTCTCCAAATAAATCCTACAAATATAAGCTTACTAAATCGATACTTGCAGTCACCAGTTCGACTATTATTAAAAATTGCGGATCCTCTGGACAATACGGAACAGTTTTATTTATTTTTCCAGTAAAACCACCAACCGTTGCAATACCAGACCAAACCCTATTGTAATGAAGACATATACAGACCGCATGAATACTGGCTTTAAATCATACACACGAAATATTGCTTTTTATAACATTTTGAAGAGGGATAATAATATGGAGGACTCAATAACTAACTTTTATGTTTTATATTAAATTTAGAGCAAAATATTATTAAGGTTTTCTGTAACATAACGAAAATATATGGATATATTAAATGCAAAGCAGTACACAGGAATTACAGTCAGTTTACCTGTGTTAATAAATTATAGATGGATATATAGTTTTTTTAAACATTTAGATGCAAAAATGCTGTTAGTAGTCTGTAAAGTATACAGGTTTGGTATATACAAGGAGCAATGCATGTTGTGTTAATTTCTTTATATATTCTACTGACCGTGAACTTTTTTATCTTCTAAGCCTCGTCGCTGTGGCAATCAACTTTGTTTTTCAAATGGCACAGTACGGTTTTTCTTTGCGGAAAGCACATTTCTCTGTATATGACTGTTAACATTTCCTTGGCGTTGCATAATGAAATTTTTGAGTAAAATCAGTTATTTCATAATTTTATTAGCTCAGTAAATTGCCTCAACACAATCAATAATTACATGATCAATGACAACCAGCGATGACTAACCAAAAATACAATAAGGCAAAAAAAAGATTTAACCAAGATAGCAATAGAGGAGATTTAAATGCCAACAGCACATTAATTACATCAAATTTTTAAAATGTCTACCATTATTTTGATTACATAATTCTAATCGCTCTCTAAAAGATCGCCTAACATTCGCAAAAACTTATCTTCTAATGCATTCACTACACCAACAATTCGAGCTCTCAGGTCATCAAAGTCGTTTATGTGACCCCATAAAAAACTCACAGGGGGTAAAAACAGGTGACAGAGCCGACCACTCCGCTTCTCTATTACTTCCAATCCACCTGTTTGGGAAAACATTATATAAATAATTTCTGACCTCTAATCCAATGTGAGGAGTTGCTCCATTTTGCTAAAATGAAATATCATCGTTTTCGTCAGGATAAAGAGTTTCTATTGCAGGAAAAATATTCTGTGTTAACATAAAACATTTCTCCATTATTAAACTTTGCTGTATAAAAAAAGGATCCAATTATTTGATTGCCGATAAAACCTGCCCAAACTTGCACTTTCTGAGATCGTTGAATGCGAACTTCTATCAAGTGGGAATTATGCTGAGGTCAATAATGGCAGTAATGCTTATTTACAGTTCAATGCATAATTTCGCTAAATTGTAACCTCTTATGGAAATCGTCTTCGGTAAATTCATGTAGTAAATTCATTTATCTTATTGGGAAGGAATTTTTCCTTTTTGAGAATTCTGCCAATAGATTTTTGCGAAATGCCATGGTATCGTTCCAATTCCAATTCAAATTTATTTATTTCCTATTTACTTTCAATATCTAAAAAGTATGCCACACATATATAATAAATGCATAAAATATATGAATACATCTCATTTGGTGCTTTACAGTACTACCGGGCGATATTCCCGCTTGGTGTTCAGTCCATCCCGGCTGCCGATGGACTGGCAATGGGATGTCGGCAGATTCTATTATATTTTCTTGTCCTGTGCGAATTTTCTTGAATTCACTGCTCTTTGGGCATACATCCTGATAAGTATATGAACAATTATAGAGAAATACATATTAATATTGAAAAAAGATACAGGAATTGCTGTGCAGGAAAAATTTTTGAAAAAAACTACAAAAAACTATTTTTAAATTATTGGTAGCCATATGCAGGCAGAGACGGAAGGTCTCCACCCCGTAAAGAAGGGTGAGGATAAAGGTTGCATGGTGTATAGTTGATGGAAGAATGAGTGGTATCTGTTATGTCTGTTATTGTTAGTTGTCATTCGTTGCCTGTAATTTCACGCTATCAGTCTACGTCGTCGTAGAGTGGTAAGTTTTCGTGCAGTAGTTTGTGTGTGTGAGCGTATTCATGGTGTCTGCATATGTCTGTTAGGTATCTGGTAAGTACAGAGAAGTGGATGTTAGTTTTTAAAAATTTTGTTGCACTTTCCAAAATATGATCTATAAAATCCTCTGTACGTTTGCTGTCACGTGGAGTTTGTCTAGGTTGATGTATCTATAAGGGCCGGTTGTATCTACGTGGTTCAACCAGAGTTCAATTGAACTTCATTTAAAATCCAAAGTTACGATTGTTGTAGCAATCGTAATCTTGGATTTTAAACGAAGTTCAGTTGAACTCTGGCTAAACCACATCGATGCAACCGGTCCTTAGAGTTTGTTAAGAGTCGCAGTAATTTGTTCTGTGTCACCTGGAGACGTTGATATTGCGTGTTGGATATCAAGTTCCAGGCGCCACAGTCGTACGTCATCATGGGTCATAAAATTGTTTTGTACAGCAGCAGTTTATTTGTCACGTTTAATGTTGACGGTCGGTTCAGCAACGGGTACAACTTACTCACCCCCATATAAACCTTCTTTAACCTAGCCGTGACGTGGGGTACAAAAGATAGCCTTCTATCTAGGGTTACCCTTAGATATTTGACTTTCCGCTTCTTAGTAATTTTATTATAGTTTATTCTAAGCGGGGTGAAATTTGTCACGTTGTTGAACTTTTTGGTAAATGTTATTGTTTCCGTCTTGGTATCATTTATTGTGATTTTCCAAGTGTTGTAATAGTCTGTAAGTTGGTTCAAGTGGTATCGTATTATATCGTCGGCGTACATTATAGTCTTGAAAATGGGAATGGGTGGCGAGATCGGCGACATATAGATAAAATAGGGTCGGTGACAGCATCGTACCTTGTGAAACCACCGCCCTGATATTTTTGTTCTCTGACAAGGTGTTGTTTACCCTTGAAATGTCCTATCATTCAGGTAACTTTTAATTAAAGAAACGAAATAATTGTGTATTCTGTGTATAGCTCTCAATTTGTGCAGAAGACCCCATACCAAACTGTGTCAACAGCTATCTGTATGTCTAATAACAGCATGGTAGTGCATTGTTTTTTGTTACAGTCTTCGATAATATCGTGACAACCCTGCACAATGTTAGCGTTGTGTTATGTCCACCCCTAAAGACAAACTGGAATGTAGGTAAGAGTTTGCATTTATTAATGACGTAATTCAGCTGCTAGCAAGTGAAGGATTTTTACCTGGCTTTAGGAATGGTACAATAATAGCCTTTTTATAATTTGTGGGAAAGTACTGCAGTCGTATCGATGAATTTATTATGTATGTGTGCTACATAAGTGCCTTTTTTAGGGAGGTTTTTTCAGGAGGATGTTGGGAATATTATCAGGATCTGGGAGTGTTTCAAGGAGTTTTCGGACATCCGTAGGCATGGCGAGTATTTTCGCGAGTTTTCTGGGGGAATGGGGTAATGGA
The DNA here is from genome assembly GCA_029963845.1 of Rhamnusium bicolor. Lineage (NCBI taxonomy): Eukaryota > Metazoa > Arthropoda > Insecta > Coleoptera > Cerambycidae > Rhamnusium > Rhamnusium bicolor. The sequence goes on from JANEYF010003656.1 coordinate 183,477, forward strand.
GTAGGATGTCCGTTGTCCACGAGTCTATTTGGTTCAGTTCGTCGTTAATGTTGTCAGTAGTGGTGTGATAAAGTTGTTCAGCAATAACATGAGATTTTTCTACATCAGACAAAGCAGCTCGTCCGTTGTTCATAATTACTGGTATCGAGTTGCTATCGCGTTTTAGTAATTCGGTCATAGACCAAAAGTATGTTGTCGGTAGTGGATAGTTTAGAAATTTTTTTCATTCCACTCTCTGTTTTTATGCATCACTAATTTATTTTTAATTTCAGTCTGTAGGTCCGTAAGTCTATTTTTGTCTATGAGTCTTCTATGTCTTTGCCATTATTTTCATCGTTCCAGTTCACTGCTGGATAATCTTTGATTTTCCTCTAGAGTTAGTAACACATTTAGTGTAGCGTCATAGGTAAAAGTTTTTGGTTGGCTTAATTTTGTTGTGTTTCCAATGCTTCTCGTGTCTTTGTACTTTTTTTTATTAGTTTGAAGACACAAGATTGAATAATCAGAGCACGGTTGGGACAAACTTCTGTAAATAACGGACAGACTTCTTGCTTCGTTATTTTTCGGTCTCCAAATCCAAATATAATATAAGATATCAAGTAGTACCCTTTCTGTCAGGTGAACCATTTTCACTTTTAACCAGTGGCGGCTGGTGGATATAGGTTATACAATATCCCAGTATTGAAGCATGGAACCCAAGCAATATTTTAAAGCACGACTATCAGTACTGATTGAAGAAGTTTTGCAGAAAAAAAAATGAAAATAAATTTGAGAAAAAAAAAGTTACAAAAATGCCCAGCCTCCCCAAATTCCTTCTAGGCCATTAGTAAACTCTTTGCAAACTATTTTTTTTTTTCGTAATCAGAAGGAAAATTTATCACTCCGTTCTTTTTTTTGGTTTTCGAAAATTTTGATTTTTTGTAAAAGGTATGACACTTTGAAATTTAAGTTCTTCATTGTGCAAAGATTTTACTAATGGTCTAAGAGGAATCTGGGGAAGCTGCACATTTTTGTAACTTTTTCTTCTCAATTTTCTTTTCAATTTTTTTTTCTGCAAAACTCATTCAATCATTAAATAACTTCATTTCCAGTATTTTTTCTTTGGCAGATGATTTATAGCTTCTAATTATATTTAGTTTTCAAGATTAACCAAAATTGTATTTAAAAATGGAAAATTAATAAAAAAATGTTAAAACTGAGTTAATTTCTTTTTATTGGTTCTAATTGGATTTGACCAATAAAAAGATTAGATTAGGTTATAATTAAAATGGATGTTTTACATCCGCAAATTGCAAATTTATCCAAATCGCCATGCCTTCTGTGTGTCTGTATGTTTGTCGTCTGTGGCATGATACGTTTGTCTCGAACACAGCTCAATGTAGAAACTTTAAATTTTACACATAATATCTGGTAGATCCAAGGTACAAACCTATTGACCCATTGAATATTAGTGAAAATAGTGCACCAGAAAGACCACTTTTCACAAAATTTAAAAAAAGTTGTGTCAAGTTGAAAAATCTTTTAAATAAAAATGTTTCAGAATTAGGACTTAAAACGTAAAATTTCTCGTTAGATTAACTCTTACCGAGAAAAATGGCACTAAAATTAATTTTGCATCTGATTAAAAAATTCAATACATAAGTATACATAAATGAAATTAATATTGTAATGCCATTAGTTTATTTCCTTCGTATCAAATTGGATATTATGATGAATAAGTTCTGTCGAGGTGCATCTAGCCGACGCTGATTTATTAAATTTAGATATTTGGTATTTCTTAGACGGTATTGTCGGCCGGCTTTACCCCATAGAGCGAAGTATAAAAATGAAATTAAAATTTTTCCTTTCTGTTGATAAATATTTTTTGGAACAAATGCTTCCGAAAGTGACATTTTTTGTTGTTTTCAATGTATTTCCTACTAGCGAATATAGGTCTCCCTTCGGTCAGTTTCCAATAGCAACGGGAGACAATATACATTTACTCCCGTTGCTATTAGAGATGGGAGCCAATATTAACATGAAACCAAAGAAAATATTATATATAATCAATTTTTTATTTATCATTATGAACATTAATGGTACAATTTGTTAGATTATTAAAACTAATGGCAATAGAAGATTTTGATGAACAGCTTAAAGTTGTTATGTTAATATCAATTCGACGGTGTTACGACAAAAGGCGTAAGCGACAATAATCTGCAAACGAGATTATTATCGAAAACATATCGTAAGATATAAGCCTTTCCCCTAACACTATGGTTGAATCCACCAAAAATTCGAGAATCGTTAAAATTGAAGTTGAATAAGCGTAATCGATAATTTCCATTGTGAATAAAGTGAGATTATAAATTAATAAACGCCGAAATCTCATAGTGGCACGAATTGAAATGCTCATCTGCGATTATTTTGACACCCAGAACAAGGTATTTTCTGTTTAACTATTTTTAATTTTATTAAAATAAAATTAAACTTGGAATAACACATTTTACATGTTCATCAATTTTTGGCTCTCCTGTAAAATTTGGTAAAAGTCGCTTACGCCTTTTTGTCAAAACATCGTCGAATTTTCGCTCGTTATTGTTAATAGTGATTCACCACCCTCAAAAATAATTTGCTTGTCTTTATTTATATTTTCGCAAGTTGATACTGACTGTGATTTTTTACCTCCAGTAATAATTTGTTGAGCCACATTACACTTTTTTGAGATAGAATCTTCTAAATATCCTTCAGCAACTGCTGAGGACCTCCATCCCCCATGCCTCTTCAAACTCATAATATCCCCTCCAGCTTCTACCAGAAGCGATGCGGATGTTCTTCTGAAACTGTGTCCAGTATAACTAGAAGGTTCCGGCAATTTAAGATACTCGGCAACTTTACGGGGTATTTGGGAAAATGTATTTTTTCCAATTGCTTGCACTGTTCACATTCCTTTAATATAATTTACGAAAAATCTGTGTTGCTTTTGCAGATCTTAATGTAAAATACTTCCTATATATGTCAATAACGTTATTTCCATTAATCTTATCATTAGTTACAATAAAAGTACGTGCAATGTGCGTTTTTGTGTCTGGAATCGTAATAACTAAAATGGCGTTTTTATTTTGAATATTTTCGAGACGTAAATAGGTTAATTCGTCACACCGACAAGTTCCACAAATTGCCATAACTACAGCAACCTTAAATAAAACAAGATGTGTGAGAAAAACTACTAATAAGTTAAGGAACAATTAAGTTTACCTTCATGAACAAATATATTTCGTCAGGGGCTTCTGAAATAAATTTATTTATATCTTCCCTACTGAAAGATTTTGCTTTCTTCGGTTTATATCCAACAGCTTGCCTTTTTAAAAAATTTATCAGGTTCTGTTTCTTTATCTCGATATCTTCTCTTAAAAGAAGCGTAGTTCTTAACATCTAATACTTTGCTCAAAGGATCGACGATTTGTATTTTTTACTGGCAAATAAAAAATAAGCCAAAATGACATCGTCATTTATTTTGTTGACGTTGCTGGTTGTCGTCCATTCTTTGAACGTATTATATTCGTTTTCATATTTTAATCTCGATTTTGCTGGAAGAAGATTTAGTGTGGCAATTCTTGCTTCTTCTACAATAGCTTCAGGAATTTCACAGTCACTTTTCGAACTCATTTTCTTTTTCGTAATGCACTAACTCGCATTGCAGTAATAATTGTGCAGTAAACAATTTTGTTTGACTATTACTTGCTACCATAGAAACTGGAAACATTCCCTAGCCGCTCATGGTTTTTATATTTAAATATTTTTGATTTCAGCAAAATATAAGAAATAAAGCTTTATCATAAATAATATGTGTGAACGAGTATGTGAAGGTGTCAAAAAAATCATGTTCAACTCTGGAGTAAAGTACTATTTCCTCCTTTGGATGATTGCAACTTTCATCCCCGAGAGGAAATGATACACTTTCCTCCCTAGGTAAACAAATAGCTATTATAAATTTAAGCCCAAATTTTATGCCTGTAAAATCAGAAAATTATATCTGAAAAACAACATTCATTAAACAAGTGGGATAGGCTTTTGTACACCATGTAAACGATTTTTGTCATATGTTCAATGACATTTTTTGTTTAATTTTAAAATATTTATATATTTCTTTAAATGACAGTTATAGGAAATTATGTAGCTCTAAAAATGGTGCAATAAACCAGCATCAAAAATAAAAAAGTATAATTTTAAGCGCACCTATCTAAAATACTAAACCTTCCATTCAATGCATCCTTGTTTTCCCCAAAACGACGAAGTTAAAAACTGAGATGTGTAAAAGATGTACTTAAGACTAAATTATTTGCGTCGAGTGCATTATAATCATAAAATAATAAAGATAGTGTACCCATACTCACAAAACTGCTTAGAAAAAGCATGTAAAGAGCGAGATGAACAGCGCGATACATAAAGTAGGCGCGCTAAGCGCTGTGGGCTCAGGTTTTTACTGCATTTTAACACTGGGTAAGCCTAACAAGCCGCTTTATTGGTTGTTTAGAGTGGCGTTACATTAGCGCCCTGTGGAACTCGGTTCTCAAAACGTTATTTTATTACTTTGTACTAATGCGGATAAATAAACACGTACCTATAAAATCGAATATTGTTTATGGGCTATCTGAAACACATTCCTCCTACTTTAGATCCTGTATCAGTTCGTCATAAAGACGATAATTTATGGCTTTTGGATGCCGCAAGTTTATAGATGAAAAGGTTCATAAATAATACCGGTATTTGATATTGACGTGCAATATATTATCTTGCTATATGCCTGAAATGGCGTCCTATCCTAAAAAAATTCACAGTGTCTGTATTTAATTACTGGGATATGGAAAGGATACTTTAATCAGTGTACAGATTGTAACAAAAAAGCGTGTAATCTATTTAATGGAAGATTCTGAGCAATAAATGGTATATAAGCCTTCAAAGTTGAGAAAAACGTAGTTCTAGAATCTTTCTAGATATCTTTTTTTTTTAATTTGGTATAATAAAAGTTGTAAACATTCAATACTTTAACAAATTTATGGTGTTCTTAAATTAAGAGATTATATACAGTATGTCCGTAAAGTATGGAATAAATTCATTATTTCTTAAACGAAAAATTTTTAAAAAAAATCCTCGGACATGTCGATTTTTAATATCAATTGTCCAACTTATACTTTATTTTTTTTGGTTATGACGTCATATTTCATTAAATGGAACACCATGTACATTTCTCCATTTTTGGATTCTGAATCAGCAGCTGATTCCAAAAATGTATCACATTTAGGGTCTAAAATTGACAAGTTGGAAAATAAAGCTATTTAAAAAAACATGTAAAAAGTAAAATAAACACGGTTTTTATTAATTTTTGAAGTAGGCTACACTGAGAGAATGATTTAGTTGGGAGAAATAAATTTTACTTCAACCAAATAAATGATTTCTTTGTATTTGGCGAACCAAACATTTAATTGGGAGAATTAGGGCATTTATTTGATTAAAAGCCGAATATTTAATATTATCAATTAAATCAAAATACTTATTTGTAAGAAATATTTGTTTCTGAACATTAAATATTTATTTGTGGACATTAAACGTTTGTTTCTGAACATTAAATATTTGTTTCTGAGCATTAAATATTTATTTCTCAGGAATAAGACTTTTTACAGAAAATTGCGTGGATTTATTGTTGATGAATATATTAATTCCATTTTTAATTTATTTATAGTGAACAAATATTTATTTTTCAAAAACAATGAAAATTTCGTATATTCATTAATATTAAATAAATTATAAATTTTTGTTAATAACGCTGTTTAATTTATTTATAATAAAAAAACTATTTCTCCTCGCACCTGCTTTGGGTATCCACCATCTTATAACTTATTTAAAGAATTTGTTAAATAAATCTCTGCGCCAAAAGAATTAGTCATAGGTTGGTTTTTTGGAGAAAAAACAATCTGAACAATCCTTTTGCTACGCATGGTTTATTTAAAAAAATATATAAACAATTTATATAGAATAGCGACTACCCAAAGAAGGTTCGAAGACAAATTATACGGATACAACAAATAAATGAATATAGAAAATTAAAAACATATATGTATATATATATATATATATATATATATATATATATATATATATATATATATATATATATATATATATATATATATATATATATATATATATATATATATATATATATATATATATATATATATATATATATATATATATATATATATATATATATATATATATATATATATATATATATATATATATATATATATATAAATATACATTTTTACTTACCTGGTTTATATTTGCGAAACTAAAATTTGATTTATATTATAAAATGTATGCCTCACGATTTGTCTAAAAATTATAGCAGATATTTTTTTATTTTTTTTTCACAAGTTGTAAAGCATATCCTCGGTCCACTGCCAAAACAACGAATATGCATTTTTCTAATTTTTCAGAACACGGGAAATAAAGTTCAATTTGTTGTTAAATATCCAAAGATAATTTATTTATAGGTATAAGTTTCCTAGTATAAAAATATTTCAAAAATATTCAATATTCGCATTTGCGGTTTTGGCACTGCAGACTGAAAAAAATATATTATTTTCCAACAGAAAAGTCGAAACCGGCAAATTTGCACATTCGATGTTTTGTCATTAAAGCAACGTTATAGTTTTTTGTTTATTTTTTGTTTAATCATTATCATCTTTGACAGTAAATTACTTAATAATACTTTACCTTAGTAGTGGTTTCTCAGTAATTGTTATGGATTTACTTTAATTTATAACGATTGTATCTGTAACGCAGATTTGAAATTCTTACGATGATTGGGTTATGGTGATAGGATGCGAACTCAACAAAAAGTATGTAATTTATTTAATATTAAATATCCAGAACGACCCATAACTCAATCGACAGTGAGCAACATTGAAAAAAAATTAGAGGCTGGTACGGTGGAAGATTTATCCAAAACAGGTCGCCCAGGTGTTGACGAGGATACAAAATTAAATATTTTACTGGCTGTTGAAGAAAACCCAGATACTAGCATTCGCCAGATTAGTCGCGATTATGGTGTTACTAAATCGTATTAAAATTAGAAAACTGGCATCCCTTTAAGATTCAGCTTGTGCAAGAACTATGTGATGATGATCCAAACCGGAGGATACAATTTTGTGAAACAATGATAAATATGTGCAATGGTGATCCTCTTCTGATAAAAAATATTTTCTCCGATGAATGCACTCTCAAATTAAATGGTGAAGTGAATCATCAGAATTGTAGATACTGGGTAAGGGGAAAATCCTCGATGGATGCGTTAGCAGCACACACTGTAAAATGGTAAATGTGTGGACGTGAATTGTAAGAAATAGAATCATTGGACTCTAATTTTACGATGGAACTGTAAACGAACCGGCATGACTCCAATTTTTAATGGGCTGTCTCATCCCAACGTCATTAAATTTATTCCCCAATAGAATTAATCCTGGAAATGTTGACGTAAGCTTGTGGTATCAACAGGATGGTGCTCCTCCCCATTATGCAGCAGACGTTGGCCAAATATTCTTGAACAAGTGGATTGCCATACTTGGACCCATCGAATGGCCTCCAAGGTCACCGGATCTCAATCCATTAGATTATTTTCTGTGGGGCCATCTAAAAAACTAAGGTCATATAACACCAAACCGGAAAACATTGTTGAATTAAAAGAGAGAATTAGAACAGAAATTATCATTTCTCAGGAAACTATAAACAAGGTTCAATAACATTTTATTCATCGGTTAGGGTACTGTCAGCTACAACAAGAAGTACATTCGAATAAGTTTGAACATTTACTATAAATTGTTTTTATTATTAACTAACCGTTAGTACTAGTGACCATTATTTGTTCAAACAAAACATGATACATTAGTAAATTTTTGTATTCAAAATGGCGTTATCTTTCAACTTATCAATACTAAACCCTACATTTTTGGAACCAACTGTTGATTTAGATTGATGGATAAATATACAGGGTGTTTATTTTAAAAAAATCGATGACGTCACAACAGAAATAGTGATGACGTCATTACCAAAAAAATAAAGGATAAGGTGCGCAATTAAAATTAAAAATCGACGTGTCCGAGGATTTTTTTCTAAATATTTTTGGTTTAAGAAATAATGAATTTATTCCATACTTTATGGACATACTGTATAATTGGGGACCATGTGACCTTTTCCGTTCTCCATTTTAAATCGATACTTCTATCGTAGAGCAGTGGCATAACTTATGACCACTACTCCACTTATCTCTACTTTCAGTTATTGGTTGAAATAATATAGTTTATTTTCATTAATGAGTTTTCACACAGGTATGTATTCGATGGGATGTTGGGAGTGTGGGAAGCATAGTTTTGAAATAATTGCGGAAGTGACCGCATGTCGAAATAATCTGGATTCGTCACACTTGAATAGCAACTTTTTATTAAAATTCTGCCAAATGTTGACACAACGGTAAGTAAATAGATTCTGCACTTGTATTTTTCTTGTAAGTTAAGGATAAATAATTTTTTTATATAAAAACAGTGGGTGGCCATTAGTGGAAACGAAAAATTAATATTTCTCCACATGGGTGGCCACTTTTGGCAATATCCTTTTAAACTTTTTGATCTTAATTATTTTTTAAAATTTCAGTAAAAAATGCCGAAAACTGTTGAAAAAGGAAAAGTACAGAAACATCATAAGTTTCAGTATTCTCCAGCAAAAGTGAATTTAGCAGTAACCGCTATATCAGATGAAAAAGGAATAAAATTAGCAGAAAATTTCCAAGAAATTTAACTGGACAATGCGGTTTTAATTGGTTTCTTAGAAAAGAAACTGATAAAAACAATGGTTGACTGGATACGACTGCGTGAAAATGAGTTAGGAAGAAGAAAAGAAGCTAATAAAAGAACTGGAAAACAAAATGTTAAAGCTGTGGTTGAGGACAAGTTCTGAGGAAGAGTGGGAAGACTCTAGAAGTAGTAGTGATGACATGACATTGATTCTCTGGAAGGCACTACATTAGAAATTAAAATTTTAAAAGCCGAAGACTTAAAACCAGGAAATTTTATTTTGGCAATATTCAGAGGAACCGGGAAAAGAATAGCAACAACACGTGGCATTTGTTTTAAAAGTTTTATCCAGTGAAGAATACCAGATTAAATACTTAAAGAGTTTGGAAAAACAGAAGGCAAGCTTTGATTTAATAGAAAATGATGTATCGATCATCAGCGTTACTAATTTTGTTATCAAATTTATGGAACAGATTACCGACATCTCCGCCACTGGTTAATTGTAGAGAGTGATATAATAATATCTTAAGGCATCTTATCTAAGCGTACTGCGTGCCAAATTTAATTTAAAAGACTGCACTTATAATGACAATATAAGAAAAGTTCCACAGTTTTTTTTTTGTAAATTTCACACCCCACCCCGTATCTGCAAACTGAAAATTTTTGGGCACCTATTTAAATTAACTTTTTTTCCTAAGGAATACCACCCTGAAATATTTTAACACCTAGTATAGTTCAAATGACAGATGCTTTTAACCTCAAGTTTTATACGAAAAATGAAATTTCTGCCTTGCATATACAAGCATATACCAATTTTTGTTCAAAGTATATACAGTGCGTCCATAAAGTAACGCATAAATTCATTATTAGGTAAATAAACAACATTATTGAAAATTTCCGAAACACATCGATTTTTGATTTCAATTTACTGTTCTTTCAAATAATAATTTAATATACAGGGTGACATACCTTCGAGTAATGACGTCATCATGGGTTTTTAAATGGAACACCCCACTTTTTTCCCAATTTCCCGATGTCTCTTGCTGAGCTGATTCCAAAAATGTATCACAAGTTGCTTCAAATTGGTACAGGGTGTGCAACAATACAAAAGGTGTTTATAAAAATTTAATTAGAAAGTTATACGTTACTGTATTTTTACAAAAGCCAATTTACAAGAAATGTCAAAATTGTTTTCCATTGACCGCTAGACAATGACCTAAGCGGGCAATACATTCGTCTCTGATATTTTGTAACACAGCGGGTGTTATGTTCAACATTTCTTGCCTTTTTGGCTCACAGATATTGCCAGGTCTGTTGGTATAGACTTTAGATTTTAAATAACCCCATAAAAAGAAGTCTAGTGGATCAAGATTAAGTGATCCAGCGGGCCATTCCACTATTCCCCTTCTTCTTATTCACCGATCTGGAAAAGTTTTGTGTAAAAACTCGCGCACAGCTGCAGCGAAATGTATCGGTGCGCCATCCTGTTGAAACCAGATTCTGCTGTCTAAAGTATTGACTATTTGAATATCTGGAAAAAGCCGGGTCAAATCAGGAATTAATGTTTTTTGTAAGAAATTCAGATACAATGCTCCTGTCAAATTTTCAGCAAAAAAATATGGACCAACAATTGTATTTCTCGCAATACCAGCCCACACATTGACTTTTTGTGGTCGTTGCGTATGGTGCATTTCATGGAATAATCTGCATACCTCTTGTTGAGTCCGCATCCTATCGCCAATACCAATCATCATTAAGATTTCAATCCGCTCCCTTTCAGTTAAAGGCATTTTCAAAAAACAGTTTTAGTATGATAAATTAGATTTAGATTTCACGTAAACGTACCTACTTTGAAGCGTTAACAATACAGAAGTGAACTTTTTATGACAGTTCTTAACGTCAATTAAAAAAACAAATGGCAAAAAATATCTACAAGCAATAAAGATAGTACGGTATAGTCGAGGAGCAAAGATCACTAATAAACGTGGTTGCGGTGTTTTTTAATAGTTTTTCAAAGTAATAATAATAATAATAATAATAATAATAATAAAGTGTCTTTTTTTTTTTTTCTAATAAATATACAAACAGAAATATAACAAATTGGTGGCGACGTTCGATTGCTCGCTCTTCCACGCAACCACCCCTAAAGAATACAAAAAACAATGAGAAATTTAACCATAAAAAATCAAAAATGGTAATAAATTTTCACAAACGAATAATTACAAATACATAATTTTGAATTATTCACCAAAATATGATATAATTATTCAGCATAATAAAACAAACGTAAAAAAAAAACTACTCCTAACTAATAGTAACTAATTAAGGACTTTATATTGTATTTTATGTTTAAATTTCCAAATTCCGCTCCCTATGTGCCGGATTAAAATTGACATAGAAATTAGATATATAAAAAATATAATATATTAATTATCAATTATTGCATAGAAAGAGTCCTAAGCGAGAGAATATGTTCCTTCATTTGTCTTTTAAATGATATAAGATTTGCAGCGTTTTTTATCTTTTCAGGTATTTTGTTATATATTTTGACAGCGTTGTACGAAAAAGATCCTCTAAATTGTGCAGAGCTGTGCTTCGGAACTGAATATAAGTTTCGATGACGTGTAGGACGATCATGAATCTCGGTACCTTTTACCAGTTTTTTGCACAAATACACAGGGGATTTATATTTTTCAATTTTATAAAGCAAGCAAGACATGTGAAGTTCATATCTTTCATTTAAATTAAACCACTTGGACTCCAAAGATTTCTTGGTAACATGGTCAAACTTTCTTAAACCAAAGCAATAGCGTAGACAACTGTTCTGTATTTTTTTGCAGTGTATATTTATCCGAATTCATCAAGCATGGCCAAAATACTGTGTCAGAATAATTTAATAAAGAAAGGATAAGGGAGTCGCATAATCTTAGTTTAACTGGTGTACTAAGTGAATCTTTATGAATATATAATAGTTTCAGTTTACCGTAAGATTTTTGCACCAAGTAGTTAACATGTGTTTGGAATTTCATATCAACATCCAGGTAAATGCCGAGATTTTTACACCCCTCCTTAGGATTAATTATTTCATTATTTATTTTAATACGGAAGTCTACATGATCTGTTATTGATTGTCTTTGTTTGCCGAAGACAAGAACCTCAGTTTTTAATTCGTTTAAAATAAGTTTATGAGCACTAAACACTTTTGTCAAAGATTGCAGATCACCATTAATCTCATTCATCGCAGTACTTATTTCACTGTATGGAAATGAGTAAAGGACTTGCGTGTCGTCCGCATATTGATGAATTTGGCAGCTTGATAGATATGTGGAAAAATCTGCTGTGTATATTGAAAATAACAAAGGCCCTAACACGCTACCCTGGGGAACTCCTCTATTAACGCTCTTAAAATCTGAGCTTCGACCACAGCACAACACTCACTGACGCCTGTTGCTTAAATAATTTTCAAAAAATAAATGAGGGATATAACCAAGACCGAAGTATTTGAGTTTTTTAAGAAGAATTTGGTGGTCCAAAGTATCGAAAGCTTTGCTCAGATCTAGTAGAATCAAACAAGTGTTTTGATTGCCATCATTCGATCTTAATATATTATCTGTAACGTCAAGCAGAGCTGTAGTTGTGCTGTGGTTAGCCCTGAACCCTGACTGATAGGATGGTATCAATTTGTTTGCATCAAAATAAAAGTTTAGTAGTATCACAATACGTTAATTTCATTTAATTTTTTAGTATGTTTATTCATTTGCAAATAATTTGTAATTTTGGTATTGTTGCCCACCCTATACCAATTTGAAGCAACTTGTGATACATTTTTGGAATCAACTCAGCAAGGGAAATCCGGAAATTGGGAAAAAAGTGGGATGTTACATTTAAAAAAACCGATGATGACGTCATTACTCGAAGGTAGGTAGGTTACCCTGTATATTAAATTATTATTTGAAAAAATAGTAAATTAAAATGAAAAATCGACGTGTTTCGGGAATTTTCAATAATATTGTTTATTTACCTAATAATGAATTTATGCGTTACTTTATGGACGCACTGTATGTAGTAATTTCTATTTGCCATATTTTGATATTTCAGACAACAAAAAACAAATTATTTGTCCTAACTTGAGTTGTATATCTATCGGAAAACGGCATCCAAGCCGACCTATAGTATATCAAGTGGATGGCTCCCTCGAATTCAGTCATAACTTTGATGAAGTAATCCTCAGCTACTTAAGCCAAAGAGATTAAAGAGCTTTCTGGAGAGTCGGACGCAAAATAATGTAGCTGGGCGCGAGAGATATGCCGATACTAACTCAACTTGACACCCAAATTCGCAGACATGTGTTAGGTGTCCGTGCGAAATCATAATGGCCGCCTACAACAAAGATACATGGCCACCTAAGACCTGCACCATTTAGTTACAAACTACTTTGCATCGTAGTGAGGGTGGTTCATTAAATTTCACAAGTCAGTTCGCTAACAGGTCGGTAAATACTAAGCGCGCATTAGTAGGAAATTTTTACCTTATTTCTACTAAATGTTTAATGAATATTAAAACAAGATGTAATAGTTTTTAAATATCTATATGTAGGTACCTATAATAATTATACATTTAACGTTTTTGCAATTGCGATTATACATATTTGCCTTAGGGGTTTACGGAGCCTATATTTCCTCTTATTTGTGTACCATAGTGAATTTGAACCTCAATTTCGAAATTGTTAATTATAGATTAGGTCTATCTTGCGTCAACAGTAATAACATTACATATTATGCCAGTTAAATATTTTTTATTATAATGTATAATATTTATAGAAAAATGGTTAATACCAAATGTAAATTCAAATGATGTAATACTTTTATCAGGTAAATAAAGGTATTGATTCTATTCATTTAATAAAATCAGAAATCATGTTTTTTCTTTTGGTATTCCAAAGTATAATTTGGACCATTTCAGTGTAAATCAAATAATAGTATATTTAATCCACAAAACTATAACATTTGCATGGATTTAGTTAAGGTTAATTAATATTTCAAATTATGCATCAGAAATTTTATTATTTAAACAAAATAATAGAATCATTTTTTAATAATGGAATTGTTTATATCACTGTTTAATAATACTGTAGGCAATACAGCTTTGTGTCAATTCAAGATCACGCGTATACGTAATCTAAATTGTTGACAACCATTGTAAAATGCAGTGTGTCCATAGTTATAATAACAAAGAATTACAAATGACCAAATATTTTTAAATATCAGGACAATTTTCTGAAATTTGCCATAGCCTAATCTAAAACTAATTGTTGATATATTTAGCCTTAATTTTTGAATATAGGCCGCTATTAGCACGTCAAGGGCCAACATAGTTTCAGGTAAAGCTCTTTTTTTGTGAGAGATCAAAACATTTAATGAGACAATGTTGTTCACAATGAAATGTTATGCAAGTGTACAAAATTTCAGGAAGATTTGCCTAATCTGATAAACTGGATTTTTTCATAATTTTTTGTTGCCCACCTTAATTCTTAAGAAAAATGTATCAACAACGAAAAGTTGTATATCTGTATGTAATATTTCGTAGGATTTGACCGCCTTTAATAAAAAAAATTACATGGGCAATACTGGTATAAAATCCATTTCATTAGAGTACGGCTTAGGTACTATATTTTTGGTTATTTATTATACATAATACATTTTTGAAGGAATGCCGCTATAAGACCTGTAAATGTAGAGATAAATGCACAAAATTTTGCATTATTATTATCATTATTATTCAAAATGTTTACATACATTTTGTTATAAAAACTGATGGCTAAATGTAAATAACGATCACGAGGTACTATGTTACATTATTTATTTTGAAATATAATACCGTGTCCTTAATATGGGTTTATAGGAAGATATAGTGAGATTGGGACCACTCAAGACCAATAATTTTAATACATTGATAACCTTTCGAGGGCTATTTCCCTATTTCTCAAGGTTGGTATAAATTAATACTAATCTAATTTATAAATATAAAAAAAAAATCGAAAGTAGATAGGAATTATCCACCGAAACGTTAGCTTGTAAATAAATTTATTGCTGTTAATAAATTTTTTGTCCAAATTGCTCGTGACCTCTCTCATATAAAAATATATATATTGTTTTGTTAAATAAAATCACAGAAATTAGACAACCCCTAACCCAAAGCCGAAACTGCACGGACAGTGGTTACATTTATGAAAAAACGCACACAACCATTCCCATCGACATTGTGTATGTCAGTGGTGGGATTCGAACCCGCAGAACGATGGAGAGATATTTAGTAACACATGTTATCGTGTGCTCCAGCCAACTTCTCTACCAAGTCGATAAGATGATAATTGTTATATCATCTATTCATCTATATGTAGATTAGATTAATATTAGTTAGTACCAACCGTGATTAATCGAGTAAAAGAAAAGTCATTAAAATTTTACAGTAGATACAAATAATGGCTGAATCTACTGTCCTACACGTGCCACTTTGACTCAGCGCACCTGTTACTTCATCTTTGTCTGTTTCGAAGTAATATGGGCTATATCGGTTATTGTGCCAAACACTGACACTTTGAATAATGCGCTGCCTATGATGGAACTGTCTGGGCCAAAGGACACCCTTCATTTTGTCCGACGAAGCCTAGGTTATTTAATGTATGTACAATCTCATCAAAATATAGGGTAGGGAGATATAATCTTTGTAATGTAATATTTTATGCTATCTAAAGAATTATTTTGAACAAATTTTGTAGTTGTATACATCTAATATTTTTGGAATTTATTTTCAGTGAAGTATTAGAAGAGGTCGATTCACATTTTAGTTTACTGAAAATTTTTAGTTTAATTTTTTCCGAGGAACCCTTATAGAACATATTTACATGCACTGCTTGGGACAACAAGATTTTGTTTGCAGATGAGTTCCAGTGACTAATTCTGAGGATGATATGATACTACAAATAGCAACCATTCTTAAAAACATATATAGGGTGTTTCGAAAAGATTTGGACACCGCTTAGCTTGATGTTAAACCAAGTCTAGTCAACAAAAGAATCTAACATTTTTTTGTTTTCAAAATTTTTCAAATTTTGTATTAATTTTTTATCTCTGTTTCAGAGACTATCGATTTCAGATTTACTAAAGGTATGTTTTTGATGTTACAATGGTGAAATTGCCCACATCACAATTTATAAACGGCTCTGGTTACATTACTTTTCTCTGGCACTTTACCATAACTTTTTTGTAGCTGGGTATTGGACATTGTCTTTCATTCCGTTTGAAGAACAATTTAATTCTATAAAAAAGTGTACTGGTTAGAACCCAATACAGTGTGCGACAACTGCAAAAAATTGATGAAGCTGGAAATACCGTTAAAATTCAGGAAGGAATGCCATTCCGTTTATGCCAAAATTTCATGAAACGGTACTGAAAATGTATCAAAGTAAATGGAAATCACACAGAAAATTTGAGAATATGAATTATAATAGAACATGAGACAATATGTCCAAAACCCAACCTCAAAAAATTATGGTTTAAAGTGTTAGAGAAGAGTATTATAACTAGCGCCCTCTATAAATTGTGCTGTGGGCAACACCACCATTGTAATAATTGACCTCAAAAATGTATCCTTACCAAATTTAAAGTTGATAAGTGTCATGGCCGCTGAAACAGAAAATTTTTTAAAAAAAAATCGTAAACAAACGAATAAATAAATAGTGCCAATCCAATTATGAAAATTCGTTTCACAAATAGTGTGCAACAAAAATCCTAAGAACTTCCTTGCGGACATCCTTTCTTGGTTGTTACAAAGTTCGACAATTAATTAATTATAGTCTTTTGTTGCCTGCTTAAGATTTTTTTAAAAATTACAACAGACTTACCACCATGACAAAGAATTCATATTTTAAACAAGATTTGCATGATATAGTAGGACTTATAGAACGAAATATTTATATTTACATTAGAATGCGAGTGGGTCGTTAAGGCCCTAGTGGACTCCCTTCACTGTGAACTAAAAATACCTTTTGTGATAACCCTGATATCTGTGTACCCGTGAATTTCTAGGTTTCTGAAGAAACCTAACACTTTCCTGGGGCTACGGTTCCCAGTAGTCTTTGACGGATTAGGACTTTACATGAACAAAGTATATTATGTTCCGCGGTTTACGCTTTATCTGCACAGAAGCCACATGTCACTTTCAGCTTTGCCCACTTTTTTAAAAAGGTATCAGTGGGCAATAACCTGCGAGAAGGCCTGTTAGTATCCATAACTTTGATTTGTTGAATTCGAGTAGCACTCTAGCGCTTTTTTTGAGAGTAGTCTATAGACTTCTTCGTTTGTCTTTGATCTAAAGTTAACTTCCTGTACCAGAATTTATGTTCTTTTCCCTATCTTCTAACTTCGTCTGTTATGTGTAATAATTTCATTTCCTTCTATTCGTTCATGCCCTGGCACCCACATCAAGGTAACCTTGTTATTTCTCGTCAGTTTCTTTATTGTTTGTAGACATCATCAGACTATGTTAACCTTATATTTAAACAAATTTAAAGCTTTAAATGCTGCATGGCTGTCTAAGGCTGAGTCTTTTGATAGTCTACAATTATATATGCATGCGCATTGTGCAATTTTGCAACAATTTTAGTTTAAGATACGATGAATTTCATGTAGATGTTGATACATAGGAGCTAAATATTCTTGATGCAGCTCATGAATACACATATTTTTAATTAATGCAGAAATTTAACCCTTTCGCTGCGGCACACTTTCTAGCACATGGCAACGTCCAGTGCGGGTCATTCAATAGAAACTTAAAGCTTGTTTCAGTTTCGATCAGAACCAGTTCTGAACTGTAATGCGCATGCGTAATAATTAAAAAAAGATCCCTGTTAGCACTACTGCGCAGGCGCAGTACAGTTCAGAACTGGTTCAGATGAGAACTAAAACAAGCCTTTTATTTACGTGTATAGACGTGTTCTTTCATTAGTTCTTCCCACTTTTCTCCCCATCCCGCCGAAGTTCGTTCCCGCCCGCATAAAAAACATTTATAATTTTATTTTATTTATTTATGAAACAAACTAACAACGATATCTAATAAAACCTTGGACAAAATACAAGACATTCACGTTTAAAAAAAAATACAAAAAAAATTAGAACAACAGGCAATGTTGGAGCAAGTTACTAAATATCATACATTCGCAATAGAGACACGACATTCTTGGTACCTAAAATTCGGACGTTAGCAGCGAAAGGGATAAGAAATAGAATAATTAGGCAATATTTCTAATTCATCCTTACCTATTAAATAAAGTAGACAACATTGAAAATTCAAATACAGCGGGGGGTTAGAGTGAATTTTCGCTATAATTTTTGTCTTATTATTTCTTTTTTAAATATTTTAACCCGAAAAAGCACTAGTGCGAGAAACTGCATAAAAAGGTGCTCTTACTAAATTTCGATAGAATCCATCGTTTGGAGTTATTTGTATTTTAATATTGCAATACATATACAATAATATTACATACCCTACAAAAATAATTCCACAATATTTTCAAGTATTGTTTTCCAGAGCAATTTATAATATCGTTTTATGCAAAGAAGCATGTAATTTAAGGAGAAAAAGACACTTTTTTATTTAAAACATTACCGATAATCAATGAAAAAAATGTTCGAGTATTTTTTGTCTCTCCATTCTAAATGCAATAATTGTAAATGTATTCTATTATAATAAAAGTTTATTAGCCACCCAAGCCAAGTAAATAATATATTTGGCTCTTAAAACCTACAAACGTCTAAACAATAGGTTGGCTTGAGTAGAGACGGCGATGGCAGAGGTCACGAGGAGCTGCCCCACATCAACCGGGTAGACAGGAGGTCTCCCGAGATATTCCACACGACAGTGCACATCCCCCCCGGTGGCACACTCTCAACACACCACACCGATGGAAGCCAATATTTGTGCCCGAAGTCAATTAACAGTCATTCATCAGGTTCGCAAATTGAAAAAGACGGAAGATGGAAACTGGTTCAATATTTAGAAAAAGTTAGCGCCCCGATATTATCTTGTGCTATTTGTGGAATTTTATCTAGGTCTAATTTTATTTGACGTTAAGCAAGAATAGCTGTCATTGTCTTAATACAAGCTAGTTGCTCGAAGTTACTCTAGGGATCATTATGGGTTGTTACTTGTATGTGCTAAAATCTTGTATAGTATTACACAAGACAAATCTAAACAGAAAAAGCTGAGCTATTAATTTAAATTGCTTTTTCTCGTGGAAGGAAAATCGATTTGCGGACATGTAATGAAGGTGGCTTTGGAAACAGGTAAATAACCCGAGGTGACCTTGTAAATTGTCGCAAGGCAATTGTCGTTTGACTTAATATTAAACACTAGTAACTTGTTTTGATAAGAAAATTTAAAAAAAATCGTAATTTTTCTTAATACCTACCTTATTCAAAATAGAATAGGGCAAAAAGTATTAGTTTTTCCGTCTCCTGTAGAATTTATCATTTTAGTGCAGTACATTTAACAAAAAATATATCTCTTAAAGAAAAAATTCCAAAAAAGTGGACTTTTTTTTGGCTTTAATTTCCTCTTCTAAACAAAGTCTCAAAGGTCCCCGGTGATCCGTTGTAGAAACATGTGTCGGTGGATTCTGTCATTTTTGCCAGCAAGAATGCGGTGAGCAGGTATACCCACAGCTGCTTATTTCTTACTCACTTATTATTAATTATATATGACTAATAATATCCATTATATACTTCTATCGTCTCTTTGTAAATGTTAAAACATGCTCACCTAAATTTATTTTCAAAATATAATTTTACAATATCAGAAATTAGTAAAATCGATGTATTTGCTTGAGTCACAACTTTTACATCAAGTTTTCTCGAAAACTATAACTCGTGTAACAAAACAAGTAAAAAACCTTTTTTGGAAATAATTTTCGAATCTTTCGATCTTGTGTTAACGTCTATATACGTAAAATTAAGAGAAATGGTGATATTCGCAAAAAAACACTTTTTTTAACTCTTACGCACCGTAGAAAATTGTGCGTACAATGGATCACCGGGGAATTTGGGACGTCGTTTGATGAAATTAAAGTGCAAAAAATGCAGCTCTCTTAGCCTTTCTTCTTAAACTGATACTAAAATCAGTGGACTATTAGGCGCTTATTTCGCGTCGATGTGTCAGGTCCAATTTTGTTACTAATTATAATTTCAACATAAGAATCATACTCATTTCAAATTTATCATGCTAAATTCATCGATGAATTTAAAAACTTTATTATTTATAAATTACGTAATATGATGAAGTTTGCAATATACAAATACAACACAGAAATAATAATATAGTGATGCTATTGCTCAACTATATATTCGGCGTCAATTTCATCATACTCAAAATAAAAACAGCTGTAAGATAAGCGTCTTTATGATCAATATACATTTTCTTAATAATGCCTTCCCTATTACATTCACGAAAATATAATTTTCCTTCCAATAATTTGAAAGGACATACAGAGGCGCCACGACTAGGTTGATGTGTTTACGAAATTTCGTCTGACAGTTTCATTATTATCGTTACCATTACTAACTGAATTATTATCAATTACACACATCATTGGTATATCTGAACCATAGATATGGTTAATAACATGAAAACGTTTGTTCTATTTTTCTATTAAAAATAAATGTTTGTTTATATAGATAACGGTACTTAATAGTTCCGACATTTATTAAGGTGCGATTCTAAGAATATCTAAGAAAATCATAGAATTTATAGGCTGATTCGGTGTTTAATCATCAAAATACATAAATAATTTACGGCCTGATATTAAGAAAAGAATTTCGTAGAAATTTATGCTTGAAAATGAAGTCTTAAGTTAAAAGTTTTATTTTGTATTTGTTTAATAATCACAGGTCTACAAAAGAAAATTGTTATAGAGACCCTACTATTCTTTAGTAAAATTTTTCGCTGAAGCCGAAAATGAAACAAAAAAAATTTACCATGTGGGTTCTCCAAAATTTAAAAAAAATGCATACCGGGCGAAAAAACCTACCTATCTTTAGTAAAATTTTCCGCTGAAGCCGAAATACAAAAAAAACAAAGCCATGGATAGACAAACTAAAAAGTAAACCTGCAGCAGGCACACTTGAACTGACGCTCAGAGATGCAAACTTAAATTTAGACGCGCAAATTCAAATTTAATCTTACATAGGCAAACTAAAACTAAACCTGAAATAGGCAAAGCTCAAAGTGACGTTCAGACATGCAAACTCAAACTTAGCCTTGGACTGGCAAAATCAAACTAAACCTCAGACAGGCAAATTAAACCTCAAACTCATACAGGCAAACTAAACCTCAAACTCATACAGGCAAAATAAACCGTGTCTCTCATCGGGTTTAAATAAAAATTTAGATATTCACAAAATCTTTCACAAGATAATTTTTTTTTTCATTTTCGGCTTCAGCGGAAAATTTTACTAAGGAATAGTAGGGTTAGGTCTCTATAACAAAAAATTTTTTTTTGTAGACCTGTGTAATTTATAAACTACTTTTTAAAAATTCTTGATACTAAAAAAACCAAATTTGGCGGGAAATAAAGCTATTAATTAGAGGGTTTTCTCATCTCTTGAATGGTATATCATATGTGATAAATATTTATTAGAATTATTTTAAAATTTAGAAAAATGTTTTATAAGTCATTACAACATATTTTCGGACGTCATAGTTGCCATGGATAAACATGATGAAATGAATGAGTTAAACTAAATTGAACATTTATTAACTTTTGTTCAAGTCAATGTTTTAGGAATCTTATTATCTTATTATTATTTTATTTATTTTGACTTACAGGCCATAGCAATCACAAGAAAATCTTTAAACTTTTCAACATGATTTCTTACGCTCAAGCAAACACGACGGGTTACACTATTCAAAACATTGAGCATTTCAGGAGTAACTAAATCACATGTCTCTCGAAGTTTTGTTTTAAGATCTTCTAAATTTTGCAGAATTGTATGAAACATCTTATCTTTAAGGGCGAGCGTAGATCTGCCTCAACAGTACTCGTATTCGATACGAAAGTTAAACAACGGTAGTCGCAGTCAGTAATTTGATGGTTATTCAAGTGAAATTCGGCGACCTCGTCCCGTCTTCTAGCTGTTTGTATATATGCGTATATGCAAAAGCTATGCAATCTTAGGCGAGGATTGTGTAGGTGATATACCATCTTGCGGAAGGGATGTAAAGCAGTCGGTCCCATGTCTATTAAATGTTAGCCAAGTAATAAATCCCTACTCTTCGACAGAGAAGAGGTTCGGCAAAATTTTCAGGTTGGGGATAGCAGGTCTTCGAGCGTCGGTGATTGGGCCTGGTAACGGAAATCGGCCGATGTTAAATAAATGATTTAAAAAAATCTTATCTTTAATATGACCCAAAGGAAGAATTCATTAGAGATATACCTTTTGAACATGCTGGTCATTTAATGGATGTGGCAAAAGTTGATTTTGATCATCTTTACAGACGTGGGAATTGTGGGAAGTTCCACCTTCATCATGTTGATATTATTGAAAGTTTAGGAGATCTCTCAAAGATAGTTGATCAACAAATTGATCAAATTCATTTTAAAGGAAATCAAGATATCTTTAACAGATAAATTTGCAATCATAAAAATAAGTAACTATTATTTTTGTTCCAAAGACCCCTTTGTCAAATATTTGTTAAAAAATGGTTTTGAAAACCTGTTGTTCTGAGCCACCATGTACTTCCTATAATCCATTCATGGCGCATATTACGATTAAAAACTCCATTGTTTGAAAAATTTTCCTCATCAGATCATAACGTTTTTCTGTAAAATAATAGATCGTCGCGCTTCTTTTGCAGTAACCATATCTACAAAAAATCCTAAGCTTGCCATCCTCTCTTAAATTATGAACTTTTTAGCTTTATAGCTTCAGTACCTCTTTAAAATTATTCTTGTTTTTCATTTTCTTTTATTTATGCGACTATGCTCTATTTAATGAACAGAAATAGTTAAGTTCCCCACAAATGCGCGCCATATTTAATAATAATAATAATAATGATTATAAATGTTTTTTATTTTTTTTCATTTTACAAATGTAGAAATTATGCAAATAAAAAAAATACGCACATACAAATATAAAGTAAAAAAAGTCACAAAACGAAATTCAGATTACAGTGTGAACACTGAAGTCTGCTCTTCCATTTAACTTCGACAAGTAATAAACATAAGATAAGTACTCTATTAAGTTAACTAGACACAATATTTTATTTTTTAATTTGTTGAAGGTAAAGGATCTTTCGAACTGTCTGTGTTGTCCTATGTGATAGAGCAGCCAAGGTATTCTTATTTCTAACAGTCACATTATGTATTTCTGAACGAGATACAATTTTGTCGCATAAATAATTATGTTTGTCATTAAGAATAATTGAATGAAACAGAGTTGATAACTGTAAAATAAACTGGTTTCGCATAAAAAATCAAGTGGTATTCTCATTGGGCATAAGAGATATTGAGGAATTCGTGAAAACACATTTTACTCTTTTTCACCCACTTAGGGGTCATAGCAATATGGACAGTCACTACGTATAATCTCCTTCAGTTGAATCAGCAATAAACCACAAAAAGAGGTAAGAATTCTTATACTTTCATACTACCCTCCTATGCCATTTCTGACGTTTACATCAATGTCATCCCAGATACGGACTCTAATTGAGAAGTAAGAAGAAATCTATTTAAGTATAGAATAAATTCATTATTTCTTAAACCAAAAATATTTAGAAAAAATTCTTGGACACATCGACATTTAATTTCAATTGCGCACCTTGTTCTTTATTTTTGGTTATGACGTCATCACTGTTTCCGTTATGACGTCATCGATATTTTTTAAATGGAAAAACCTGTATATTTCTCTATTTCTTGGATTCTGAATCAACAGCTGATTTCAAAAATGTATCATGCTTTTGGTCCTGGAGTGGGTTGGAATGTTGGAACCTTTGATGTGAAGATAACACTGACGTAGTTTTCCACGAAACACCAAAACATTATATACTGCATTCGACGCGCGTTTCGCCAACCAAGTTGGCATCATCTGGATATGATTAAAAAACCAGTTTTTTTAATCATCTCCAGATGATGACTTTTTTCATAGGTGGATTGATGTAAAAGTGATACCTATAATTCGAAGCATAATATAAAACACGAGCCCAGAAATCATTTTGGCCACTTGCAATTTACGAAAATATTTTGTTCACCTAATTAAGAATAAGGCATAATAGCGCGTGTTTAGCGATAAATTACATTTTAATTACTTATTTTGACGAGTACAACTAAACAATCATGTAGATGATTTGTAGTATATTTAAAAATCATCTATATGATTTTTGTCATTAAATTTACCTTTAAAAAACCATAGTGTTAATTGGGTGCGTTATATAATTATGTGTTTTTTAATATTATACTTTTTAACATTTATAATAAAAGATATTTAGTCATATTTTAATTTTAATAATAAATGGGACACACTGTAAGTAAAAGGCAAATAGACAAAACAACGAAATTTCATTAATTGTGTTTATTATAGCGAGGACCTCAATGATCTATATAAGACCCACACACATATAAAAGCATACTTTCGTAAAAGTTTTGTGAGAAATTGGAATTGTATTTCACCTTGAGGAATCGATCGCAAGAAAAAAGTCTGAGATTATTTGAGTTTGGTAAAAGTTTTTTCGTGACTGGTGAGCGACGCCATGTTAAATGGATCTGAAATAATTCCTTGAACATGATCGGCAGAGACACGCCATATCAGCCATTGTCCTTTACGTCTTTTTGTTTCACTCCGTAACTGATTCAATTTCGGTTCTTTTTCTTGGCACCGTTTAAAGTTAAATAGGTGTAAAATTCGTTTAGTAATAGGCTACAAATCCCCGCCCCGCCCGTTCTTTTATGTCCTTTTGTTTTATTGTTCGTTTTTTATTTTATTGTGATAGTCAGAGCTACCTGTTTCGGAACAATTGAATGGGGATTGGGAAGACTTAATTTTATGTGTTATTCAAAATGGAGCAAATCCTTATTACAACTTGGAAAGTTTCGGTACAATCACATTTAAAACTGAAAGAGTACGATTCCGTCTTGACTCGAGAAGCGCGGCCCGTACTTTCAATCGTCTCTCAATTATCGTAATTAACTGGGAACTTGTTTGTTCGCCAGATTTGTTTTATTAAAATGTCACTCAATAAAGCGCCGACAACTTTTTCATGCGGAATGAATTTTATTTTGTGCTGGTGCATAATTTAACGGCTTTATCTTGGCTGTATGTCAGCATGCCAACTTATGGGATAATCCAAGCTCAGTCTTTAATAGTTAGTCACTCTTTTTTTCAGAAATTAATACTAAATGTTTACACGTATAATTTAGTAATTTATTTTACAGAACTTTATGATAGGTAAATCTCTTATTTTATTAAAGGCACTGAAAAAAACAGTTTCGGTTATTTATTTTTCAGCACAAAAATGCGACATTCCTAAACCATTTTAAATATATAGCTTTTAATGGTTTATTTTTTCATTGGCTGAGTCCTCAGTTAAACTTCACAATTTTTTGCAATTATATTGAGAATATTCGTAGAGATGGCGTGCGGACATTTATACTTTTTGGATTTAGTCAAGATATTTTATTTGCATGTATTTAACAAATTCTCTCTCAATAAGAACATGTTTGAAACAGAAAAGGCATTGATATTGCTGCTAGTAATGGATATTCTGTAAGTTTAATTGATAAAATAATTAGGAAACGAACATTTAAAGTCGCTTCGAAATTCCTCAACCTTTCAAAATGAAAGAGAAAATCCGATATTTGTATCAATTTAATTCGATCATCGATTCACCCATTTTATAGGTAAGATTTTTAAAAATGTAGGTATGACAGTGGTGCATTCATCGGGAAATAAACTACAGCAACTCTTAGGCAATCCAAAAGATAAAATTAATACAAACGAAAACTTGGGGATTTACGAAATTAGATGTAAGGACTGTAATCAAAATTATGTTGGACAAACTAGACGATCAATTCAAACTAGATTCAAAGAGCATATGGCCCATCTCAAATACGGTATAATAGATAAGTTTAGTGTTGCACAACATGCGTTTGAGAACAAACAAAATAGATATAAGCAATTTCAGATTATTTAGGAATGTAACAAATACTAGACAGTTGGATGCATTTGAAAGCTTGGAAATCACAAAGTGCAAAAACAGTATGAATAGTGGCAGAGGTTCACCAAACCGTGACAGTAGTTTAGATAAAAATAGGATACATTCTTAGCAAAAGATTAGGTTTTAATCATCTCCAGATAATGCCAACTTCGTTGGCGAAACGTGCGTCGAGTGCAGTTTATAGTGTTTTGGTGTTTTGGTGCTTCGTGGAAAACTGCGTCAGTGTTATCTTCACATCAAAGGTTCCAATCTACTTCAGAAGGGTTTGAACAAAAGAATAACAAATAAAATCACTATGGTTCTAATTTTGTTTTTTTTAATAGTGTAAAAAACACGAAATTATAAGTACATTAACTTTAATTTGTATTAGGTTTGTTAGGTTTGTTGTGAGTGGGTCTCAGTAGACCCTCCACTGCGGCCATCAGCAGGCCTATTGTGGCTTAATTTGTATTACTCCTCTTTAAGAAAGATTTTATGACAGCTTAAGAAAAGGAATACCTTTTTTTATATTGAAGGGGATAAATCTTTTCAGTTCTCGAAAAATTAAAAAAAAATCATACGTTTTACTTTTCATTGAGAAGATATAAATGCTTTATATGAAACATGTTTAAATATTAGATTGAAAAGCAGAAGTTCAGTCTTTGAATTCAACATAAGGAATACGAAAAAAAAGCGCGATCCCTCATAACATTTGTTTAGAAAAGTGCTTATATGTCTTGTACAGACGACAAAATAATAGAGTTATTCATGCTGAAATATGAAATTTATAACATCCTTTATAGGGACCTCTGTTAAAAAAAATTAAGTAAACTTAAAATTAATCAAAATACTTCTTTTTTATTTTCTACTAATTTTTCATATCATATCTATTACCAAGGAACCTGTTAATTTTGTGTTAAAAATGGAACTCAAGAAGGCACCAAAGTGCGTGGTAGTGTTTTTACTGTGTGTAAAGCACTAATTTGTCTTTCTAGCCGGAATAACATGTTGTGAACATGCAAGAGAGCGGTGTTTCAGCAGCGCTAGCTACATGTAGACATTCGCGCCACTGCTGCTGCCTTTTTGGGGTGTCGCTGTAGATTTATGGCATTGTAATGGGGCCAAGTGTTTCACAAGTCGCCAGGCCATCACCATTTTGTCGCCCGAAAAGGACTTCTTGTTGCTGCATCAAATAAATTGGATTTAGTACGGGAATCCGGCACGTCTATCCTTTCTTCTTTATTTGAAGGAATGCGGAGGAGCAGTAAATGGAATCCGAGACTGTTTTACGACATTATTACCTGTGATTGTTATGTTTAAGGAGATTTATATTTGTGGGGGAGATGTTATGGGCCTTTTATTTTATTTCTACGTGCCAAGATATAGATACTTATCGGAACGAACAACATGCGAATAAACTCAATTTTGAGATTAGCTTTTCTAATAAAACTAAATATATGGTTGTATACATATTTTATATTTTTAGAACACACATATTATAAAATAGTTCTGAAGAAGTTAATAAATAAGATTTAATTAAAGGACAAATTGAAATAATAAATTAAGACAATCGCAGATTAATAGATTTTGTGGTAAAATTTACAATTTATTATTTTATAATTAAAAACAAAATGTTTTTCATATATATTTATTATCCGTAACGCATTCGCCAAATATCAAGAAACTATGTTGAATATCTTACAGCTATTACATAGCATTAAATGTGTTGAAATATTTTAAAAATAAATTAAACGCAAAACTATTTATACACCGCAAGTAATAAACTTATTTTGACGTATTTGCATGATAAAACATCAAGCCTGCTAAATAAAGTAAAACATGATTCCTTGAAGGAAATTGGAAAAAGCTCTAAATTGGTTTGATGGCCGATGGATAGATTATAACAAGTGAAAAGTATGTACATTTCAAGCATTACGATATGTAAATAGTTTCCTGTGCATTCCTGAAAAATTTGCTGTGTGTTGAAGTTTAGATATACAGGGTGAATTACAAAAATGGAGCCGATATTTAATAGTATATCCTAGCAACATTCTGACGACGAACCGTCCGTCGTTGCTAATCGCACCTAAAAGTCAGTGAGCGGCGACGTACGCAGAACGTTGTGCTGACTTATATTTGTACTAATCTGGTTAATAAAATATGGGTCGATTCGACGTAGAGGACCGAAGTTGATAAAGCCCACCCCATGCGACGCCCCTCCACGTTACTGTTAAGTCCGAGGTGAATGATCTGAGTGTGAATCATCATCAGGTGAGGGGGACAACAGATATATTGATAAATGAGGTTAAAGTGAGGACAATTGTGGACAAAAGAGTGGATAATTGTGGATAATTATGGATAAAGTGTGAATATTTGCAGATAATTATCCACAATTACCCGCACTTTATCCATAATTATCCACACTTTTAATCATAATTGTCCTCATTCATCCATATATCTGTTGTCCCCCTCACCTGATGATGGTTGACCCTCAGATGATTCACCTCGGACTTAAACGTAAGGTGGAGGGGGGTATCTACTGACCGAGTTTATTCGTTGTAACCACCGACCAAATATTCACCAAATTTGATGTCGGTCGATAGGCTATTACTAAACTTGGATAAAATTTACGCTAAATCTGACAACAAAAGTCAGGTTTATGTAATGAAACTAACCAACTTTGTACATTATACTGTTAGCCGTACCTACCTACATAATGTACATAAAATAGATGAGGGGTGTTTATCGTTGAGTACGTATTATATACAAAATACCAATGTCGAATAAAATTTTAATAAATTTGGTTGGGTAAAAATTGGAACGAAAGAAATTTTATTGCTTATTTCTTTCATCATAAAATAAACTTTTTTGCTTGGTCCGAATTCGTGTATTAATAAACGAAAACTATATGTTTTTATTTTTGTATTTCAGCTGATGATTGGATATAAGCCTGTATTTTCATTTTTTGTATTTCCCTTTGTTATTGGTAGTGTTAATCAATATTGAAAAGCACTGCCGCTCTGATCTTGTTTCCATAGTTACCAAAAGCAAATTAATACATACATCAACTGAAATGTCATTGTTTGTCAGAATGAAAAAGGATTTAATTTAGATGATACTACATTTAATAATTGAAGGAGAGGTTGGATAAAGCTGTTATAGTTTATCCAATATGGATTGAAACACTTCAGTCTAAAGTGTTTATACCAGAAGGGCGTATTTCCACTCTCATTGTCAAAGACATAGAGCGCAAATCGTGCTTGTATTTATTGAACGATACCTCTACATTTCATTCGATATGAGAATGTGGCAATACAGCTGACTAGATGTGAAACTCCGGCGGTAGTGTCAGAACTCTGACGAATTAAGTCGTGATTTGAATATACTGCTGGAATAGTTGTTTATATTGACCGTACAGTGCAGTTCATGTAATAATTTTGTATAAATAGAATTATTTTCTGTGTGGTATTTATAGCATTTTAGTTATCAAGTGGTTTTAGTAATATTTCAATATTTGCATTAATTATTATTATTAACATGGCTTTTTGGAGGCCCTTTGAAACGCATGAAAATGAATTATATGAAGAAAATATTGAACCGGTGGCGCCGTTAATTGAAACTAGTTCGGAGTTTAATAAGAACAAGGATTTACATGTTCAATGTCAGCGTCTTGTTTTAAATATTTATGAATGTTTAAAGAGAAGAAATATTGAAACGACAGATAGGGACATTGTAAATAGAATTCATGAATTAACTAAACTTTCGACTTCTACGATTTATCGCATTTTTAAGGAAGGGGATGTTATAGATTACTCTACAAAGCGGAAAGGAAAAAAAAGAAAATTTTGTAGAATTGACGATACCTTGAAAGACGTTATTCGGCGAACGGTTTAAAGTTTCTATGAGGAAAATAAAGTACCAATTTTAGAAATGATTCGTGATAAATTGCGTGATTATCCGGATTATAATTATAAATCTTTAGAAACGCTACGAGGTATTTTATTAGATTGCGGCTTTAAACACAAAAAATAGATAATCGAATGGTTATAATGGAATCGCGACGTATCGGTGAACTTCGACGAGAATACTTACATAAAATGAAAGAATACCGTGAATCAAATAGGCATATAGTATATCTCGATGAGACCTGGTTTGACACACACGATATTGTTCAGTACGGTTGGGTAGATAACTCTGAAAATTGTAGTCTGAATACACCTTGTTCGAGAGGAAAGCGCGTTATAATTCTTCATGCTGGAAGCAAATACGGTTTTGTACCCAACGCATTGCTCTTGTCGGCTAAAAACATAACACAATCCTCTGCTGATTATCATGAAGACATGACTACAAATTTGTTCGAAAAAATGGTTCGCTGAACAGCTTCTATCTAACATTCCTCCAAATTCGGTCATTGTTATGGACAATGCTTTGTATCACGCGTTAATTACATAAAATACCTAATAAAGGAGGACATTTTAAAATTTATGAGGAATAAAAATATGGACATCCCTGAAAAGGTTCCGATAAAGAAAGAATTATTAAAACGTATAAAGGAGCATAATTTTAAAAACGAATATGTAGTTGATGATCTTTGCAAGAGACACGCTCATATGCTCGCGCGGTTGCCACCGTATTATTGCGTATTTAATCCGATCGAGATGGTTTGGGGTACTATAAAGAAACATTTACGGAAATTCAATCAGTCACCAACTTTAAGCGCAGTAGTACCTGATAATATACGACAAGTAGTAAATGAAGTGAGCAATAGCGATATATGGGGAAAATGCGGAAGTCATGTTATTCGAAAAGAAAACGAGTATCCTATTTTGCCACCCGTAGCACCAATTATTATTCAAACCGGTGATGATTCTAGTTCAGAATATTCTTCTGATAATTCAATTGCCACTTAGTATTTTTGTTTAAATGTTTTTTTTTTACGTTTAATCGAAGCAACTTAGGTTGAACGGTTCAAGAGATTTATAATTGATTTTATTTGAGTTTTTAACAAATTTTAAATATTTATTTCTTGTTTTTTGTGATTCAATTGCCACGCAGCATTTTTGTTTAAACGTTTTTTACGTTCAGTCGATGAACGGTTGAAGAGATTTAAGAGTTGATTTTTTTGAGTCTCTAACAAAATGCAAATATTTATTTATTTATTTCTTTTTGTTTTATTTGTTGTGTTTTATTTTATTTGAAAAAAGTTATTTAACTCTAATTTAATTCTAACATTCCATCATACTAACACCTTTTATATTCCTATCCTATCATGTTGGTTTTTGCCGGATGGTGACATTTTATACAAGACTCAAATTTTACAGTTTGTAGAAAATATAATTCACTAAGTGAGTAAGATTCTTAACTTATATTCAATCATCAAAATTGCTTAATCAACTAATATAAATAAATAAACAAGTAAGTAAATAAATAAAAAGGTTATTATAGGTATTGTACATACATATAAACTCAAATAAGATAGTAAAAAAATATTCGATTTATTTTAAAGAATTAAAAGATAATTCTAAACCGTTTTGGTCGACGCTCATGGATATGACTAAATTACCGTTGTTAACGTTTTTATGCTGTTCCAATTCATATTGGAAACACTGTAACTGGCATTACTTCAAAAATTGGAGTATCCTATTCAATAGAGGTGTTGTGATGTTACAACTTATCAGTTATCACCAATGTTTTGTTACGTATGACTAGTTATCTAGATACTGAATGGAAAAAGGAGCTAAGCAACAACATAACTCCATGTTTTTCGTGAATAAAGCTTGGTATATACAAATTAGCAATTTGCTAATTACCACCTTAATCCATCCACCTCTTCATTTGTAACATTAATTGTAAGTTTAATATTAACATTTACAATAAATAATTATTTAGATATAAACTACATTGCCGCTCGAGTCTGGTGGGGCACAATATTAAGCAATCCATTTAGCTTATTGATTGGAGAAAATTCAGGTACCATTTAGGCAATTCGAAAGAACGTAGAGCCCAATTAAATAAACATCAATCACAGCCGCCCAAAAGTTAATTAAAAATATGTCCTGGTAGAGGGATTCAAAGAAGGCATGAGAATTTTCTTCGGACCAGACATGATTGTTGTGAAAATTCACAATTGGCTAGTGAGTGATAAGTGTATCCCTCTGGTGGTCAGTGCTACTACCAGTTAGACATCACTGTGTCTTAGTGACTGATAGAGACGTGCAAAGCAGGTACCAAGAGCTTCGACCTCTAACCCTGGTGGGCTAAACTATATACTGAATAAGATTTGCAGGAAACAACTACTCAGCCGACAAAAGCCCCGACCTGCATTGAATTAAATCTGCAAATCTAGTTTGGTAGTTAAGATCATTTGTCAATTCCACACTAGACATAGACCGGTTTCAAACTTTTTATGTTCTCGTCAGTATGCCATAAGTAATGGAAAAGACAAATAATAATAGCGAACCAGGCTAGCCTAAAGCAGACTAAGCAAAACATAGTGAGTGATAAGTGTATCCCTCTGGTGGTCAGTGCTACTACCAGTCAGACATCACTGTGTCTTAGTGACTGATAGCGACCTGTAAGACAGGTACCAAGAGCTTCGACCTCTAATCCTGGTGAGCTAAACTATACATTGAATAAGATTTGCAGGAAACAACTACTCAGCTGACAAAGGCCCCGACCTGCATTGAATTAAATCTGCAAATTTTGTTTGGTAGTTAAGATCATTTGTCAATTCCTCACTAGACACAGACCGGTTTCGAACTTTTTATGTTCTCGACAGTATGCCATTAGTAATGGAAAAGACAAATAATAATTCCAAACCAGGTTAGCCTAAAGCAGACTAAGCAAAACAGATATAGTGAAAATTTACAATTCTCGATTGAAGTCTGCTTCAGTAAACAGGATTTATATAGAAAGCGCTGGACTTGTGCACCTTTTTTCCTCCAACCATCGACAAAAATCTAGCCTAGGCTGGTAATCTTGTATTTTTAGAGCTTGTACCCTCAGCACATGATATGGGTAGAGCAGCTGCTCATGAAAACTTCTCACAAAATACTTTTTAGAATATCTTCTTGGGCAGATAATCGTCGAATACTGATTCTGGGATCATTGGCCGCTCCTTGTAAGATTCTCTCTTCAACATTAGGAGTCCGAGTCGATCTCTGTACTTCTGGAGTCTTGTTTTCTTGATTTTACACTACCGGTTACTTCAATAAGTGATGAATGTTTGAAATATTTTGATGCAGGGCAGTTGTCGGTTTGAAAAATCCTCAGCATACAATTTACAGGCTAAAGGTACATTTACAACCAATTTGGTACGAGCACATTCTTCTGGTCGATTCAAATGGGGTTTTAAGCATATTTGGTTGAACGCTTTTGTTTACAATAAAATTTTAAGTCGGCACGACCTTGAATTGCACTTCAGTTTGGAATTGGATGCTTGCAAATCGCAAATATTTAATTCAATTACGGCACGAATTTTGCGCATGCGTACTATGACAGAAATTTATTGTTAGTGTTTAAAGTCGGTTTGTGATTTGAAATTTAAAGCTTAGATCTTTTGGTATTAGAAAATATGATGTTTTTAGAAGTTATGTTAAATAATTGTAATTATTTAATCAAACTAAATTTGCACACACGTAATATTAAAAAAATCTCAACAGATGGCAATCCCTAACTTATTATAAATGACCTAAATTTTAACTCGGTAAAATTCAGAATCCGTTTGTAAATTGTGCCTGTAGTGAGTTGGTTGTAAATGTACCTTAACAGTGCGTTTTCGTTGGCTATTCCATAATAAAAATGGAAATTAGCAAGTTCTTCATTTGTATATTCAATTATTTCATATGAAATCTAACAAAAAAACTTGTGGTTAGAAGCACAAACATCAAATTATGTGTAATTTTTCATTGAATATACATCTTGTGACCAAAATAATAAATATTATAATAATAAATTGCAGTGGCGGCTGCTCCTAAGGGGCACAGGAGCACGTGCCCCCCAAAGCAAATTCAGCTTAGCTAGTTAATTAGTCAATTTCTAATTTCTATTTATTTTTATCCATTTTAACATTTTTATCAACATAATAAACCCCAAAACTAATTTCCGACGCTATCGCTGCATTACAACTTGAGTTTGCCA
This sequence comes from Rhamnusium bicolor, assembly GCA_029963845.1. Taxonomy (NCBI): domain Eukaryota; kingdom Metazoa; phylum Arthropoda; class Insecta; order Coleoptera; family Cerambycidae; genus Rhamnusium; species Rhamnusium bicolor. The sequence continues at coordinate 217,691 of JANEYF010003656.1, forward strand.
ATATCTACTTCCCAAAGGGCACAAGATGAGTTGTGTACGTAGATCGCGTCATGTTTCTGCATCAGGCTAGATTTTGTTTACGGCATTGCTATGGAAACGACCCCCCCCTTATGCTCTAATGCGGGCACAGTTCACTTGTGTACACCCACAGACCACATAGACTTGTTGCAAGGAACCAAGGCATGAAGCCACCGCGGAGCCTGGCCGGTGCCTAGCAGTCTCATGGCGATCAGTATGATTTATGCAATCGTGCTGTAAAGATCTATTGTTAATGAGATATTTGTATGTAATAAAGGGTAAATGTGTTGTTGAAGTGTGTCCTAACCGAAGTGACACCGGTACCAGTGTAAATGAAAATTTTTCCTTTTTTTCAGTAAGTAGTAATTACGAGTTATTTGTTATTTAATTTAAATTTTAAGCAATCTGCCTACGCCATGTGTACCTGCGCTCCAGCATGTTTGCAGGACTGGAGTAGTAAATTGTGTCAAATTATTTAGTTTACAACTAAGTCGACATTTGTATAAAATGGTATTTTAATGCCATTTTTTTTTACCTATACGAATTTTATTATATTTATTTTTATGCATGTTATTATAATACATTTGATTTAAAAAAATACCTCGAATATTTTCATACGGATTTTATTATATTTATTTTACTACATAATAAAAATTAAAATACTTACTTAATATTTTATTAGGAAGAATATTTAATCTTATGTGTAAAGTAACTTATTTTAAATCTCTTTTTTTCTGTAATATCAGACAGCATGGGGGATGGAATAATAATCCAACTAGCCTCCAATTTAAAACTGCATATAAAAAATTGTTGATTCATATGCAAATTAAAGAAACATTCTCTGGAAATTGCATTCCTTTGGAAAATATTTCTATTTTAAATTGTAGTTCTGCAATAGACAACATAAATTTAACTTGCAATAAATTTAGAGCCCATGATATATCTGAAACTGAATATAACTTTAATTTTTCTTTGGAGTTGTCGGAGTACAACGAATATATTATGGTGTATAGTGGCTTTGTGGTAAAATCAATTTTAAAATCGTTAAAATGTGAAGAATGTATAAACGCTTTATTTTCAATAAACAGGGAAAATTTCCATGAACTAATATTTGTAAAAGACCGCGGTGGTCTTATTTATCCGTCATCTGATGTCATACAAATATGTAAGGAAACAGAAAAACATTTAAGACATTTTAAAACTGAAAAAAAATATTCAAATAGATTTGAAGCTAAAAATTAAAATTATGTGTAGTGTTTTAAAAAAAGTTTCAAAATTCAAATATTTTTAATGATTTAGAAATTCACCAATTGGATAATTTCCCGAGTAATTTCCCTAATAATACCAATCATATTATTGACATTATAAGGGCAATTTCAGAAACTTACATTAAAATTAGAGGTCATCATTTTACAAAAAATGTTTCATAACTGTTTATGTACTAAATCTTAAAGTGGGAGGACACCTTTGCAAATTTTTGCTTATTTTTTAAGCAGCACACGATTTTGAGAACAAAGAATATTGTGAATGGTTCTCTGGTAAGTTAATTTTAATATACAATTTCAAAATGTTAAATGTGTGCCTCCCTATAAAATTAACCACGAGCCGCCACTGATAAATTGACACTTTGTTTTAAACCTGTAAATTCTGAAGCAGTAATAGAAATAATTATGGCTTTAAATTGTTTTGAAATTTCGTTACAAATATTAACATTTTGTTCCCTTTAATTATAGCTTATTCAAAACACTTGATATTTCTATCTTATTGAAGGTTATTTCCCTTCAATGTGGAAAGAAACAATAAAATGCCCAATACTTAATAATGAATTGTCCAGATGGCATCAAGGATCTTTGTCTTATTAGTATCTTGCCGATATTTAGTAAAATACTAGAGAAAGTAGTTTATATTTAATTAAAGAAATAACTGTTAAAAAACAATTTATTCCTCCAACATCAGTCAGAATTTATGCAGGATGCATCACATACTGATATTTTAGGTGATATTCTGCGTAATTTGGACAATAGACTTGGAGAAACTTTAGTTTTTCTTGATTTTTCGATTCAATATTATTTGCAAAGTTTTAAGAACTAAGTAATATGCCTGACGCTTTCTTTAATAGGTTTTAAAATGATCACTTCCAGTGTGTTAAAACAGGATGTGGAACATCTGACTAACTCTGTGGTTCTGGTGTTCCACAAGGTTTCATATAAAGACCTCCTCTTGTTATACCATATACCATAGATATGAAAGCTACTTTACAAATTAAAACTCCAAACTTATGCAGATAATGTACAACTTTAATATAGTTTAGGACGGATAATATATCTATGGCTATAAGCTATGTTAATGAGGAACTCAGCTCTTCAGAGCATTAATTATAATTTAAATTAAACCCAGAAAAAATGTTTACTATGGTGTTCTGTTGAAAATTTCATTATGAATGTGTAACTAATCATATGGTACTAACAGTTATAAACCTTCCTTTCGTGGATGAGACAAAAACCTCAACTTTTTCTTGGAGTGAATTGACTGAGATAGTAATTTATGGTAAAGCAAAATAAATTTTGAGAAACGTTGTTTGGCTGTGGCAAAGATTTCGTCTAAGAAAAATTTCAGATAAAAGATTGTTTTATGTTTAAGAGAAATCGACTCCTTGCCGACATTTAAACTGAATTAAGGACGCAGGAGATATCGCCGTATTGTTCAGGATGAAGTAACAATTTTAAATGTCCTCGCAAATGATCCTTGTCCAAGAAAGAGAATTGTTGCAAATGAGTTAGGAAAAAGCTCGGCGTCTTCAGTACTAAGATCTCTACAGGAGCTACAGTTAAAACCATACCATTTTGCGCGAGTCTAAGATTTGTTACCTGGGTAAAAATTTTATCAGTAATTTTTACGAATATTAAGGAATGATTGGAATTTTGCTCGATATGTATTTAATTTTCATAACTGACATATATGGGCTGACGAGAAGTCCCATTTCTTTGCAAAAACAAATTCACAATATCAATTTTCCATTAATATTTGGGCTGAAATTATTTATAATGTTATTGGCTCTATTGTTTTACTCAATCGACTGGATCACGAATCTTATCTACATTTCATAGGAAACGATTTGCCAGAATTGCTGCCTGTGCTTGTAAGAAATAGAATGTGGTTTTACCATAATTTATAACCTCCGAATTTTGAAGCCGATGTCTGAGCTTGTTTAAATGAAACTTTCGCTAATCGTTGGATTGGTCGTGGTGGGCCTGTTGCCTGGCCACCTCGTTCGCCAAGTATAAATCCTTTAGACTTCCACCTCTAGGGTCACTTAGAAGAAATCGTTTATAAAGCGTCAGTTCATATTATAAGGGAAGAAATATTGAAACGGATAAAAAACATAGTTAGAAGTATTAAAGAGAATCGTCACGTTTGTAGAAGATCTTTACGTCAGAAACTAAATGCTTGCAGTGAAGCTGATCGTGGTCATTTTAAGCATTTCCTATAGTAATTTTATTTTATTTTCATTTTATGAAATGAAATTTAAAAATAATGCATTTAATTCCTGACCGGAGACGAAACTGAAAAAGTGCCAAGAGGCAACTTTTGATTAGCTTTTAACTTGGCCTCACAACTGCTGTATAAAAATGTAAAAAGTCAGTGGCGTACATTTTTTTTCAAAACAATCTTATATTCTCGGTCCACACACACGCCCGTAGCGGAACTGATAATGTATGTTTATAGCCAAAATATATCATATTATAGGCACTTAAGCCACAGAAATTTTAAATAATTAGTTCAAGCCGTTTCTGAAATATTTTGAATAAAACTGAAAAAAAAAATAAAACTTTAACACCCTGTATCTCGGCAAAGAAGCATCACCGGAACCATGGCCATAAGTACTTGTAGAATTGTTAGATAATGAATCTCCACCAGAAGTTCGGCGCATCTTTTTTGAAACACAATCAGATTTAAAAATTTTTGTCGCACCTCACAACACATCACTCATCTTCTGAACGAAGTTAACTATTGTAGGTTTTCTTTAAGAATTTCAAAGTAAATATTTATAAATTTGTTATTTACAGTTAAATCTTGTTTGGACATCGTAATATCATCCAGTTCCGCACATAAAATTTGACAGGGTCTGTCCGAACACAACCAAGAAAAGTAGAAATATCTGGTCCCGATATGCGAATAGGAAGGAGAAATTTGCATAGGAGCCAACTGGCGTCAGTTCGGGCGACATAAAAAGACGCGACCGGTCTGAAAGAAGCGTCCGGTGACCAACTGTCACCGCTCTGAAGAAGCTGAATACATATGCAAACATTACGTGTCGTTCTGTATACAGTCATCCTCTGTCCTGTTTGCCATCCACCCTGCCAAAGATATAGATCAGGACCGGTCCAAAATAATATTTAGATAAACCAAAATTAGATACTTATTGTCTTAGGAAATTATATAAAGTCTAGGAAGAGAGGTAAAGACAAGTTAAATGTAATGTTTTGCATTTTGGAAACACATGGCTCTTATAAATGTGTAAACTTACCTACATGGAAACCATCAGAACTTAAAAAAAATTGGTGGATTATTATTAAAGATCGCATCTAAAGTAGTTATTTCGCGAATATCAGTGGCGGAATCAGCTCGTATGCGAAAACATCAAATGCAAAAAATACAAAATAAACAATATCTTACCGTACACTTTCAACGAATGATTTTTGTAACGTCCAAAATTAGATGAACACTGAACTTTTAGAAAAAAAACACTATTGCACAATTATAATTACTTTTTGGCCCTAGAATAAAAGTACATTATTAATAATTATTGTTCTAAATGATTTGCAGTTATAATATTCCGGCGCCTATCATTAAAAATCACATCATTTGCAATAAAGTTCTGTGCTATTAGGCTCTAGGTCTTGGTTTGCTTGATATCCACCGGTCCACGGTATTTCGTGAATGAACCTGTTGATACATTTTTTCACAATTACAATAAAACGCCCAAGACTGTATCTATGGAAATGCAATTACAAACTGCTGATTGTCGGGAAGCTCACACGTGTCTTCAATTGCAATGTAAGTAGGTGGTGGGAGTTCTGTCTTACATGTATGTCTGCTTGTTTATTTATTTGAACTCCAGCATATAATAGACGTTTTCAATTTATAAAAGACCTTTTACAGTCGTAAAAAACCTGCATTTAGTTTAGTGCTTCATTATTTAGTTTTAGGTACTTCATAATTAAGAGAAATTTGTTTTAGACTTTTTCAGTAATTAAGTACTAAGTATTTTCTATATTTAAAAGATGACAACATCTCTTATATTTGTAAAATGGCCGCACACACATTTGAAATATAATTTTTTGTTTCTACATTATTTGAAATAATTACGCGAGTACATAAATGTATTGTATTTTGCAGTAAATTAATAATATACTATAAAATAACATGAAAGAAGGATATTTAATTAATTCCGAAAAAAATCAAGTAGTATTGCATTTCACAACATCGGTCTTTAATTATTATTTTTAAATTTTATGGATTTTTTTAAATTTTATTTTATTGCATAATGCTAAATAATCTTGCAAATTGCCTACAAATATTATCACCATGCCCCAAATTCTCTCTTAATTTTTTATATGTCTCTACATGCTTTTTATTTAATTCTGAGGCAAAATTTTAAATTAAACTTCAATGTACGGGTGCGGCGGTAAGTAATCAAATTTCATTATCCATTGCCTATAGTATATAAAGAAAAACAAATATTTTCCGTCGGCGTCGTTAAAAAAATTCTTAACGAAATAAAATCTACAAAGATATTTTCTTTTAAGTCACAATAAAATGTTATGGTGTCAGTAAATTTTAGTTGTTATCAGCTGTGATACGAAAATGTCTAATTAATTTAATATACATCTATGAAAGCAGCAGAGATTTGATATATTAGTAATAGATGGCTTCGGCGATATGACTCCAACTCTTTAAAGGGAGGTGCGCCAATTATTTAACTAAAAATATCCAGATAGTCCTTACAATCCATAGTAAGTAAAATTACATCTAAATTCAGAGAGAATGGACATGTTAAAAATGCTCCAAAATGTAGTTATCCTACAGAAGATGAATACGTACAATTTGAGGTTTTAATAATAGCATGAGGAAATCCCCAACAACATAACAAATCAGAAACTGGTATTCGATTTGACATAGTGAAAACAATGTTTTTTAAATTCTTACAAAAAAATAAATATAATCTGTGTAAAGTGCAAGTTGTTCAAAAGCTTATGGATGGTGATTTGGTTCGAAGAGTGGAGTTTTCAAAGCATTTGATGAAAATGGGTCAAACATATCCTATGTTTGTACGAACAATTGATTTCTCAGATGAATCCACGTTTTGCTTAAATAGTAATGCAAATACACAGAATTGTCGCGACTGGGCTACAAAAAGTCAACATTAGATCCATGATGGCTACAGGCAGTAATTGAGAGATTGTGAGATATTATGTGGCCACCGAGATTACCAGATTTGACACACCTGGTTTTTTTTGGGGTTACGTAAGGACTATAGTTTACCAAAACAAACTATGAGATATTGAGAACCATGAGATATTGAGTGATTGAACGAATTCGGTACAGAATTATCCTCATTACACCAGAAATAATTCATAGCGTGCAACAATTTATACATCATTCAGGAGTATGTCAGATTGTTGTCAGTTTTGAGCACTTAATTTGATTACGCCCAAATTTATTTTTTGTAATGTTTGTGCTAAAATCCTTGCCTTGTAAGCCATTACCAATGTTATGGCATTAAAAAATAAAACAGACGATTTCCCTAAGCATGTTCGAGCTTAACAAATTGTTTGTTCCAAGTTTATTGAATTTTTAAAACTTCAGAGCGTTTTTTCTTAACATTTTTCTTACATACACTATGGAAAACTTTACAGTCCCAATCCTACTGAAAAATGAGAAAAAGGGTTGTATTTAATTTTCAAAAATTCGATGACGTAACAATTTGTTCTTATTGTAGCTACGTGTTCAAGCGATTTTCTGAAAAACTTACCAATTTCAATCAATTTATTCCATACTTTACCACCATACTATACAGGATGTTCGTTCCACTTTTATTATTATAAATTGAAACAGATGATAGAGCCATTTTAAGACAAAAGTTTTCTATAAACATGTATCGAAAAATATTTCGTAAGGGAGCTACAGTTTCTTAAAGGGGTGCTATTGTTAATGAGTTTTCCCAGTATTTCAGAAGCCGTTAAAGACAAAATTACGAAATTTGGTACACTTTATAACCTTTACATGTCTGCCTTAGATAAAATACTTCACAATAATGATTATAAATACTAAAATCAAAACTTTCGATTCCGAAATAATCTAAAATCGGTCCTGGACTAACCCTTATGTAAATGCGGCCGGCCCGGTCACATATAGTATAAGTTATAAGTATCGGGAATGCGACATGGCTCTATTAGAGGGTCACTCTGAATTATTTACAAGGCGCTTCCGCGGAGATTTTCATGTAAATGGACGGAAATAGGTAGACGGCGCGTTTTATCTTCGAACAAATGATGCTGAAACCAATCTTTCGCATCATAGATCTTAGAAAAAGCACTGAATTTGGGTAAAATTGTTTTTGAATTCTTGAGCATAAACATAAAATGTCAATGGGAGGGAATTTTTCGACTATAGATTCGGTTTATATGGGTTTTGATTTAAAATAATAAAATACTGACAGCAACCCTATAAAGAAACTTGAATGCTATATCAAGGCCTGTACTAAAACTTGAAACATAGTATCTTTATTTTTATAGTAAACAATTCCAAATCAGGTACAAATAAATTATAAAGAATTAAGAATAATTAGTGTTGTCAAATAAAAGAACTGTGTCTTTCACATTCATATAAAATTTACTTACAAGATTGTGCTTATGCCACATAAACATCAGACAACCATTCCTTCAGATATATTAAAAAATAAATAAAGTTGATTTCTCTTAGCATTGGTGAAATGCGACTTAGATCATTTTCCTCTTGTACCCTTCAAAACAATTTTCATAGTTTTTTCAATCAAGAAGTTAAAGCACGTTATGAAAAGAGTAAGTTTAGAAAAGTAGCACCATCTAAAATTTAAGACGAAAAATATTACAATTTAAATAGAAATGAACTTATGCAATTTTATAACTCTCATACCAAAAATAATTTACAGAATGATTTTAATTTTAAACAAATTGATGATTATGCTGTTTTAAGAATTTTAAATAAAATACCCTTAAATACTGTGGGAAGTGATTTTTTATCAATAACCTTTATAAAATTTTGCTGCCCTTATATAGTACCGTTAATAACCCGTTTAATTAATTTTTGTATGGAAAATGCAGTGGTTCCCTCTGCTTGGAAGGAAGCCATTGTATATCCCTTGCCAAAAAATAGAGAATCAACTGAATTTAAGGATTTGAGGTCTATTAGTATTTTACCTGCTCTCTCTAAAATTCTAGAAAAACTAGAATATATTTGGACGCAAATGGGTCGCTGCCATCTCCCCAATCAGGGTTTAGGTCAAATCATAGTTGTATCACTACTTTGCTAAATATAACCGATGATATAATAACTGCTGCTGACGACGATGAAATAACAATTTTAGTTCTGTTAGATTTTAGTAAAGAATTCGATACACTTGATTATGAAATTATTCTTGCTACTTTAAACTACCTAGGTTTTGGTGTTAGTGTTCAAAATGTTATTAAAAATTATTTAAGCGATAGAAGGCAAGTGATAAAAATAAACGATGTATCATCAAATCGGGTTAGTTTAACGTGTGGAGTGCCGCAAGGATCCATTCTCGGCCCATTATTATTTACCATTTTTACATCTCTTGAATCAGAAATCAAGTTTTGCAAATATCATTTTTATGCTGATGATACCCAAATTTATTTAAAATTTAATAAACAAAACTTACAGCAATCAATTAATAATCTTAATACAGATCTTGAAGATATTTCAAAATTCCTCATTAATCACGGCTTGATAATTAATCATGTGAAAACATTTGTTGTTTTATTTTGTAAAAAGAATGATAGAAATTTTATTACTAATAACATAAACATCTCTTTAAATTGAGTAGTGGTGAGAGGTATGTGAAACTTCTCATTTGGTCCAAATGCTACTATCCGACCGACATCATGAGTCTCTGTGGCGGATAGCGACTTGCGAAGCAAGTACCGAGAGCGCCGACCTCTAGCCCAGGTGGACTAAACTACTGTTATTAAATATGATTTGGACGAAACAACTACTCAGTGAGCAAATATCCCGACATGCATTGGATTATACCATCAAATCATGATAGATCGGTAGCCAATATCATTGGCCAATTCCTAACCAGACATAGACCGGTTTCGAACTTATTAGTTCTCCTCAGTATGTTCCAGTTCCATAACCTACGGCATACTGAGGAGAACCAATAAGTTCGAAACCGGTCTATGTCTGGTTAAGAATTGACAAATGATATTGGCTACCGATCTATCATGATTTGAAGGTATAATCCAATGCAGGTAGGGTATTTGCCCGCTGAGTAGTTGTTTCGTTCAAATCATATTTAATAACAGTAGTTTAGTCCACCTGAGTTAGAGGTCGCCGCTCTCGGTACTTGCTTCGCAAGTCGCTATCCGCCACAGAGACATCTATGATGTCGGTCGGATAGTAGCATTTAGACTATATGAGGAAGTTTCACATACCTCTCACCACTACTCAATTTACCTTAGTCAGTATATGACTAGCAGGTTGGCCACTATCATTTGTCTGTTTCATAACCTATGGCATACTGAGGAGAACTAATAAGTTCGAATCCAGTCTATGTTTGGTTAGGAATTGACAAATGATATTAACTACCGATCTATCATGATTTGAAGGTATAATCCAATGCAGGCCGGGGTATTTGTCCGCTGAGTAGTTGTTTCGTTCAAATCATATTTAATATCTCATTAAATAATAATAAAATTGAACTGGCAAATGAAGTAAAAAATTTGGGATTTTTATTAACTTCTCATTTGAGATTTAAATCACATGTTACCAATTGTATTAGAAAAGCTTATAGCAACTTAAGATTATTATATAATAAGAATTTCTTTAATACTAAATTAAAAACTATACTTTGCAATTAACTGGTTCTCTCGCAGTTTAATTATTATGACATTGTTTACGGCCTTTGCTTGGATACGTATGATAAAAGGAGGATACAAGTGCTGAAAAATTCGTGTATGCGTTTTATTTTTGGAATATCTCATTTTCAACATATCACACAAATTGGTTGAATTAAAATGGTTAAATATGGAAAATCGTCGCTTGTTACATGCAGCATGCTTTTTTCACAAATTATTAATTTTCAAATCTCCCCTATATTTATGTAATAAAATAACCCATAGAACAGATATACTTCATATAAATATTAGAAATGGATTATTACCACAAATACCAAGACATACATCAGCTCGCTTTAGGAAATCTTTTAGATACAATGTGACAAATTATAAATTCTTTATCTAACCGTGTACGACGTATGCCATTAAATAAATTCAAAACGCAATATCAAAGTTACTAGCTACACAGACAGACAGTTTAAATGGGTGTATTAATAAATGAGTGTATTTATAGTTTATTTATAGTTTAAATAATATATACTTAGATTAAAATCATCCACCACAATAATTATTATTATATTGCTTATTATTTGCTGCTCCCACCATACCAAACTTTATTTTTTTATTTTTTGTATATTTTGTGTTATAAGAAGTATATTTTAAACCAAGGAAATTGTGGAAGAACAGATCTTTGCTTCGGTAAAGAAATTTACTTGAGGTTTACCAATAAATGTTGTTATTATCTTTGTAAATATTGTATTTCATGTTTTTTTGGTAAATAAATATATTTGAATTTGAATTAAATTTACAAGTTACATCGCTTCTTTTTTAATTTATTACACTCAGCCAGTTTATAAAACCATGTTCTGTAATTTAGTCTAATATAGTCATATGAAGAAGAAAAATGAAAATTCTGTGACATCAAACATATTTTTTAGGTTCAGTTTCTGTTTCTTTCTTTGCGACAAAAATGGTCAGATATAAATTGAAAACGTCTATCATTCAAATTAAATAAAATATTTTTCAAAAAATATTTAAATAACAAAACTTTAATGAAATTCGGTATGTAAAGTAATGCAGAGTGTGTTGTTCCAAGGAGTTTTTGGCGAGTGTAAGGGTTCTCAAATCGCCATTAGAAGGTACAAAGGCAGCTCGTTAGCGTGGCTCGAGATGGCGCAATGAACGGACTTGCTGGTCACTCAGGGGACGCCTTAGGTACCCTTCATTCTCATCATGTCATGTCTACGCCTGCTAGGTTGGCCAGTAGGGTGTATACAGCTATAAACTGGTTTATATACTTACTAGCAGTAAAAAACCTATGAAAACATTTTTATTTTAATTTTTTATAGAATCTGCACATTTTCCAGCAATATAAATTTTTTAGTGATCTGCTAAAATAGGGTAAAACACAAAAAGTAAATAAGAAAAATATTTAAAAAAGTATGATATGGCGAAGAAAATTTATATTTTTATCTCTATTCTATTGGAATAGTTCGCGCCAAAATTCTAAGCTATTTTTCAGAATTAACTATACAGGGTGGGGCAATAGTGCGTCGGACCTCGATATCTCCAGCTCTACGATAGCTAGAAATTTTTTAAAAAATTGCAAGTAAACCAGATAAAAAGTCTATAACTGGAAATTATTTTCGAACATACGGGGCGAGCCAAGACGAAATTACAGGACCAAGTGCCTTTTTTTTAAATGGAATGCTATACATTTTTTGAAGCCTCTTTCTAGGCTCTATTCATTCACTCAATTAACTCAATAGAAGAGTCTACTAAAAATATTACCCAAGGAAAGTATTTTTTTTTCTTATTACTAGTAATCGGGAAGTAGCCATAAATTCCAGAGACGATTTACGTAAATATAATGTTATATTGTAAACACCAGTTGAAACATTCCCACACAATATGAAATGACAAAATATTCTTAAGTACTATGAAATAAATCTGTTTTCTTTATGAAAATGGGAACAAGAAATTAAAGATTATCATGTTACTGACCGTCATCTTGACGGGGATGCTCGTTATTGTCTAGTGCCCAATAGCAATGCGAATGTATAGACAGATAGGCGGAGTACGGTTACGCCCACTGCTCCATGCTGAATGCACTCTCAATACGTATTATTTATAAAACGTCTATGTGAATAACACGTAGATACGTAAACAGTGCGAAATTAACTTTTTTTTTTTTAAATGTCTTGAGTAGTGGTGAGAGGTATGTGAAAACTTCTCATATGGTCCAAATGCTACTATCCGACCGACATCATAGATGTCTCTGTGGCGGATAGCGACTTGCAAGTACCGAGAGCAGCGACCTCTAGGCCAGGTGGACTAACTACTGTTATTAAATATGATTTGAACGAATGATAGTTGCCAACCTGCTAGTCATATACAGGTTGTCCACTATGATTTGTCTGTTCCATGACCTATGGCATACTGAGGAGAACTAATAACTTCGAAACCGGTCTCTGTCTGGTTAGGAATTGACAAATGATATTGGCTACCGATCTATCATGATTTGAAGGTATAATCCAATGCAGGTCGGGGTATTTGCCCGCTGAGTAGTTGTTTCGTTCAAATCATATTTAATAACAGTAGTTAGTCCACCTGGGCTAGAGGTTGCCGCTCTCTGTACTTGCTTCGCAAGTCGTTATCCGCCACAGAGGCATCTATGATGTCGGTCGGATAGTAGCATTTGGACCACATGAGAAGTTTTCACATACCTCTCACCACTACTCAATTTACCTTAGTCAGTATATGACTAGCAGGTTGGCCACTATCATTTGTTTGTTCCATAACCTATGGCAAACTGATGAGAACTAATAAGTTCGAAACCGGTCTATATCTGGTTAGGAATTGACATATGATATTGGCTACCGATCTATCATGATTTGAAAGTATAATCCAATGCAAATACCCCAATATTTGCCCGCTGAGTAGTTGTTTCGTTCAAATCATATTTAATAATTAATTAAAATGTCTTGTTCGATCCTTTTAGAAGAATTAGTGATTTCCCGGATTTGCAATTAACGGCACATAATTATAGCTGTAAATAAAGTACTTTCGTGCATCGACAAAGCAAACATTAAGAGACACATTTCCTCAGAAAGTCATAAAAAATGTGTGATTGGTAATATTTCAGATAATCCTTTATTTAGACATTTTTTGCAATTAGTGGGCAGAAACGACACTAAGAAAAAAATATTTACCACAGATATGTGACAGTATTGAACAAGAAACTTATTCTGAATTGAATAACAAATACTTCTGGATTAGCGTGGATGAAACCATCACTGCTTGTGGATGGAAGGTGGCGAATGTTTTAGTGGGTGTATTAATATTAGTAATATAGTTTTGCTTCTCTGATCGCTAGTTAACAAAATGTACATATTATGTGTGTTAGTGTTACATTCACCAAAACTTTGAGTCCCCTTCATATTAACTTTGGATGTTTCCGAACGTGCCAAACTAATCACAAGGTAAGATATTTTGTCATATATGCATGAACATATTTACGAGGTAACACATTACCTAGCGTCAACCTTGGAATTGACATTATTTATTAAGGCTGGGAATTTTCCAGATTTTAGTATTCGAATATTCATTCGAAAAAATATTCAAATATTCGAATTATTCGGATATTCGAATATTAGGATTATTCGAATTATTCGAATAGGTATTCGAATTATTCGGATATTTGAATATTCGGATATTCGAATTATTCCGATATTTGAATATTCGGATGTTCGAATTATTCGGATATTCGAATACGTATTCGAATAATTCGAATATTCGAATACCCGAATAATCCGAATTATTCGAGTAGGTATCCGAATAATCCGGATCCTCGAATATTCATTATTAATAGGTATAGCACTGAATACTAGTGAATAGTGAATACTCTATTTGAGTATTTGGTTGGATAGACCACAATAATAGTCGTCACGTAATCCACTAAGCAGGCAATTTGATTTGCTTTCCATACCCACAATAGGGTATGTCTCCTGTACATGTGCTTTAAGGGTCAGACTTATTTAGTTAGTATTTTATTTTAGGATTGATGCGCCATTGTTCACATTTAACTATTGAAGCTTAAATAAAACAAAAACAGAGCTAGTTTATTATACTTCTGTGTCATAACTATTTTTCCTTTTCGAAAAAAATAAAAGTGCTCTAAAATTAGAATGTTTTTAAAAAAGACGTAGATTGTGAAGGTAAAACATATACATGAAAAGTCAATGGTTAAATATTTACAGGTTTTCTAAAATTTAAAATTTAATTTTAACCCCTGCCTTAGTACAGTAAGAATAAGGTCGAGACGAGAAAGAGATGGAATAGTTTGACTGGGAGTAAAACGTGCCACTAATGTGGTCTATGTATATATTTGGCTTTTAGAATAGGTACCTACCTATACCTACTATCTACCTACTTTGGTTGGATGCATGCTGCATATCTACTCGTACATAATTTAATAATATATTTTAATATTCAAATTTACTCAAATATAATCGGATATTCGAATACTCGAATATATTCGAGTATTGAATATTCGTATTCGATTCCTAGCCTTATTTATCGCTACCTACCGATCTCTACTTATTACTAATTACCATTTTTCTAACAGAAAATGTTACACTTTTATAAGTTTTTGTCAAGGTCTATTAATTGATATTTAAATTAGCTTTTTTAGTTACTGTTTGTGATATAAATAGTTAGTTTTTCATCTGAAACAATTTTTAACAATTTATTAAACAAAAATTCAATTAAGTGAAACGAAAATAACACAGATACTAATGACACTTGACACTGGTGATAGAACCTGCACCTAAGCCGTGGTATGCTAGTTATTCAATGTAACTCACCCCAAGCGACCGCCTAGTTCACAATCAACGATGAAAAGAATTTTATGCAAATTTAGGAACTTAGGTTATGTCATGAGATGTATAGTAAAGATATACAACTTGGTGTATATTACCCGCTATGCAAAAAAATCCGCAAGGAAATGTCAGTAGAAGAAGAAAGAAGTATTTGTACATGATCCCCAAATACACATTATTTTTTATGGTATTTGTTTCAGTATTCTGTTTTCTGCAAACAAAAAACATCGAAATATCGTCGCCTACTGGTACTTTTTTATTGTAATTTGGGAAAACTGAACTAAATTAAAAAAAGATAGAGAAGGATACATACACCTTAGAGAAAAAGACAAACAGTTAAACCTATATTAATGTCATTTGTTCGACGCAGGCGTCTTAAGGCTGCATTAGCATGCACTCGTCGCCCAGATTAACAACATAAAACTTAAAATCGCTGTTAAAATTTTTCTACTGATCAAAATGAAACAAATAATACATCTTAAACATCATATGGATTTAATATATAAAATTACAGGCAATAATTATGCGTATCTTTTTTTATTAATAAGAAATACGTATATTTTATTTCGTTGTCATCTTATAAAATTAATAATCGTATTTCCTATTAGTAAAAGAAATGCGCGTCAGTATTGCATTAATTAATCTTGTATTACCAAGTGTGCTATGGAAAACAATGAAATAACTAAAGCGACAAATGTTATTTAGTCCTTCAGAGTTTTACTACTTTTGATATAAATTATCGTTCCTTTGTGAAATAATACATTTTGGTAATGTTGGAAAATTTTATTGTAATAATATTATAAGTATTGCTCAAATTGTCCGCCATTTTGACGAATACATATTTCACATCTTCGAACTAATCCGTGGGTAGCGTGCAATATAAAATTGCGAGGTATTTCGCGACAAATGTTGATCTTTAAGATAGCCCCAAAACAAAAAATCGAGTGGTGTGATATTAGGAGAACGGGCAGGCCAGCGAACTGTTCCATGCGTGCCTATTAGTCTAAGAGCTGGCTACATAAAAAAGCAAGGTATAAGGTACATGAAATGTGGATAGCTAGAGAGTTCCATTAGCGCTCCCGAACACCGAGTGGCCAGTTTGCCAGCGCGATTAGGAAGATTAAGGCGGGGACGGACGATCAAAGATGACAAATTTTACAATGAAAAAAATGATAATGCTCATGGATAAAAATTATTGGAAAGTGAAGTATTTGTTGCTACGAAATGCGGAAAATTATTGGTAGACGATTTTGTGGAAGAGAAATGGCCGGCAGACTTCAACAAAGCGACGTTATCTTTAGTGAGAAAAAAATGATAAGCCTCATGATTAAAAGTTTTTGAGAATGATTGTTAAACTTTTGAGGAAGCTATGTTGTCAATGGCAGACGAAAAAAATGGAAGACAACATCGGGGCAGACTGTATTGAAGAGCGCGGTCTCGATCGCGCTTAACGAGTTAGTTCCGTACGATGCATTATAACGATTTATTATTTTGTTAATTATATTATGAGAACAATAAGTTAACAATTCCTATATTATACAAGTGCTAAAGGATATGTTTACCATTAAAATAATTTTTTTTATTAACAAATAATACAAATAAATTGTAGACTTATTCTATTTTGCTGTTTGTGTCGCATTCATCGTATTGCATATCTTCTTCGCTTTCGCAATCGATGTCATCCTCAGATTGGATTTCGTTAACATCTGTTGAAAAACAAAATTAAAAAGGCTATTAACAAATATAAGAACGAAAGCGTGTAGAAATATTTGTACCTTCAGGCTGTTCTTGATCGATAATAACGTCTTTAACGCAAGATGGTATCTGAGGTCCATCGAACCATTGGAACTGGTATTTGGAGTCGACTATTACCCATCCGCAGTCTTCTGGTACCAAATTAGTCGGAATTTTCTTGTGAGCGTGGCTCCACAATCTGGCGTTATACATGGGTCTTAAGAATTGTGGTCTTAATTCAGCTGTACAAGGAGGTATCGATGAAGCATCAAAATTTTGTAGGTTTTTTTTTTGAAATGGTTCGTTGACGTTATTGACTTTGTAATTTTTTAAAAAAAAGCGCAAAACCAGCATTACCTACGGAGTCAAGTGATTTCATCGTATAAAGTAAACAAACAAATTTTTCAATATTTCGAAATACAGTAAGTCTATCACAATCTTCATTGCTTAATTCAGCAAATGCATGTTGAAATTGATCGCTTAACAGTAATAATTTTAAAGGATGCTGTTTTCCTTTTCTAAAAAAAAGCTGGATTGAAATCACATTCAGTGAATGCATGAAACCCTGATAAAGATTTACAAAATAATTCTCCGTGTCTATCATAATAAAGTGCTGACAAGTCAATTATACGCTGTTTGCTTAAAATACCCATTTGAATCCAAACTTTACTATTCTTTTTTAGCTTATCCATGTTGGCTAGTATTATAATAAGCATGTCCGTGTCGGAACATTTTATTATAATGTTAGCTTCCTCCGGAATATTGCACGTGTGAAAAACTATTTTCGTATCAGCTTCTCCATGGTACCCATGGATTTTATCTGAAGTTGTGGGTAGAATAACTTCTTTATACTTCAGTTTGCAGATGTCGCGAACTTTTAAAATCTCATTGCATTTTTCCAAAATGCTATCGTTAAAAAGTGTTATTTTACTTTCACCACTTTGGTTACAAAATACACACTTTTGCTCACAACTCATTTTGCAAATACTTCACTGATATTTGAAAAATAGAAATAATATAATATAAATTCTAAAAGCTACTGAAAAAAAAAAATAAAATTCGGCACAGTACACGTTGGCGTCTGTTCACTGTCGAGTTTTCGAGTATACTGAACTCTCCAACTCTGCTCTCATAAACGACCTTGTGGAGCCCCTACTATATAGCAGCTGTTGTTCGACACTTGGTCCCACTGGACCGTTATGGTCTTTATACCTGCGTTGGATTTTTAAATATACTGGCACACACAGCTATACATACACGCTCGATTTTTAACAATAAAAGGAAAAAGAAACACGTAATGTTTGCATAGAAATAACAAAATAACATACTGTAGTAGCGCAACGTACGAAAATATACCTATCGAGACCGCGCTCTTCAATACAGTCTGCCTCGATGTTGTCCTCCATTTTTTTCGTCTGCCATTGACAACATAGCTTCCTCAACAGTTTAACAATCATTCTCAAAAATTTTTAATCATGAGGCTTATCATTTTTTTCTCACTAAAGATAACGCCGCTTTGTTGAAGTCTGCCGGCCATTTCTCTTCCACGAAATCGTCTGCCAATAATTTTCCGCGTTTCGTAGCAACAAATACTTCACTTCCCAATAATTCTTATCCATGAGCATTATTATTTTTTTCATTGTAAAATTTTTCATCTTTGACCGTCCGCCCCCGCCTTAATCTTCCTAATTGCGCTGGCAGACTGGCCACTCGGTGTTCGGGAGCGCTAATGGAACCTCACTAGCTATTCACATTTCATGTACCTTATATCTTGCTTTTTTTATGTAGCCAGCTCTCCGTCTATATCCACCTGGGACCCATTGTAGCAATTATTCAACTCAAAACATTTACTCTGGCGTTATGTGGGGTTGCCCCATCTTGTTGAAAATAAATTCTATTAAATTCTGCAAAAGACAAGTCATCTAAAAAATGTTCTAGATCTTCACTCAGGAGTTGATGGTATTTTTCTTGACTTAATGTGCCATCTATGAAAAATGTTCCTATCAATCGATCGCCTAGAATACCGTACCAGATATTAACATTAAATCTTCGTTGGAAATTATTTGCGACAATAATTTTGGTATTTTCCTGACTCCAATGTCGGTGGATGTTTCTATTAAAAATGCCGTTATTATTAAAGGTGCATTCATCAGATCAAATTATTTTTCCTGTAAAAAACATGATCTTATTGATTCATGTTTAAATAAAAACGGCAAAATTGCTCTCTTCGACCACGACCATTTTCCTCCAATGCATGCACTTTCTGAGATATGTAGGATTTGAATTTGTGCCTTTTCAGTATTTTATGTACAGTAGCTTTTGATGCAATATTGGTAATTTCACGAGTAGAAGTTCTTGGTTCCTATTTTTATTGCATTCGAAGTATACTTGCAACATGTCGGTCAGTTCACTGTTATTCATGGTTATTTTATTTGTTATTTCACAAAAAACAACAGATTATAAGCAACAATAATTTATAACAATGCAGGCTTAAATGACATTTGTCGCTTTGTTGATTACATTGTTTTCCATGGCACACTTGGTAATACAAGATTAATGTAGCTCAAATGACATTTTGAATTGGTTTGTTAATTTTATTGTTTTCTATGGCACACGTTTTGTTCAACTAACATTACACGAATATCAAGTTATGATACATCGTTGAATTCAAGAAAAATCTCTACCAGACTAAGTAAAAAAAATATATAGCCTTTAATTTGGAAAAGAAAGTTGACTATCGCCTCAGATTACGGTTGATGTGGAAAAAACAAAATTAGTGCCAGTTTCTATTATCTGTAGGATCATTAAATTTATTCTTTTTAAAATTGGACAAGAAATAACGGAGTTATAACTTGCGGGGTTTTTTGCCAAACACCCTGTGTATTAGATCTATGTGGAATTTAGGACGAATTATTTGTTTTCGTTTTTTTAATATTATTAACAGAACAATTAACAACTTATAGATTTAAGTTGGATACTTGGTGAAAACACACTCTAAACACATCACACATAAAACACCCTATTCATATACAAGGTGTTTCCTAAGGGATCTGAAATACTTAAAGACATGATTCTTCAAGTGATGTTACTTAAAAAAGTCCATATCGTGGGTGACTCTGCAAAACCTCGTATCTACAAGATTTGTTAAGAATGAGAATTTTATTCCATTGGCTACATTATAAAAGGAGTACATGTGTCCAAAGATTTACATTCATAGATACCTCACAAAATGAAATATAGCGATGTGTAAAAACTCGTATGTATTAAACTATGTGTAATCTTGTTCTGTTTTCTTGATCCCTGGTTTTTTTATCAATTAACTTTTAATATTTCTTTTCGTTTAGAAATTATTAAAAAAAAAACTATATCAGTAGCAACCATTTGAATAACACTATTCGGTAAAGATGAGTGTTTAGTTTTGTCATTGTTATATGTTTGTGTCATATAATAATTTAGTAATATTAGTATTAAATATAAATTTAGGTTCCATCTTAAAATTCAAAACTTATTCACACGATTTTCTTGCGAATGACTTGGAGGGAGATTTATTACCACGCAGGCGCGAGAAACAGAAGACACTAGAATTTGATTAACCCGCGAGTGGACATCTCGTATCTCTTATCAAAAACTGTATTAATTACAAATAAAGAAACTCTCTCGCAAAATTTAATATATGTTATTGTGTATTGTGTACCAACCCATGGACGCAGCATCTATAAACCAAAGGCTAGCCTAGGAACATACAGGTGCAGAAAGTGGTGAGTGGAATTTTCTTTCTCCAAGTTTCTGTTTAATCTCGGTCCTTCGAACATTTTTTACCGTTCTGGTACATATGGTCCTTCGAGCCGGATTGTGAACCTAAATTACTTTTAATTAAATTTAAAATAGTAAATTTAATAAATTGTCATTCAGTTTATCATTTTATTTAATTTGCCTTCAATATTGCAAAGTCACACATCTCGATAAGCCGTATACGCCTAGCGATAGTTTTTTGTTTTAGAGTTTTTCTGTGTTTACTTTTTATTTCACTCCCAATAATTCTCGGTACTCAGTGGTGCGAAATATTTACTTGATTATTAAATATTTTATCGCGCTTTATAATAATAAATATTGATATTAAATATATAGTTAATATTATTTAATTTCGCTCTCTCTCTCTTTGTTTTACACAATAATTAAGTGTATCTCCCTTTGGGATTAAATCATAATTACTTATTTTCTCACTCTCTCATTAAAAAAAAAATAATTGGTGTTATATTTTAATAACAATTAATTTCGCTCATTTTCATTTACGATTGTTAACGAGTTATCTGATTTTTCTCGCACTAATTTCTTGTAAATGAGTCACAATCTAAAAAGCAATTAAATTGTTTTAATTGTTTAATCTCACTCAACATTTAATATTGAATAATATTTTCATATTAATTATAAAATTGACATTGCTCTCGCTCTCTCAATCTCTTACACTCACAAATAATTATTGTTAAATTATTGTAAGTGGGGGTGCTCTTGTATACGCTCAAATCATTTAAATATTTAAATAGGTATTGGTATTTAAAATTGACTGTACTAGCCTCTATATTTTTTCCTCTCGCTTATTAACCAGTTCAGTTAAATTAAGTTTAGTAGTTGTTTACATTTACATAAAGTCTAAACTGCTATTTTAGTTTGCTCTGTCAACTGAGATTTCTAGAATACTATTTTCAGATTAGTTATAATTTAATTTAAAATTTTTGTTGAAAATGACCTCTGCGCAGAATAAACTAAAACAATATATAGCTTTGCGCGAAAGCGCCATTCAACGAATGGCTGAATTAAAGGTCTCAGCCGAATTAGCTTTAGAAAACCCCGATAGACATGCTAGATTTGAAGCGCGCTATAAATATATAGAAAATATTTTTGAGGATTATCATAAACAACATAATGCCATAATAACACTTCTTTCCACTCAGGAAGATGTTGATTTAAATGAGCATGAAACACATAGGGCAGAATTTGAGGAAGACTTTTTTAGCATTCAAATTATTTATTCCACATTATTTGAGAAAAAAATATCGCCAGAATCTCAATCGATTAATGAACGCCCTCACATTAAATTACCACAAATAGAAATGATGAAATTTTCTGGTGATGTAAAACAATTTCGTACCTTTATCGATTTGTATAATTCAATGGTGCATAATAATAACTCGCTGTCAAATATTGAAAAATTTAGTTACTTAATTTCCGTATTAAGAGGTCCACCTCTAGCCCTTGTGCAGTGTACGCCTATGGTCAAGGAAAATTACCTAGATGCTTACAATGCTTTAATTCAACGTTACGAAAATAAACGTTTAATTGCGTTTGCTCATTTTCGAGAAATTGACGATACTCAAAAACTTTTTGATACTCAAGTAACTTCCCAGAATTTACGTAACTTATTAGATATTTTTAATGAAAACATAGCTTCTTTAAGAAATTTAAATTTGCCAGTTGATAAATGGGACTTTATTTTGGTATTTATGTTGTTAAAAAGGCTGGACGGTGATACACTTACTCGATTTGAATTAGAATTTGGATCAAATAATGATATTCCCTCGTATAAAATATTAAGCAATTTTATAATAAAACAGTGTACTGCTCTGGACGCTGTCGAGTTTTCTATGCAAAAGAAAAGTCGAAAGCCCGACTCTAAGAGTAAAATTGCACAATCATATGTGTTACCTAAACAAAGCTCTAATTTTTTAATTAATGCCAATACTCGTGCTAACTCTTCATTAAATAAGTTTAATAAAAAGAACGTATGTACACTCTGTAAATCAGATCATTTAATTTATAGTTGTTCAAACTTTTTATCACAATCTCCTCTAGAACGGTTTAAATTTATAAAACAAAATGGCTGGTGTGTTAATTGTTTGGGAACTCGGCACTGTTTGAAAAATTGTACGTCTTCACAATCTTGTAAGCAGTGTCATAAAAGGCATCACTCTTTGCTGCATTTCCCTGAAAGCGTTTCCCAAACTACTCCAATTGAAAACACTCCAAATATTAATGTACCATCGGCAGCGCCCTCGTGTAATCAACTTTGCACTACTAGCTCAAATAATCAGTCTCAGTGTAGTTCTGTTAACACTCTGACTAGCATTGTACCCACAAAGGGAACTGTACTATTATCAACAGCTCAAGTTAATATACAGGATGTCCACGGAAATTACCATAAGGTCCGTGCTCTTTTAGATTGTGGTTCTATGGCAAATTTTATCACAAAGAAATGTGCTAACCGTTTAGGACTTCCCAAATTTAAATCTAATTTATCCATTAATGGTTTAGGTCATATGCAAACCTCCTCTAATGCAGGAGGATTAACCTGCCAATTGAGCCCTTTACACAACCCCATATCAAGTTTCAAAATCGATGCTGTAATTCTTGATAAAATTTGCACCTCAATGCCCAATATTAGTCTTGACTCTCGCTCACTCTCACACATTTCTCATCTTCAACTGGCCGATCCAGAATTTAATATTTCTTCTCCCATTGACCTTTTGTTAGGGGCCGATATTTTTCCACTAATATTACAAAATGGCCGCTTAGAAGGTCAAAAACATGAACCCTCCGCTATCAATACTGTATTTGGATGGATATTAATGGGACGTATTAATTGCCCTCCAATTTCACCAGTAACTACCCTTTTCTGTTCTCTTGATACAATTTCTTTAGATGAAACATTGAAAAAATTTTGGGAACTTGAAGAAATTCCTCAAACTCCTATTATGTCTCCGGATGCTCGTCTTTCCGAGAATATTTATTCTAATACTTATCGTAGAGATAAGACCGGAAGATATATCGTTTCACTCCCTTTTCGCAATCATGAACCGACCTTCAATGACACCCGAACTTTAGCCCTTCGCCGTTTTTTGTCTTTGGAGCGCCGACTTCTTCAAAATCCTACACTTTATGAGGCCTATGCTGCATTTATGCAAGATTATTTGGATAGTAATCACATGGAAAAAATAATTGATGATATAACTTCGACTAAAACCTATTATATCCCGCATCATTGTGTGCTCAAACCCGACAGCCCCACTACGAAATTAAGAGTAGTTTTTGATGCCTCGGCTAAAGATTCTAATAATTTGTCTTTGAATGATACACTTCTAACCGGTCCCAAATTACAGAATGACATAGTGACATTATTATTAAATTTTCGACTTCATGCTTACGTCTTTACAGCGGACATAAAACAAATGTACCGCCAAATATTGGTTACACCCGAGCATAGGGATTATCAACGGATTCTATGGCGTTTTTCTCCTCACGAAACCATTCAAGAATTTCGTTTAAACACTATTACCTATGGTCTTAGTTCTTCGCCCTTCATAGCTTTACGTACCTTAGCCCAGCTTGCAAAGGATGAAAATTCCCAGTATTCCATAGCCTCTAAAATATTAAGATCTGATTCCTTCATGGATGATATTGTTTCCGGATCTCAATCTCTAGATATGGCCCTGTCCCTCCAGAAAGAATTAATTAATTTATTAAAAAAAAGGCGGCTTTGAATTGCGAAAGTGGGCCAGCAATTGCCCTCAATTACTCTCACACTTACCTGAAAATATTTTACAAAATACTTCTCTCGCCCTCGATTTCGAGGAAAATCATGTCATTAAAATTTTAGGCCTACAGTGGCACCCAGGGTCCGACTCATTTTCATACTCAGTGCCACCCCCTTGATAGGGAATGTACAAAACGAACCCTGCTGTCTGAACTTGCGCGTATTTATGATCCTCTTGGATTTTTAGCCCCACTTACGTTTTTTGCCAAACTACTTATTCAACAATTGTGGACTCTTGGATTGTCATGGGATGATTCACCTCCACCAGACGTCCTAAATAATTGGACCCAATATAAAAATGAACTCTTTGTTTTTAATAATTTTCAATTACCCCGTCGTATTATTTGCGACGATATGAATCTTTGTGACATACACGGATTCTGCGATAGTTCGTCTAGAGGATTTGCAGCGGTGGTGTATTTTAGAGTGTTAGCGACGGACTCTATTCAAACATTTCTAATATGCGCTAAGTCAAAGGTAGCCCCTCTTAAGCGGATTTCTATACCTCGTTTAGAGTTGTGTGCCGCCGTTTTACTCGCCGATTTAATGTCTTTTGTTATGCAAACTTTTAATAATAAAATCAATTTTAATAAAATATTTGCATGGTCAGACTCAATGGTGGCATTATCTTGGCTAAAAGGCGATCCTTATCGCTGGAAAACCTTTGTGAGCAATCGAGTCACGCATGTGCAAAATACCTTACCCCCCAACTTGCTGGCATTATGTTCCTTCACACGAAAACCCAGCAGACTGTGCGTCCCGGGGTATTTTGCCATCTAAGTTAGTTAATCACCCTGTATGGTGGACAGGTCCTGATTGGTTAAGAAAAACTGAAAATAATTTTCCTTGCTCTCCTCTAGACTCTACTAGTGCTGAAATAAAATCAGAAGAAAAAATCACTGCCTTCTCTACTTTTGTTACCCTTGATTTATTGGGCATTCTTTTAGAAAAATATTCCTCTCTCGAGAAAATACAACATATTGTTGCTCATGTGCTTCGCTTTTTATTTAATGTTCGCAACCCTCTTGAAAAACGTACTGGCGCAGTCACAATTACGCAACTGCACCAGGCATTGATAGTACTGGTAAAATATGTACAACAACTTTCTTTTGCTCAAGATATTAATTGCCTAAAAAAAAGGACAACTCGCCTCCAAGTCCTTAAGAAAATTAAATCCTTTTCTGGATAAGGAAGATATTTTAAGAGTGGGTGGCCGATTAAGCCATTCAAATTTGTCCCATAACATTAAACACCCAGCTCTTTTGCCTCGCGATCATCGCTTGACAATTCTTATTATTGAAAAAATCCACAAAACATATTTACACCCTGGTGTACAAACGGTACAATATTTATTAATGCAGAATTTTTGGGTACTCTCGTCTAAAAGAGCTGTGCGCCAAGTCTTGTCTAAATGTCATATGTGTTGGCGTTTAAATCCAACATCTTTACAACCACCAATGGGTAACTTACCACTTAAACGCATTTCTCAAATTAAACCATTCCTTTGCAGTGGCGTAGACCTAGGGGGGCCAGTCTTAATAAAAAATAGTAAAATTCGCGGATCAAAAACCCTTAAAGCTTATATATGTTTATTTGTGTGCTTTGCCACTAAAGCACTGCACTTGGAACTAGTATCAGATCTTACCTCGGAAGCCTTTTTAGCGGCTTTGCGGCGGTTTATTGCACGACGCGGCCGTTGTACTCGTATACACAGTGATTGTGGAACTAATTTCGTGGGAGCTCAAAAGTATTTGACTCAAATAATGCAATCTGCTGTTGAAAAGGAGCGAATTGAATGGCATTTTAATCCACCCTCCGCCCCCCATTTTGGAGGTCTGTGGGAGGCTGGTATTAAGTCAGTCAAAACACATTTGGCTCGCGTCATAGGGGAACAAATTCTCACTTATGAGGAATTAAACACAATATTAGTGCAGATTGAGGCACTATTAAATTCACGCCCTCTTTGCCCACTGAGCTCCGATCCTAATGACTTGTCCGTTCTTACTCCTGGACATTTTCTTACGCTAGAACCCTTAACTGCTCTTCCCGATCCTGACCTATCCCACTTAAATTTAAATCGTCTTACTCGTTGGCAACTATTGCAGCATATCCACCAAACGTTTTGGAAACGATGGTGTCGTGAATACCTTCACACGTTACAACAACGCGGTAAATGGACAGCTACCTCAACCCCCATAGTGCCTGGTACTATGGTACTCATAAAAAATGATTTATTGCCTCCACTTAAATGGAAAATGGGTCGAGTACTTGAAACGCACCCCGGCGTAGACGGTGTGTCGCGAGTTGTGACTTTGCGTACAGCTCAGGGCATTTTAAAACGCCCTGTAGTTAAAGTTTGACCCTTACCAAATTTATAAAATGTTACTCATTTTATAAGGGGGGAGTATGTTTAGTTTTGTCATTGTTATATGTTTGTGTCATATAATAATTTAGTAATATTAGTATTAAATATAAATTTAGGTTCCATCTTAAAATTCAAAACTTATTCACACGATTTTCTTGCGAATGACTTGGAGGGAGATTTATTACCACGCAGGCGCGAGAAACAGAAGACACTAGAATTTGATTAACCCGCGAGTGGACATCTCGTATCTCTTATCAAAAACTGTATTAATTACAAATAAAGAAACTCTCTCGCAAAATTTAATATATGTTATTGTGTATTGTGTACCAACCCATGGACGCAGCATCTATAAACCAAAGGCTAGCCTAGGAACATACAGGTGCAGAAAGTGGTGAGTGGAATTTTCTTTCTCCAAGTTTCTGTTTAATCTCGGTCCTTCGAACATTTTTTACCGTTCTGGTACAATGAGATTTTGACCAATTACAAACAGAAGATAAATGAAAATTATGTTGCTTTATGATTGACAAGCAAAATTGTGAAAATTAGAAATAAAATAAAATAATCAACGCCGTCGATCTCGAAAATGGAAAGTTTTAAAATGTTCATAGGAACTTTTCTTCATAAAATCACTTGAGGAAAGATGTCATTAAATATTTTAGATTACTTAGGAAATGATTTGGTAATTGCACAGATAATGAGGCAAAATTAAGTAAAAGTGATATTCTACTAAATAATAAATTTTAACTGAGCTGTTCCCATCGCACGCCAATGCGCAATAGATTATGTCCTACTACTTCGTCCTTTTAATATACTAACACAGAATTTATGTCACTTGTATTAATATTATATACTTAGGTAAATTTATATTTAATGTCAAAACTTCTAAAATACCTCAGCTAAATTAACCTGGAATTGCGTTTATAACAAGGGCTTAAATTTTTTAAACGAGATTTAATCTATTGTGCACCCTTTGCATTCTAATTCGTTTAAAAGAAAAATACATATTACAATTTTATATGAAAGTCTTGGATAAGTACAAACTTGCAATTTAATTTTCTAAAAATCTAAAAATAAAAATGTGACATCCCAAGGGAGTCTCATTTCAAACGGCCTTACGATGAATGCATGGTTAGTAAAATCTTTCCATATAAAACGTTTATATGAATTAATCTTTTACTCCTATTTCTTGATAACTGGACAAATTTTTATTTTTCAAAAAAGTACTTTAAATCATTCAATCATTAGAGAAAGTTTGCTATTAAATAAAAGTAATCAACATTAGAGAAGCAATACGAATTTAAGGACAATATAACTTCGTAACACAAGCAATCAATTTTTTTATCTTTAAAACGTGATCATAATATCAAAATTCTAAAAGGAAATAAAGAAAATGCTATAGTAATTTTAGATGTATATGATACAAAAATTATGATACTTATAAACGAGGGGACTCAAAATTACATAAGAATCTAACCAAATCCCTTGACGCAAGATTTACAGAGTGCCTTTTAAATACAAAAACCAGTATAATGATTATGAGCGCAGAAAATTTACACCCTTATAGTAAACTTACTCATTTTCATGGCTTTTACCAAAAATACGTATACCCAATATTCCTTTAAAACCAGTTCTATTTATCAGTTCTATTAATTCTCCGTGCTACAATTTAGTAAAATTATTACTTAAATTCGTTAATGCGCTATCTGATTAGTGATAAGATCGAATTATAATATTAAAAAGAGTAAAAATTTTTTTTGCAAAAATTAGTAAGTTGCATGTTAATAATTTTGCTTCCGTCATAATTACACCCCACTTAATCTTAAAAGTGAAGACATCTTACGAAAATTACGAGAAATATGATATGCTAGAATGTTTTATTCAAAATAATAACAATTGTGATATTGCATCCGAAATATATTTCAATCGCTATCCAGAAAAAAGACAACCCAATAAAGCTATTTTTAAGAGGTTAAAAGAAAATCTCACACACATTCAGGCCTTATACAATAAGGAAAGAACATCACCTGCAACCAACTAATCTTCAGCGACGACTGGAGTTTTGCATATGGTATAGTCAAAAAAGTCAAGAAGATCCATTCTTCTCTAGAAATGTAGTTTGTACAGATAAAGTCTACATTAGCAGTGCAGGAATTTTCAACAGGCATAACGAGCACTATTGATCTGATATGAACCCTCACCATACCGTTGACGTGCGATCTTAGGCACGCTTTGGTTTTAGTATTTGGTGTGCTCTACGTGGCAATCGTGTTTTAACATATGACATATATCAAGAAAATCTTAATGGCCAACGGTACTACGAAATCTTAAACCAGAAAATTATTGTGGAATTTATGGACAATCTACCCTTAATTGAGGCAAGAAATCAGTTCTTTCAACAAGATGGTGCACTAATATCAGGACCGTTTCATAATTATTAAATACCAATTTTGGAAATAATTGGATGGGAAGTAACGGACCAGTGAGGTGGCCACCACGATCACCTAACTTATCGCCACTGGATGTTTTCTTTTGAGGCCACATTAAAGACAAATTATACAATAAAACCGGTACCGACATAAATGTATGAAAATTTTATAGACTGTGTAAATTCCATTTTAAATCTTCATATTTATAATGCAGTTCAGAGTGTTATGAAGAGGTCTAATTTATGTATCAAACATAACGGACATCAGTTTGAACATTTACTTTAACTTGAATTTTTATTTTGTAATAATTGTAATGTATTATAAAATTAGATACAAATATCTGATTTTTTGGTCTTGACTTGTTGAATAACCTACAATTAATGAGAAAACCAAGTGAGCGTTTGCTTTGCTTTACCCAAATTTTCGGGCAAAATTTATTATTGTACGTTTATATCGGGAAGCAATTTTGGACCATTTGCTGAACGTATGACCTTTAGGTCAACTTCATTCAATCTTTTCCTTATTGATAGTGTACTTACAGTACTTTAAGGAACTTCATGAAGACCATTTCTTAATTCCACATAAGTGGAAAAATGATTCAGAAACAAGTAAAAGCGTGAACAATTCATCAATCCTTGAAGTTTTGCCTCTTCGCTTACCAGGTCTCCTTGTCTACTGGCCACTCTCATGAAGCCAACGAATATCATCTTATAAGGTTGAACGGCCCAAAGGGGTCTCAGGAATTTGTTCTCAAATTTAAGTTCTCTTGTTTTGGACGCAGTGTAGAATGCGTTAGTGTTTTAGAAGGGAACTTTTACTGGAAACAGGATATATTTGCGATCTTTGGTAAGGCTTCGCTTAGATATTTTGTTTTTCATGAGATGACACGTTTATTTCTTTATTTTCTAGGTTGGTTTGTATTAAACGCTCAATCTTACCACCACAATATAATTATTGTTTTGAGGAATGTTGTGTTCTGGCACATAGCAAATAAGAAGTGAGGTTATGACTTTGGGGATTCTACTTGAGAAAGTGGAAGACACTTGTACCCTCTGTGTTTGAGGTAAATAGTTTGTAAAATTACAGTATTTGTAATTGTTTTGTGTTTAAATACATTACTGAGTTTCCAGTAGGTGAAAGGTTGATAATTGTGTAATTCAAACGTATTTCTTTAGGGTGCACGCCTGGGGCAAAGTCTGCATCGTTTTGCACGTCTGGGGTGAAGTTTGTATCGTTCTGCGGGCCTAGGTCTGTATCGTTCTGCACGTCGGAAGTGCGGTTTGTCATTATTTTGCAAACGTAAGACTGAAGAGCCTACGTGCCTACGTGAGCACCGAGTGAATTCCAAGTCCAGGTAAAAGGGGACGAGGAAGAGTTTTGAAGAGTATCTACCTTTATGTACCGCTGGTAGCTGGTAACTGCACATATTTGTTGTGATTTTTATAAGGGAATATCAACCGCATTTTATTTAGTTTAAGTTTGACAACGATACGCTGTGAACTTTCAGTGTGGCCACATTCAGGATGTTAAAACCTAATCGATCTATGTTATATACTCTGCGAGTAAGGATTGTAGTAAATACTGTAATTAACATTTGAGGCACTGTATCATAAGGTAATGTAAATAATTTGTATCTACGCTCGTAATATATTGACAGTAATATGACTCATTTCAATGTCATAATGACGTTGTTGATAGCACTAATGCAATATATATTTATCGCACGCATTTTATAAAAGAAGCACTCAATTGTATGCTTCAATAAAACTTAATCCACACATTTTTGACTTAGGAATCAGTACTAGTTACACTGCAAGTAATTAATATAATTACGACTTTCACTAAATATTTCACTTATATAGTAAAGAAACTAATAAAATCGGTGATTATTTTATTCTCCAACCCAACACTGACAAAATCATAAGTTATGATGTCTGTCACTGTTGGGTTGGACTCATAACGTAACACCCAACGGCATAGTTGGCTGGTCGATGAGGTGACCGACACCACCGGTTGCTAAGAAGATATCAACAAACAGCTATTGTTATTAACTTAGTTATTACCAAAAATGTATTGAAAACGTTGAATTCAAAATAAATTATATAAAAATGAGTTTTTCCGACGAAGATTTGCCTGCAGATATCGAAGAAAGTGCATCCGAAGCAATTCTAGGCCTTGTTCCACAGAAGTCTCGCGTACAGTATGCCTTAGTATTTGAGAGATATGAGAAATGGTACCATGAAAAGAAAATTAAGGACATAACTGGTGAAAAAGTTCTACTAGCATATTTCAACGAACTAAGTAAGGATCGTAAACCTACTTCATTATGGAGTTTTTATTCTATGTTAAAAACAGAACTATCAATAAGAAAAAACGTAGACATAAAAAAATGTGCTAATTTATTTGCCATGCTTAAAAGAACGTCGGAGGGCTATAAGTCGAAAAAATCTAAAAGTTTAACCAAGAAACATATAACAACATTTCTACAAACAGCCGACAATGAAATATATTTGGATTTAAAGATGATTTTATTCAATATTCTTTTTACTTTTTCAACAAAATTTTTATTTTTTAAAGTTTTACTGATTCTTGGAGTAGCGGTTGCCTGTAGAAGAGCGAAATTGACGAACTTAATAAAAGAAGTTTAAAAATAAAGAAAGTTGCTTCAAAGTCCGAGTTAGAGATACAAAAACAAAAATTGACAGAGAATTTTTTTATAACCCCAGAAGACATAGAAAGTGTTGATATGATGGATACTGTTAAAAGGTATGCTGAAATGAGACCTCCAAATTATACACATAATCGTTTTTTCGTTACATATAAAAATGAGAAATGTATTAATATACCGATTGGTATAAATACAATTGGGGTAGTACACTATAAAATTGCCAATTTTTTTGAAACTATCCAACCCTAGACAGTATACTGGACACTGTTTCCGACGTTCCTCAACATCAATACTAGCGAATACTGGAGCCGACCTTTTAACAGTAAAAAGGCATGGTGAATGCAATTGCAGAGGGGTAGATTGAAACCTCCGAAGAAAATAAAAAAGAAAACTGCAATTAAAATATTAGGTGAGAGTACTTCATCAGCATCACAAAACAAATTAGATGTTTGTACCACTCCCAAGCAACATTCTGATGACGAACCGACGTTGCTGTTCGCAACTAAAAGTCGGTGTGCGACGTACACAAAACGTCCGGCTGACCCATATTTGTACTAATCTGGTCAACAAAATATGGGTCGATTCGACGTAGAGGACCGACTTTAGTCGTTGTGATTACCGACCAAATGTTCACCAAATTTTACTTCGGCTTAAGTTGGTTGTCAGGCTATTACCAACCTTAATTAAAATTTGCCCTTAATCTGACCTACAAAAGTCGGGTGTAGGTAGTGAAACTAAGCAATTTTGTATATTATTCTATTTGTCGTACCTATCTATTTATATAAAATGGATAAGGAGTATTTATCATTGAGTACGTATTATAAACAAAATACTTCGATAAAATTTTGTCTGATGGGGTAAAAACTGAAACGAAAGAAATTTTATTGATACAAATATATAAAGCAGGTCGAAAAATATAGTGAACCCATAAGAATAATGTTTATTTTAAAAGCGAAAGTACTATTTTTATTTTTTTACTTTCAAAAAAATATTTTCCCTTTCCAAAGAAAGCGCAATTGAAATACTGTTTAATTAATTTTACGAGTAAATAAAAAACTCTTTTGCTTACTTTATTTGAAAAAAGAGGCAAATTTTGTGTATTTAAAATAATTGTACACATAATCAACATGGCCGCCTATTACTTCCTTCTGTGGAACCAGAAAATATGACGAAGACGGGAATAAGTGCAACTATTTTTACTAAGAGCGACGTCACGGTTAAATAATTTTACCTGCACCAACTTTTAGTAGGATTTGGTGCAGAAATCTGCACTAACACTAACGTTTATTCCAAACAATCGCGAAAATATCGACCGTCTGTTGCAGTTGGTGTATAAATCTTTACTAAATATCTACCAATACCTGAATTATCGACATTAATTTTGAGGTTATGTTAGATCAAGGCCCAAAAGCCTAACACCAACGTCCAGCCGACGTTGCTAGACGACTAAGTCAATCAGCAACGTCTAACCAACATTGGAATGTTACCCAAAAATTACCTAAATCTACTTAATCAGTTACCAACGTCTAATCAACGTTAGATAATAATCTAAAAACACACTCAGCGTATTAAGTAGATTTCTGACATCAAACCAACAACGTTGGTAAATGTGCTAAATGTAAATAGTAGGTTTGCGAGGTTCAAGCTACGTTGCTCCGACGTTGTATTATAACTATAAAATTTAACACGCTACTTGACTATTATTTGTAATAATTCTGACCTTATAATTAGTAAAAAAAGTAGTCGGTAGTCGGTAAAATGTTACTTGGGATGAATGTAGCTACCTATCATGTCGGTTACCAACGTTATACCGAAGTATAACGTTGGTAACCGAAAAATTAATCGGAGCTACTTAAGCTAGTCATTAACGTCTAACCAACGTTGGTTAATAACTAAAAAGGACCAAACCTATTAAGCCACTAACCAACGTCTGACCAACGTTGGCAAGTGTTCCATAACAAACGTGACCTATTCAGTTAGTCACCAACGTCTACCCTACGTTGGTAGGTTACTCAAAATTTAACCATACCTATTTTAGTCAGCTGTCAACGTCTAACCAACGTTGGTAAGTTATTCAAAATATAACCATACCTATTTTAGTCAGTTGTCAACGTCTCATCAACGTTGGATAATGACTTGAAAACATATCAAACCTTATTAAATCGTTTTCCAACGGCAAACCAACGTTGGTAAATCGTCCAGACTTAAGCAGTAGGTTTGCGAGGTCGACGCAATATTTGGTTCGACGTCGTATTACAACTACAAAATTTAAGTTATTACTCGACTACTATTTATAATAATTCTGACGTCAGAATTAGGGAAAAAGTAGTCGGTAGTTGGTAAAATGTTGCTTGGGCTGTCAGCACAAAGGCAACATCTTCCCAATCTGGAGTTAATTTCATAAATTGACAAAATTGTGTGATTAATATTTACAATAAGTAGTGTTGATTATTCAGTATTGATTATTTATTACTTGTAGATATTGTGTGTTGACAGTAAATAATATTGATTAATTAGTAGTTTTTTTTATGTATAAAAAAATTAATAAGTCGAGCATAGATAAAACCTTGTTTACAGAACTCACCTTCGGTTCGTTTTGTAAATTTCAGACGCGTGCAATAAAATACCTCCTATGGCACTCATAATATAAATAGCTATTATATGTGTTATTCTCTTTCATGAAATTTGTTTCAATATAGCCTGTTTCATAGTTGTTGAATTTGACATTTTATTTTAAAGAACCATCTTATAACGAGAACAAATAATTTGTGGTAGGTTAAAGTTTAAGTAGAGTAATTCATTTATTGTATGCAAATTCAGATAATCTGGATGTAAACGCCCTGAGTCTTGAGCTAGTTTTATTTTGTCGTGACATTTATTAACTTATCCGGACTAAGTAGTTTCTCGATTTGCTACATCCCCAGGCCCAGAGTTTTGTGATCACATACCCTACCGTACATGCCCATCTGACTCGCTGATAAGGCTGGTTGGTTGGGCTGCGTATGAATGTGCGCATATGTACAAAATACACATTACCGAAGCTCTTGAGACGCGGTGCATGTCTTTGTCAAGATACTGGGAGTATCTCAGATATCATGTCTGTCATCACATGCGCACAACACCTAACCATACGACATCCAGCCGACGAATGTTTACGTGAACGGTTTTGAATGTCTTTCCACATGGTCCAAAGCGGACATTACCGCGACCAGTAGATACTTCGGGGTGACCAGTGGCTGATTTATCACGACTTGTACATTCACCAATGGCTCATTTTCCCACGAGAGTGAACTTTAGAGGCATCGCCGCTGCCGTACCAACTAAATCCGATAGCCCATTTTAACACGTGGTCTAGAGGTAACGTACTTGCCTCGAAACCTCGGGGTCCCGGGTTCGATTCCCGGTCGAGGAACTGGGATTTTTCTGTGAGAGAGATTAATCGTAGTATACTCGGATATTGGGTGTGTGTCCATTGTCTCTAAATGTGTAGCCCTCTCCCACACAAAGTCATTTCAGACCTTCAGGAATAAAGGGGGTTGTAATTTCATGTGGTGTTATTATTATTATTATTATAACACACAACTGCTTTAGAATAATAGAACAATTAAACAAAAAAAAAAAATCAATTAAATTAGTGGTTACTTTTAAGAAATAAATTTAAGCCAACTTTTAAGTGGCCGGTATTTTTTTTTTAAAAGTATTGTATTTATATATAATATTGTATTTATAGGAGCTATGTAATTTTTCTAAATAAAGGAAGGGGAACATACTTCAGTTACACTCTGTATATAAGTATTAGTATTTAACTACATAGGTATTTAGTATTTCATAATTCAAAGGCTATCAATAGTCATTATTGTTCCTGAAACAATATTTGATCTTTCCCTCAGCTATAAATGTAAAATTATATAAAAATTCTAAGTAGCTACTCCCCGCTTGGTTCACTACGTGTTGCAAGCAAAATAAAATTATCCCGACTCATTTCCCTCATATTTATGGTCGGAGTATATTAGCTGGAACTGCGTCTTGTAGAGAAGTAAAGTAAGAGCACAAATAATATTTTACAAGAGGATACAAATTGCTAAGTTTCTCAAAGCGGCCGCGGAACTCATTCAAAGGCGGGCGTTTAACAACACGCCGCGGCTTATTCTTCCTAAAGCACTTCCGCTGCCTCTTCCGGCTATAACTAACACTTTGATGATGTACATAACAACCGTCTGTATGTGTTTTTTTGTGTGGGTTACAAGCGACTAATAATTTCCGTGGTTTTTGAAAAGATAAAGTTAAATATTCACTAGAATTTCATTACAGCGTACAATATGTTTCAGATAACAGTACACTGAACAAAAAATTAAATTACCATTATTTAACATTTTTTATGTATTGTTAAAGAAATAATATTTAGTTGATTTTCTATTTATGTTTGTTGTGGTTTTGATCAGGCATTTTGCTCAATAACTAATTGTGTCAGGGTCATCTATACCAACCATAAGTTTGACATACTCATTGAGTAAATATTGCATGAATGACCAAACAAAATTCAATTCTTGCTAAACATGGAGGGGCATGGTCGATTGAAATTTTTTTGCAATGTAATTTTAAATGTACATCTCTGGAACGGTAAGACATTATTTAATGAGCTATTTTGTGTTCGGTTTATCAAAAAACAGTGTTTGTAGGAAGAATTGCAAGTAAACTAGATAAAAAAGTCTATAACTGGAAATTATTTTTGAACATACAGGGCGAGCCAAGACGAAATTACAGGACCAAGTGCCTTTTTTTTAAATGGAATGCTATGTATATCAGTAAATTTTTTTGAAGCCTCTTTCTAGGCTCTATTCATTCCTATATTATTATTGGCTATCTCCCAATCACTTTGGTGTAATGAATTTTTTTGTTGAAATAATGCCATCTGCAGATGGATATTAAAAAAATCACCGCAGTCACAATTATGGGTTTTAAGAAAAACTTATGTGAATACCAGTTACGAGACATCTAATTAATGTTTTTGAATCATTTTCATTTGCTAAACATGTACAGGGTGGCCAAAAATTAGTATTCAATTAAGAACTTTTTAAATTGAATTTTCTCAATTTTTTCAAATGGAACACCCTGTATATTTTTCAACGATGTGATGTAAAAATGAATAACGAACATTTTTTGTTAAGTACTTCCCTATGGCTAATTGCAACCATTTTCGTTTTATAAATAAATAAGTGTCAAATTCAAGAATAAACTTAAAAAAAAGAGGTCCCCTCAAATAATTCATTAGAAAAATTTATAATAGGTGTTCGACGTGTTGCCCATTTTGATTGACACACGTCTTTATGCAATTTTGAAATGAGGCCATTTAGTGGGACCATTACCATTGAAATGAGTAAATAGTATTTAACCAGTCCTTTACTGTAATGTTTTTTTTGTAAATTTTTTTGCTGTTTTCGTTATTCGACAAGCAATAAAACCTCAGTTTGGTATAAATTGTCGTGTACAAAGGAGCATTTATCACACTCATCGGTCGTTAGTTACAATTTGTATTGAATTTTAAATATTTGGAATTTTACAATATGAATTTTAATAAAGTGGAACTTGTAGACATGACTTTTGTTTTGGGCGAGTCAGACAGAAATTGTTTACTTGCCAATAGAATTTATCACCAACGTTATCCCGAAAGAAGGCTTCCTGATGTTAGCAACTTCCAAAACCTTCTCGATAGATTTCTGAAACCAGGAAATGTCGAATATAAAAAAAAGTGAAAGAATAAAACGTGTTGTGAACGAAGAAAATGAGTTTTCTGTGGTGCTGGCAACGGTTGAGAATCCCCATGTTAGTCAAAGAGAAGTAACCTCATTAGTAGGAATAAGTAGACGGTCTGTGGGTCGAATCTTAAAAACAAATAAGTTGCATGCATATCATATTCAAATGCACCAGGAATTATCTGATGACGATTTTCAAAAGCGCCTACAATTTTGTAATTGGGCCAGAGGTAAAATGCAAGTTGATGTCAACTTCTTCAATAATGTTTTATTCACTGATGAGGCAACTTTTCATAAAAATGGATTTATTAATAGGCACAATTTCCATTATTATGCTTCGGAAAATCCTCACTTTTTTATGCAAGTTGATAACCAACACAGATGGTCTATAAACGTTTGGGGAGGAATTATTAGAGAACATGTAATAGGGCCACATTTTTTTGATGGTACATTGACTGGAGCTATTTATCTTCATTCTTTGGAAAACTGTTTGCCACAATTATTGGTAAATCTCCCTGGAAGAATTCGAAATAGGATGTGGTTTCAGCAAGATAGTGCTCCAATACATTATTTAAATGCAGTTAGAGACCACTTAAATAATACCTACCCTCATCAATGGATTGGAAGAAATGGATCCACTAAATGGCCTGAACAAAAATGGATTTATTTTTATGGGGATACGTGAAGGAAATTGTTTATAGAGACACACCAGCAACAGTACAAAATATGAAGGAAAGAATAATAACTGCCTTTAGATCTATCACACCGGCAGTTTTAGGAACAGTGGGAACCTCATTTCAAAAGCGCATAGAGATGGGTGTCAATCAAAATGGCCAACATGTGGAACATTTATTATAATTTTTTCTACTGAGTTATTTGAAGAAACCTCTTTTTTTAAGTTTATTTTTGCATGTTGTAATTATTACTCAATAAAACGAAAATGGTTGCAATTAGCCATAGGGAAGTACTTACAAAAAATGTTCGTTTTTCATTTTTACATCACACCGTTGAAAAATATACAGGGTGTTCCATTTGAAAAAATTGAGAAAATTCAATTTAAAAAGTTCTTAATTGAATACTAATTTTTGGCAACCCTGTACATTTTTGGGAAATGAAAATGATTCAAAAACATTAATTAGATGTCTCGTAACTGGTATTCACATAAGTTTTTCTTAAAACCCATAATTGTGACTGGTGATTTTTTTTAATATCCATCTGCAGATGGCATTATTTCAACAAAAAAAATTCATTACATCAAAGTGGTTGGGAGATAGCCAATAATAATATAGGAATGAATAGATCCTAGAAAGACGCTTCAAAAAATGTACTGATATACATAGCACTCCATTTAAAAAAAAGACACTTGGTCCTGTAATTTCGTCTTGGCTTGCCCTGTATATTCGAAAATAATTTCCAGTTATAGATTTTTTTATCTAGTTTACTTGCAATTTTTTAAAAAATTCCTAGCTATCGTAGAACTCGAGATATCGAGGTCCCACACACTATTGCCCCACCCTGTATACCTGAGACTTTTATACTAGCACATTCAGATAAAAACTGTATAAAATATAAAAAACTATAGGTATTTATTATTTTTACCTAGTAAGGTTTGATAGAATGCTTATGTAATACCCAATAATCTTTTTTTTTCTAGAAATAGAAAAAAAACATGTTATTTTATGACTAGGCATCGGATACTTTCCTTGAGTGTAGGGCTGGCATAAGGGGTAAGAGACAATGGCAATCATTTGTATGGGATAATTGAAATACATACCTCGAGTGTCTTAACATTTCATGAAATCTCCTATACTGTGTTCAAGGCATTAGTATAGACTGATATGATTAGAATCTGTTCTGCGTAGATGGCATTCAGGTTGGAACGATTTGGTCGACATATCACTTTGTGTAGGCAAAAGGGGCATTCTACGTCGACAGACGTCAGCGGTGCAAATTTAAGATGGTTCTTTCACGGCAAATCTTTATACGAGTGTAGAATTTGAAAACCAAAATTGTTCGTTAACACAGCGTAATTTATCTTTAATAGCAATATTAAGCCGTTCCGATAAACCGCTCAGTGAATTCTGCACATTACGGATAATATTTATAAATTCCTCTACACGTAGTATAGTACATTCTAGTTCCGTAAGTGCCTGAATTAAAATTTGGAATCGCTCATGTATAGTACGTAACTGCGCTTGAAAGTTCAGTACTTGAAATGCTGCCTAGCTTCGTCAAATAGCGTCGATTTTTTGGGAATTTAATTCCTTTATAAAATATTTCACGCTTTCCAAATGTTCAAGATAGTAGCCTGCAAGGTTTTAACCATGTGCACCACCGCGTACTTACTACTTATGGTGGCAGAGATAATCTAGAGAGGCGCTTCTTAAATTATTGTTAGCGCGAACTGGTCTTTATATTAGTGATGGGCAGTATCGATACTTTTTTGTATCGATATAAATATTGATACTTGAATAAAGTATCGATTAAGTATTCGATAAAAAGTATTCATTATTTTTTATATTATTATAGTCTAGAATATCGATTGATCGACTGATACCGATACTTTTTATAACTACTTTCTGGCGTTGTATGAAATTATGATTATGAATACTGAATAGGAATATGTATTTAAAACAATTGTTTGGTCCAAGCGAGTGAATTACTAATTTATTTTAAATTAATTAACTAAATTTAAATGGGATTTTTTAGGTACATTCATATATTTAAAATATGTATTTTTTTATTCCTCGTAAGCATACGTGTATTTATTTATTTGACTTCTACATCACAATTCTAACAATTGAACACAGAACGCAGTAATCCACGTTGCTATTGCAAAATTGTGTGTAAACTACGTAAATTCATGTATCAAATAATACACATATATTATACCTATACACTAACAAATCCAAGTGTAAATAATAATTTAATATCGACTACCAATTTTGAATAACCGCGATAACATTAATTCCATACCTTCAAACCCAACAAAACAAAAATATGAAAATGAAAATAAGCAAGCACATAAGCAATGCCTGGATTGACCCTTGTCTGCAAAGTTGATGACGCGACGGATTGATAACGTAACAATTATATTTATATCACATTTCATTCATTTCGATTCAAATAAAATTTCGATAACCAAATAATTTGTTATGATCCACAGATTTAGAATTCAACTGACGCATTATTGCGATACATTTTTCTATTCGATAAGAAAATGTATTTGATAATTTTATCCGATACATTCTGGTATCGAATGAACTGATATATTTTATATTTATGAAGGCTTTTTACTTGCAATTAATCGGTTGACTGCAGAATATTAGTGACGTAATTCGTCGGCTAAAAGGTATGGGTTATACGCAGGTTGTTCTGATATGTTTTCGTACTTTATTACTAGGATAAACTTTTGAGTCAAGATGCCGTTTGGCGTCGTTAATATGGCGAAACATTAATTTTCTGTTACACATAGTAGATCTATTGATCAAAAAGTGATTAGACCCAGAAACAATTTTCTGTAGTTCAACTGTCAACAAACACGAACGAAAGTTCGGCGTAGTTCTTATTATTTATTTTTATACTCGCACAGTCTACACACTACGACGTTTGCAGGTGAAGTGAATAGTGCATAAACACGGTCTAGATCTCGCTGTGCGTGCTTACTGGTATAGGAGCTCAAACAGGCCGGTTCGGGATTCAAGGAAAATATCCGGTGTCATGATTATGACACTTGTTTTGTATTAATTTACAAACAAATTGAACAGTCCGTTTTTATTGAAAACTCAAATTAAATTAACTATTTTTTTATAGAAATGCACGAGGCAAATAAAATGTCAGATTTTTTGTTTTATATAATTTTTCTAATAAGAACATAATGACCTATCATCTTATCGAAATAGAGAATCAATCAGTATATCAGTAAATACTCGCATTAAAATTACTTAAAGGCCACGTGAACATAAATGTACCTGATACAAGAGATTAATCATTATACTGTTATTCTCCAATAGCACATTCTACACACAAGCTCTATTATAGCCTTTTGTTTAATTATTGTCAATTAGCAGAGAACTGTTTCTTTATGCAATTACATTCTGTAGCCTGGAATAAATCGCGTCAAAACCAGGAAATAAATTCAGCTGATGAGGGCTATTCACACAGCTGCACCGGGGGAATTATAATAAATCACTCTTCTTGCTCTAACCGCTCTGTACAAGGAGTTAAAGATGTACGTACAGAGAGTCACAAACAAAATATTTAACAAGGAAATGGTTTAAAATCCCATTTAATTTCATATTAACTGGTGTGTTGCACCTAAAAATAAATTTACAATATTTTTAATTCAATAGGCTACACATTGTTGACGAGTGAATGTAACTTCACTGTACGTTAATTGAGACATAAAATAATGTACAGCAGTTACATAAGGGCAATACAAACGGAATTGATAAAGACTAGTCAAATAACAAAATTGAATTGTGTGTCTCTTCTAAGACACAACGTGGCTTTTTAGATGAATTTGAACGGTCTGATAATGCCATAAACAAATTAATATAATATACTTGTGATAGTCATGTTAATTTATCATCATCCATTTCTAGAATATTAGAAAAAGTATGGTAGAAAGAAAACATTTTAACGCGACGTACAGGATGATTCACGAGGAAAGGGACATA
The DNA here is from genome assembly GCA_029963845.1 of Rhamnusium bicolor. Classification (NCBI taxonomy): domain Eukaryota; kingdom Metazoa; phylum Arthropoda; class Insecta; order Coleoptera; family Cerambycidae; genus Rhamnusium; species Rhamnusium bicolor. The sequence continues at coordinate 259,923 of JANEYF010003656.1, forward strand.
CTGTTACAGTGGTTAGAGTTCACTTGAGCGAACTAGAAATAGTCATTGAAAAATGTCTGAGACCTTTTTTTATTGTGCTATAGTGATTTATTGGTTTTTCACAATATTTCTTAAGGTCGTATCTTTTAAACTACTTGCTAGAATTAGCTCGTATTGTGGGTGTGTAGTATACTACTAATGGTCTATTTACGTGTCTAATCAAAGCTATAAAAGTTCTAGTAAATGATTTTCAAAATGAAATCCGCCTGCCTTTATGCATTTTCTTTGCCGTACCACCATACTACCTATGGCTTCCCTAATAACTAAAGGATTATTCCTAATTTCATTACAACAATTGTTTATTCTTTCCATCAACTGATTTCTTGTATTAATATTTTCACTATACACCATGTCCTCATAAAAAGTAATTCACCGGATTAAAATCCGGGGATCTAGCTGGCCATAGATTTGGACTTCCTCGACATATCCATCTGTTTTGATGGACATTGTCTAAGTGGTGACTAACAGCTGCAAAAAAAATGAGGAGGTGCTCTGTCATGCTGAAAATGCATATCTCTGAAAACTACATCTTCTAATAGACCGGGTAAAGTATTTTGTAGAGAATTCAAATATACTTCTTCCGTTAAACGTTCTTCAGTGTAATGTGGCCCTATTAATAGATTATTTACAATTCCACACTAATCATTTACAGAACATTTTTGTTGTGAACGACCCTCCCGTTTTTCTTCAGCCCACACGTGGGCATTTCTAGAATCATTTATCCCATCTCTGGCAAATTGTGCCTCATCAGTAAACAACGTTCTGTAAATAACTCGTCTATGATTAACAATCTTCTGGTTGATGGCATTATACCTGTATATGAAAGGGATGTAGTCTTTCTTTGCTCAAAGTCCTCCACACTTGCGATTGAAAAATATCCATCTGGGTACTAGTTCTACGGGTACTTACTCTGGAGTTCTCATCTACAATATTTCTAATATTATCCCTACTTGAACGTTTTGCACATTATTTCGTTCAATTGTAGCAGATGTTGGTAATTTTCCATGTTGTCTTGCAAAACGGAAAATTGGGGCAAACGATTTATGGTTAGGTGTACGACACCCAGGGAATCTCTACGGTTCTCTTTTAGCTGCCCTGCTATTTACATCACAAAAACCATAAATGTAAATTATATCGGCATATTCCTTATTGTTAAAATGGTAAGGCATTTTTCGAAAGTTGCAATACACAACAATAATTAATAACAACAACAATTTATAATAAACAACAGATTATGAAAAAATAAGACAATGTGTCAAAATATCAAGGCCAACTACTTTATTTGAAAATTAATGTATCATCTCATCCGTTGATTGTCCAGTAGCATGTAAAATTTTCAATATTAAAAAATGAGACAAAACTATTTACAATTTGATCAAAAAGTGGAAAATATTGGGTAGGAATAAAAATTCCTATAAGGGTGAATTTTTTGAAAGGAACCACAACGAAATTAAAATTATTTAGGTAGGTACCTACTCTTGAAATGTTCTCATTTTTATTCTGATTTCATATTTAATAATGTATGAAAACACAGAATGTTTCAGTATAAAATTCGCCAGATGTGTGGCAAAAAAACAAATACACAGTTTAGATTACTTTTGTATGTAGTTTCACAATTTAGTACCAGAATTTGAAAATTACGTATACAGTGTGAAGTTTTTCATACAAACATTAACAATTAAAATTACTTAATCTGGCCCTGTAATTCTTTGATTAGGCGTACTAAACGCTCATAATACGAGCTAATTCTGGCAAGTAGTTTAAAAGACACAAAACCAATAAATCACCATGTAGCATAATAAAACCAAAGTCTCAGACATTTTTCAATGACTAGTTCGCTCTAGTGAACTCTAACTACCATAACAGTATCACCCTGTATAATATAGCAAATATTGATTAACATGAGCGGATATATATCAGAGGAAAAGTACACTGATACAAGCAATAATGAAAAAAAGTCAAATGAAGGAGAATGAGGGTAAAAATATCTAGAGATTGTATATGCATATCTGGGACATAATAGTTATTCATGCACCAAGGATATAAAGAGGCGATTATAGCCCACGGCATGAAAATTAGCACAATAAGTGCCATAAATGCTGGTTGTGCGTGAGGTGTATACAAAATTGTATGTATAACCAGTCTTAATTAATACATAATATATAAATATATATGTTGGTTATCTTCCAAATGCTCTATGAGAATTGTCAATCTGTTAAATTTTGACATTCTATAAAAATAACAATCGTATTGTCATATTGACAGGTAGGAATTTGATTTTGAATTTGTATGAAAAATAAATGCGAGTAACCAAGCAACATTGTAAACGAAGGTGGCCATATTGTAATTTTATGGTTTTACAATCCTGGTCTTGTCTAAGTGTTTTGTGGTTTTCAATTGAACTAGAAATGGAAGAGGTTGAAAATTTATTTTCCTGTGCACCACCAGACATTACCGAATTAGCAAAGGCAGCGACGTTGGGTATTTTGCCGCAGAAGTCGAAAATGTTGTATGAAAAATAAAGCAACAGCAACAGGCGGGCTGTAAAGTATTTTACGGCCCGGCGGGCTGTAAAGTGATATTTTAAGTCCTCAAACTAAGTATATAAAGTGACTAATTAAGATCGACGTATATAAATATGTAAATAAATAATAGAACTAAATGAGCATCTTCCCTTTCATCTTGCTCTTAACCTACTTTTGATAAATCGCTTTGATGCGTATAGATTAAATTAAATTAAACACTACAGGTAATACAACCCCCTATATCCCTGAAGGTCTCTCAAGGTACCTTGTGTGCGAGAGGGCTACACATTTAGAGATAATGAGTTTGTCAATTATTGTGAATTTTTTTATTCTTTCTGTAATTTTGTGAGAGAGGTTTGAGGTTTGGAAATGGTTGCATTTTGTTCCTTATCAGGTCTGAAATTAAAATAGTGATGATGGCAATCTCAATCTAGCGACTGAGGAGAGTCTTAAATTTAAAAAATTCTGATTTAGTTGGAACAAGGACACCAGGATAAGTTTTGGCAGAACAATTGAAAGAAGATAATGTTTTCAGAGTATGGGTATTTTTCATGAAAAAAATATTCTCGCAGGACTGATCTGCCAAATCTGATATTAGAATGTCTGTGTATGAATTTCTGTCTTTTCGTTTACAAACACAGCTGACCCTGCAGAATTTAGAAGGCGGTTTAAATTAGTCAACTCCTCCCCTGTTACAGTATTACCAGAATTTACTTTTAGTGATGACCATGATCCTTATAAAATATTTTTTACGAGCGTGCGGAAAACTCTTCCGCACGCATTATAATTTCGAAAGTTATGCTTTTCCGCACTAGTGCGGAAAAGTAATTATATTTTTATTTTCATTTTTGGGCAAGTTATAATTATTATATTTTGAAAACGTGTTAGTTAATATGTCAAAATTTTTCTTTTACATTTTCCTATTTTATACAAATTTAGTGAAATTAAAGTAGCTCTTATAACTTTAAGAATCAAATAATTATGTAGCCATGTCTATCAAACATTTTACCTTTCTCATTAATCATGTAGCCACGACTGTCTGATTTTGACATTTCTTAGTCACATAACAATTAACAAACGTCAAGTCAAACAGAGTGAGCCCATGTTGATAGGAACTATTTGTCTTAAATTTTGGTGAGGAATCTGCGAACAAGCAATGGCACATATTTCTTGAAACCCCTTATATAAAGAGCAAAATGCCTCCACTCAAAAGACACTAACACAAAATTGCAAATAGGATTGGCCCCACCAACAATTTCTAATAAGCTATCTATTTCAATCGTAATTTCCTTTTTTAATTATTTTAAAATGCGTCAGTTATTTTAATAAAGATTATTACAAATTAAACATTTAATTTCATTCTTGTATCACCGAAAAGAAATTTTCCAAACGCGTGATTATGTGAATTCATTTTTGTTGTTAACAGAACACTCTTTCAAAGTAAGTACAAAAGAACAATTATTTCGTAAATATTGTATTATATAAATATTTGTATTTTCTTTCGAATTAAAAAAAAAAATAAGAAAAAACTAATGGCATCACTACGTTTTGTGTTATAAACTTCATGTTGTACTAATTAATACATCACAAACATAGGTAAGAAGGTATTACGATCCGGTACAATGGAGCCGGCATAGGTCAGGCAGCCGCTGTGCTTTTCTAGGGTAAATGTGTGTTTGGCCGTACTAATAGCCAATTCACGGCAGCAATCCTGCCAATTAAGCGCTGGTTTATTTACACACAGATCGCCGATGTCAATGATTAGCCAATATTCGCCTGATACCGCCTCCGGCCGGCCTCTGCTATAGGAAATTAAAGGGATATTTGTCAAGTTTAATAAACTAGCAAATGTTAAACCATTATTTATTTCAATCATTTTAGGAAAATAACTGAAACTGTGTAACTGGAATATTTTTAAAATATAATGGAAATTTTAAATACTGGTTTATTTAAAACTATTGAATACTAGTGATATCTTCAAATTGCATTTACAATGTGTCATAAAATAGCGGTCCCATAGAGCAACCTTATATTCTTGGTGTCAAAATAATTCGATTTAACCCAGCTACCTTTATACAAAATCGTTTAGGGGTGAGGGCGTTTTTGGAAAAAAATTATTTTTTTCCAGATACCTATGAATCAGTTTTTACCATTTGAAAAGTATTCTATGTCATAAACGCTACTTTTACACGTACTTGGTTACTTTTGCATTGATACCTTAAAGAATCCAAAATTCTAGCACCTCCACACAAATCCATTCATCATTTTTTTAACATCATCCGACTGGTTTAATATTTATCAGAAAGGTACATATATTCGTAACATTTCCCAATACCTGCATAATTTTGATATCTGTCTCAGTTTAAGCAGAAATTACAAATATCCTACTGTCCTTTGTATCTTTATTTTGAAAATACTATTTTAGGTCGATTCCTATGGACGCCCATGTATGACAAAATAATTCTGTTAGAAAAGCAGTATGTTTTGCATTATTAATTTTAACTCTTTAATAACTGATAACTTTAATTGTCAACCCATTGACCGTCCTCTTGATAATGGTTAACCAATGTAGTTTTTCTGAACAAATTAACCGATATATTATGGATGTTCGGATTTTGTAATGGTAATTATTGCGAGTCTTCGCGTTTATCAAGAAAAAATTTCCAATCGACACGTGCGCCTTGCTATAAAACTTTTCGAGCGCACACGGAATTTTCAAAAAGCTGATGTTGAAGATAACTTTATACAGAAGATTGAAGTTACTTCAGCCGCATTACATCAAACTCGTTCAAAATCTTCTGCCTTCCGATTATGAAGCTCGTCTTGAATTCTGCCAAATTATCCGACAAAAAAGCAGATGGAGATTTGCATTTCGCTAAAAGAATTCTTTTCAGTGTTGAAGAAGTTTATGTGGACGAAAATCTTCATACCATCAAAGTAACATATTTTCAGTACGAATTCAAGATCAATGTTCAGGATTGTTCCTTAATAATTTTTTGATGTGGCCGTTTCAATTTCCGTATTACTTAGATGGTAATTATTACCTATCTTTTATTCGAGAGCATCTGCGAAAACTGTTTGACGACATACTCCATGTCTTACCTCACAATTCAGTTCGTGCGTAATGGTGCGCATCCACAATTTGCACGTAGTGTGAGAGACCGTCTGTATAAACACTATCACGGCTCCAATTCCCTGGCTGTTATGATCACCGGATTTGAATCCCTGTGACTTTTCTTATGGGGGATTTTGTAAACAAGAATTTTTCGGTATGAATAGATACGAGGCAACAACTCTCAAATATAATTAAAGATAGTTGATTGATTCGACCTTTACTTGATGAAAATCCATTTTACAAATAAACACAAAATAAATCATTCTTTTAATAACAATTTTGATATTTTACACATAGAAAATAAAGGCTTAAAATTGTCACTATTAGAGACATTAGAAATTAATAAATTAAAAAATAGTAATATCATTTTAAATGACCAGCTAGATTTAAACTGTTCACCGCTGTTAAATATTTTCTAAATTATTTTGTACCTTATTTTATTACTGTTCCATTTTATTACCCTAGATTAGTTGATATATATACTCACACTTTGTAATAAAGAATTTAGTCTTGTACTCACCATCTGACGAAGCCACTGTGTGGCGAAACAATTGTCATAAGTTTATTAAAATAATTGTGAAAATCAAACAGAAGTTTATTTTGTGTTTATTTATAATTAAAGATGCCGTCAATACTATATAAGCTGAAGGAACATTGTAACGTGTTCGGTTTAATTTCTTACGAATGATTAATTTGTGCAGGAGTGTAAAAGGTGGCCATTTTAAATTTCATTATAATTAAAGTTTCCAATATGCAAATAATAGTAGTTTTCACTCTTTCAAAAAAATTTTGGTGGATTTTTCGGATATTTGTAATGGTACCTAATTAGAACCTTACTGGTAAAAAAAATGTGAAGCTGATCGGATAATGCTAACAAATTATGGGTGGATTTGTGTGGGTTATTAGTATTTCGGATCCTTAAGGTATCAATGCGAAAGCAACAAGTATATGTAAAAGTGACGTTTAGAATCGAATATGATGCCCTCACAAAGTTTCATTTAGATAGTATTCATAGATATTTGGATTTTTTTTTTAACTTCAGAGTCCTCTCATATGGAAAATGTTTTTTCGGCAATAGCTCGTGATTATCTTGAAGAAAAATATTGGTATGTAAAATTATCAAGTGGTTCTATATAACTTCCCAAACAACATTCTGACGACGAACCGACGTTGCTGTTCGCAACTAAAAGTCGGTGTGCGACGTACACAAAACGTCGGGCTGACCCATATTTGTACTAATCTGGTTAATAAAATATGGGTCGATTAGACGTAGAGGACCGACTTTAGTCGTTGTGATTACCGACCAAATGTTTACCAAATTTTACGTCGGCTTAAGTTGGTTATCAGGCTATTACCAACCTTATTTAAAATGGGCCCTTAATCTGACCTACAAAAGTCGGGTGTTGGTAGTGAAACTAAGCAATTTTGTATATTCTATTTGTCGTACCTATCTATTTATATAAAATGGATAAGACGTGTTTATCATTGAGTACGTATTATATACAAAATACTTCGAATAAAATTTTAATAAATCCGGTGGGGTAAAAACTGAAACGAAAGAAATTTTATTGATACATAAAGTAGGTCGAAAAAATATAGTGAACCAATAAGAATAATGTTTATATTAAGATCGAAAGTGCTATTTTTATTTTTTTTACTTTCAAAAAATATTTTCCCTTTCCAAAGAAAGCGCAATTGATAGATTGTTTAATTAATTTTACGAGTAAATAAAAACTTTTCGCTTACTTTATTTGAAAAAAAGAGGCAAATTTTGTGTGTTTAAAATAATTGTACACATAATCAACATGGCCGCCTATTATTTCCTTCTGTGGAACCAGAAAATATGGCGAAGGCGGGAATAAGTGCAACTATTTTTACTAACAGCGACGTCACGGTTAAATAATTTTACCTACACCAACTTTTAGTAGGCTTTGGTGCAAAAATCTGCACTAACACTAACGTTCATTCCAAACAATCGCGATAATATCGACCGTCTGTTGCAGTTGGTGTATAAATCTTTACTAAATATCTACCAATACCTGAATTAGCGACATTAATATTGAGGTTATGTTAGACTAAGGCCCAAAAGTCTAACACAAAGGTCCAGCCGAAGTTGCTAGATGACTACGTCAGTTAGCAACGTCTAACCAACGTTGGAATGTTACCCAAAAATTACCTAAATCTACTTAATCAGTAAAGCTGGCCGAGGTGGCTGGAGTACAGCCACGGTCTTGCGCTGGCATCACACGTGCCGATTTAGAAGTGATTTACGCTGCAGTCTTATTTGAAAGGTTAATGCGTGAGGTTGTATTTATAAATTATAGATAATGTCAAATGCGCCAAAGAGTAAAAAACGACCGTACGCGGACACAGTGAATAAATTTATCGGTGAATTTCCGGATTTATTCTATGACGAATGCAAAATAATTTGTAAAGTTTGCAATCAAGACTTAATGTGCTGGCACAAAACAGATTGTAGTCGTCATATCAATACCGTGCAACATCAAAATAAAAAAATGGCATGCCTTTGACAACTCAGTTTATGTTTGATTTATTGTTAATGTTAATAGCCTGTAATATTCCGCTACACATACTGGATAAACAACCATTTCGGGAGTTTTGTAATAAATACATTCCCCAGGTGAACTTACCAAGTCGTACATCGTTACGTAGATAATTCCAGCTGTTCGTGAAGACATTGTAAATAGGATTAAATGTGGATTAAAAAATACACGGCTCTGGTTATGTATTGACGAGACGACAGATTGTAAAAAAAATTCTATTTTAAGTATTATAGTACGTGTACTAGACCCTGTTAAACCAACATTTCCACTTTTACTAGCTAGTAAAAGACTAACTGCATGTACTGGCGAAATAATTACGCGTGTGCTGTTGGAGACATTCGAAAAATTTGAACTTTCAACGAGTCAAGTATTGATGTTTGTTACTGATGGTGCCGCGACAATGCGCGTGGTAGACCGTTCTCTTTAAAGAGGCAATTGTAGGTTTTTACATGTTACGTGTAAAGTGCATGCGTTACACCTTGTGGGAGAAACGATTCGAAAATGTTTTCCAGAGGTACATGCATTAATAGCAAATACAAAAAAAGTATTTCTCAAATCTCCTAAACGGCTTCGAGCATTTCACAGACAGTGTCCTGGTATCCCTGAACCACCAGCCGATTCTTACACGTTGAGGAATGTGGTTGAAAGCGGCTTTTTATTATGCTGAATATTTTCAACAAATAAAAGCTGTGATACTACAGTTCAACCCTAACGAGGCTGCAGCTATTAGGGAAAGCCAGACAAGCTTTCAAAACGTTTCCCTTGAAACAGATTTAAGAACTATTAATAACAATTATAGAGGACTACATGACGCAATAGAAAAATTGCAAAATAGTTCGTTGTCGTTAGTGGAATCGCTGCAAATAGCGGACGACGTAAATACACAGCTACAGGCTATAAATGACGCAAAAAATAATTGCATTAGTGAAAAAATTCGAGAGTGTATTACAGGAAGATCCTGATTTTAGCAAATTAAGACAAATTTGTGATGGTGCATCTACAACTTCGTTAAGTGAGTTCACAGATTGTTTTACTTATGCCTGTATTACATTCGTAGATGTCGAATGGTCATTTTCAAAATACAAACATATTTTTTCACCAAAGCGAACATCGCTGACGGAGACAGCTGTAGAAACATACCAGATGCTATTATACTAAAGATCTTCCCCACTTTGTGATGACGACAACCAAACTACTTCATAAATCTGCTTAAAAGGTTGAGTTTTATACAAATTTTTATAAAATGTAACATTTTTGTTAAAATTTATTTCCATTTATTGTACTTATTCAAGTATTATGATATGATGTAAACATATGAGTCATATGACGGCTCTGTCGGCCAGGTGACCTCGGCCAACTTTATTAATCAGTTACCAACGTCTAATCAACGTTGGATAATAATCTAAAAACACACTTAACGAATTAAGTAGATTTCTGACATCAAACCAACGTTGGTAAATGTGCTAGATGTAAATAGTAGGTTTGCGAGGTTCAAACTACGTTGCTCCGACGTTGTATCATAATTATAAAATTTAAGACGCTACATGACTATTATTTGTAATAATTCTAACCTTATAATTAGTAAAAAAAGTAGTCGGTAGTCGGTAAAATGTTACTTGGGTTACTGCACTTTTTCTTGTTAGAGCGCACTAATTGCAGTTAATAGGGTTTACCTTTCCTTCATTTTTTTTATTTTCACAATCTTTTGTTACTAAGTTAGATACTGAATTTGTCTCCATAAAATTGTTCCTATTATTTTTTGAATCACACTTCTTTTTCATAATAATTAGGATCAAAGATAATTGTGTCTATTACAAGTTTAGGTAAATAATATTTCAGTTTTTTTTAATCCTTACCACCTCATGGCAGTGTCTTAGTTCTAATAACAATTCAATTGATGATGAAGTATATTGTTAATAAATACAATATTAGTCAAAGTTATGGAAATAAGCAACCTCGGTAGCGCAGCGGGCGAGAGGATTGTGTAACAACTTTAGCTGATTTTATTCTCTGCCGACTCCTCGGTTTAATTCCCGGCTTCGACCTTGACAAAGTTGAAGGAAATGGTTATGTGTCCGCGTCTTTTTAATAGCGTACCATAATTTTATTTTAAATAATAAGTTGTGTTCTGTAATTTGTTTATTTCATGAAACTATTAGTGGGTAATAGGACAAATAAAACTACTGTTCTTTATTTGGATTGACTGGTTTCTGCAGTATAATCTGCCTTCCTCAGAACAATAATTGACACATACAACATTAAAAAATAACAATCCAATAATTACTACAAATTTGATTTTATATCCGTGAACAATTACTATTTTGATATAGATTAAATTAATTTTGTGGCATTCAATTTTATCCCTACTCATATTTCATATTAGAGAATAGTTAGGTTATTCATATTCTTCTTCCTTTATTAATTAATGCCATTATCATACAAATTAGAAGACGATGAGTACATCAAATTTGTAACCTGACTTTATTTAAAAATTAAACTTATTTCATAATGATTTATAAATTGTACTTAATTTATCTACATTAACACAATTTTTGTTACAATTTATATATATCATTTCTAGTAAAGTCATCTAATTTGTATGATAATGACATTAATTAATAGAGGAAGAAGAATGTGAATAACCTCAACCTAACTATGCTCTAATATGAAATATGAGTTAGGATAAAAATGAATGCCACAAAATTATCGAAAAGAAGAAAAATTTTACCTATATCAAAATAGTAATTGTTCACGTATATAAAATAAAATTTACAGTAATTATTGCGTTGTTATTTTTTAATGTTGTATGTGTCAATTATTGTTGTTTTGACTTTGAATGTGTTTGTTATTTATTCATGACTAATCCAATTAAAATTGGAAATAATAGGTTTTATTATTAGATTGGCAAGTGTTTTTTGTTTCTTGTAAATCCGGTGGTCACACTATTAATAAATTTCAAATTCTGAGGAAGGCAGATTATACTGCAGAAACCGGTCAATCTAAATAAAGAACAGTAGTTTTATTTGTCCTACTACTTGCTAATTATTTCATAAAGGTAACCCTAATTGTTCCTCTCCGTCCTAGCCACATATGAGGAAACATTTTATCGAAATGTGGCGAAGTTTCGGTATGAGACACAGCGGCATATACACTGTGTCCCAAGGTAGAGTGTAATGGACAAGAAATGTTCAAATTTTGGAATGGCACTTCGGGAATCAGCACTGCTTGGTGTAAAACTATGATATATCAAAATTGAGTTGAATCGGTATTTTAACGGGTGTTTTATAAGTCAATTTATAAAACCCGTCGCTAATAAACTACGTTTAGTGTCGATTTTTGTTAATTATAAAAAAACCCTGTAAAACACCGATCAAGTTATTTTTGATATGTCTTAATTTTACATCAAGCAGGACTGAATGCCCAATTGACATATCAAAATTTGACAATTTGTTGTCCATTACACTTTTTGTTAAATCTATCCTGCGACATGGTGTATGTGTAAAGTTTTACGATAAACTTATCCCAATATGGTTCAGTTAACTTGTCTGGCCATGCCTTGCAATCTATACCAATGCCTTGATCACAGTACAGGAGATTTCATGAAATGTATGTATTTTAAATCTTTCTGTACAAATGATTGTTATTGTCTCTTATCCTATGTGCCGGCCCTGGACACACGCAAATTGTCCCGTGCCCAGATACAACCAAATATCGAAAAACATGTTGGCTGTCCTATCGGTGACGTCATACCTACAGGGTGAGTCAATAGTGTGTTCTCCTTCGATAACCTTTGAACCGTTAGTGATACAACAATTTATTAAATACAAAAGTTTTTTGGGTCGATAAAATCTATCATTTAAAATTATTATGAAATCTACAGGGTGCTTAAATTTTCTGTTACACACAAAAAATACTTTTTTAAATGGAACACCCTGTATATTTTGTCACCATTTTTATCACCATTTTATTAAATGAAAAGAGTATTATACAGTGATATTTTGTTTTCTGGATATGCATGCAACGTTGCCAAGTCATTTAACATTTTCTGGAAATTTAAGGATTTCTAAGGGTCTGTTTAATAATTTTTATTTACCTATGAAAACAAGCAAGCTGGGTAAGCAAGTATTATATTAATCTTAGTTCATACTACACGCTAAGTATTAGTACCTTTTTTACATTATTCTAATTTACAGGGTGTCCATGACGGCATGTCAATTAATGCGAATTTCAAATGGGAAAAACTCTGTTTTTTTAAATGGGACACCCTGTATTTTTTACATGGTTGGATTCCTCCTTCAAATTGCTTTCTTTTTTGTATAACACTTCCTATACCTAACTGTTGTATTTTTGGAGATATTTAAGGTTTTCTCTTTAACCTCAAAATCATACTAAAAATTAATACAATTTTATCAAGAATGGCTTTGGAAAAAAAAAATTGCGGTCAGGCGAAAAATTATTTTCTATAAAATCTTAAAGGAAACAGGTAAAAGTAGCAAATTTATTGAATTTAAATGACAAAATTTACACCTCACCTTAGGTATGTACATAACAAAATAAAAGTGTAATTTTGAACGTAAACAATAAATAGAAGAGAAGAAATAAAACAAGTTACAAAATATGCTCAACGTGACCTCCTAGTTGTAAATTACAAATTTTGACCCTATGTAGAAATGAGTCACTTACATTTTGCAACATGTTAGGCGTGATGGTGTCGAATGCTAGTCGAATTCTTTGCTGCATGTCTTCTCTTGTAGTTGGTGATGTTTTTACACTAATCCTTTAATGTACCCTCACAAAAAAAATGTCTACTTTTATCAAATCTGACGACCTTGGTGGCCATTGAACTGGTCCTCCTCGACCTATCCAATTGTCACCAAATGTAACATTTAAAAAGTTTCTTACGGCAATACTATAATGGGGTGGAGCTCCGTCGTGCTGGAACCACAGCCTCTGTAAGACATTTTGAGGACACTCGTTTAACAATCCTCTCCGTACATTTTGTAAAAAATCAAGGTACATATTCCCAGTCAAGTGACCATTAAAGAAATGCGACCCAATTACATATTCACCTACTATCCCTGCCCACACATTGAGTGACCATCAGTGTTGATTATCTACAGTTCTCGTAAAATGAGGGTTCATGGTATCATAGTAGTGTAAGTTATGTCTATTAACACAACCAATTTTATGAAATGTGGCCTCATCAGTGAATAGCACGAAATCAAAAAATTGCGGCTGTTGGTGAATCTTATTGAGTGTCCACTCACAAAATGTTACTCTACGTTCGAAATCACTTGGCTCTAGTTCCTGAAGCAGTTGAATATGATAAGGATGAAAGTTTTGTGTCCTCAATATTCTTGTTACAGAGGATTGACTTATATCAAGTTGTCTATTAATTTCCCTCGTACTTTTATGCAGATCTTCAACGACACTTAATGTAACTTGAAACACTTTTTCTTCATTTGTTGCTAGTTTTGTACGTTCATATTTTTCATAATTTACATGTCCAGTTTGTTCAAATCTATAAATTTTTGATGCCAATAGCGGATTTTTCTCCCCTTCTCCCAATTAGGAAATACAGAAAAATTACCACCAAGTAAAATTAATTACGTGGAAACCACAACATATCAGTTTGACAGCACACTTTTTGTTTTTCCAAAGCCATTCTTGATAAAATTGTATTAATTTTTACTATGATCGCAAGGTTAAAGAGAAAACCTTAATTTTCTCGAAAACTTCAACAGTTAGGTATACATATGTTATACGAAAAAGAAAGCAATTTGAAGTAAGAATCCAACCACGTAAAAAATACAGGGTGTTCCATTTAAAAAAACAAAGTTTTTCCCATTTGAAATTCGCATTAATTGACATGCCGTCATGGACACCCTGTAAAATAGAATAATGTAAAAAAGGTACTAATACTTAGCGTGTAGTATGAACTAAGAATAGTATAATATTTGCTTACCCAGCTTGTTTTCATAGGTAAATAAAAATTATTAAACGGACCCTTAGAAATCCTTAAATTTCCAGAAAATGTTAAATAACTTGGCAACGTTGCATGAAAATTCGGAAAACAAAATATCACTGTATAATACTCTTTTCATTTAATAAAATGGTGACAAAATATATAGGGTATTCTATTTAAAAAAAAGTATTTTTTGTGTGTAACAGAAAATTTAACGTGAAGATTTCACAATAATTTTATATGATAGATCTTATCGACCCAAAAAACTTTTGTATTTAATAAATTATTGTATCACTAACGGTTCAAAGGTTGCTGATCTACAAATATAGCCCAAATCTGCGCATTTCATAATAAAAATCGACGTCCGAGGATTTTTATTTGATCAAATTTGATCTAAATTTTATCTACACACTGTAGAAATATCGCCATTTCTACTTCATCTCTATTTATGTAATCGTTTCGTAGAAATGAAAAACAAAATCATTATTATTATCAAAATTTAAACAAATTAAAGTATTCCAAGCTTTACAATAATATAGTTCTCATATTTATAGAGTACAATATTCTGATTTGTGCTGCAGATAATTGTGTTCTCTCTCCCGTAGAGTACTTTACAAGTCGTCCCGGCCCGTGGCCATCCTTGTAGTGCCTTAACAGCTGCTTACAAGTGCATTACTTCGGGTCGGCCGAGCGCGATAACGTATTATTGAGTGAAACAACGGAGCCCCAGGATATTTGTTCTATGAGAGATACCTTGGCCGGCGCGCCACGATACGATAGCCCCTTATCGCTTTCCTCTCGGTGAATACCTTGCGCATATGTTTATTCAAATGATAGATTCAGGATTCACTGTTTTGGGATCATATCTGACTGCTGAATATTAATAATACGAGTGGTTTTAGCGAATTTCATATATGGGTTGGGGTGGTCGTCATTAAAGAAGTTTTGGTCGGATATTAACATGTCGGTTTTATTTTTTGATCCGTCCTTCATGAATATATAATATAATGTTTGTCCATGCCTAAGGTCACATCCGTTTGAAATCGAAAATTTAATACTACATAGGAGACTATTGTTTCAGAAACTTTTTACTTACCTTTCATGAGAAAGCGCTACTTAGACACTGATGAATGACACCAGTATTTGTCAGTATTGATAAAATGAAAACAAATTGTTTTTAACCGATCCTAAAATTGCTAAATTAAAATATTTTGCGAATTTTCATGAAACTGTATTAAAGTGAAATAGTGAAAAGGATAGTAACAACGTTTAATTTACTATTAATGAAATAATGACAACTCAATTTGATTTTGGATGGCATTCGAATGATGATCATTACAAACAACTACTTTGCAAATTTCATCGCCAAGATCTGATAATTCATAATTTCAATTTTGTTTGAAATTGTTGAAATTTATAATTTATCGTATTGCGATTTTCACTGACATCTGAAGCTTTTAATTCTCTATTTTATTATGTAAAAATAAAGATACCATTCCATTTAAATTTTTTAAGAAAAAGCACGATATTTGTTGACATGTCAGATAACGCCCTATAGCGGCGACGATAATAATCAAATGAAAACACCGTAAACCGCACTCGATAGACTAAGAAAAGCCCTTTGGAAGGAGACCAAGTTTGTTAAATTCCGTTAAGTCTAATCGGATTAATCGACATTTAAAAATTTTTTTGGCATCTCCCTACCACTTTATTTTTGAAGATAAAAAAATTGTAAAACAAATAAGATTGGAAATTCTCCCAGGATTACGATCCATGTATTTTTAATGCCACTAAATAAGGAGAAAACCCTAATTTTTTGTTTGGTCATGGCTGTTACGCCTCCTAGCGGCCATTTTAGAAACTCGTAAATATATTCCAGCGATTTCAGCGTCAGTTTACTTGACAATGTTTTCCCCAAACTTATGCGATGATTAGTTTCTGAGATATGGCCGACGTCCATTCTTAGTTGCCCACCCGGTATGTGGCTCGCGGTTTTAAATAGGCCTCGGGATATTTTCAGTGTTTGAATAAAGTCTGACACTTTTTATATTACTAACTAATTTTTATTTCATATTATAATATTTTACTACCTAATATAAATTAATTGGAACATGACATTAACTTGGTGGAATTTTTAAAGATATTTTGAGCGTGGGATGGTTTGTTATACTCAGGTGGCAACACTAAGGTAAGCACGCTTTCTATTTCCGTAGTGACAAAGGCAAATTCGAAAATTGTAATATGTGAAGTGGAAATATTTTAAAGATGCAAAATTGTGCTGTCAGGTTGTAGAAATTATAATTGGATAACCAAAGGAACTGAGGTATTTTCTAGTGCTGGGTATAATCGAATGATATCAATAATCGAATAACGGCTATTTAAATACCTTTAATAATCGAATGATCATTCGAATTATGCTTAGAGCTCGTGAACTATAAATTATTCATAAACATAAATAATTGATTTGGCTGGCAGTTATTTCTATGCAATTATAAATCATAAATTTTAACCTAAGTCAATCCTATTCTGTTCTCAAGACAATCCAACTCCGAATGGCAGCAGCTAATAGCCATCTACATTCTAAACAACTAAACTTAACAATCTTAACATGCGTTCAAGTGCACTAGTACTTGCATCGTATCTCATCGTTCGATTCACGTACCTATTAGAAATTTGAAATTTGAATGATGAGCTGCTGATCCGAATGAGGACCATTCAATCGGCAGTCGACAGCACCACTCTTCGAGAACTAATTCATTTGAATTCTCATGACAATGGTATACGAGATAATTCGAGATATTTCAATAATCGAATGATCGATTATTTTTCATTCGAATTACCCCAGCACTAGTATTTTTATTTTTCTAAAAACGTAGATCTTGTGAAACAGTAGATTGTGTTTGATATTATTTACAGGTAGTTTGAATTTTACTTTTGAATAAGATCGATTAAAAAAAATGATATGCCGATTCGAGCGTATAAATCGATACTACCAGATCATAATTGGTCATAATTGGAGTGCGGTAATAAATGTATTAAATATTTGAACCAACCTCTGATATCAGTTATACTTTGCAGTAATAAGTTAAAGTTGAAAAAAACACAGATTCAGAGGTTGTAAACGGCAGATAGGTTATGTCTGATTGTTTAAAATGGGAAAGTGGTCTGAGCTGTGCGCCCTCGAAAATGATTATTACATATTTTATTATTAATACATATGTATGTGGAACTTGAGGAAGAAGACTCTTTAATAATATATACATTCTTCATCCTCCTCCATCAAAGATTAAAAATTTTTTCATTCCATTCTACAATGCTTGTAGATGTCCGTTTTTAAGGATCTATCTATTCATATTTGAAAATAAGGTCGTCCAATGGATAAGCCTGTTGTAGTGACAACGGCATTAAATGTGAGATATATTTTTAGATAATCTGAACAATAAAACATTACTACCGTAAAATGGAGTCAATAGAGACTAGTGTATGAAAAGACAGAATTCAGGAAAGAGTCAAAAGGGTTGGTCATAGTGGCAGGGACAATAAACGCATTATTTTTCTTCCATAAATAGTATCTATTCTTAGGTCTCTAACAGCCTATACTATGCATTTATTTTTTTACTGGGAACGATTTAGTTTTGCTCAAGCCGTTGAAAAGAGTGATATTTTTACCAACAAACAGGTAGGTCGAAAAACTTTAATTAGTTTTTTGTTTCAATTCTTTCAAACAAACAAACAACTTTTAAAATAAAACTTAAAATAGTTTCACTTGATTATGATTGGAAAATTTGTATATATAGATACCGAAATAAATGTTACAAGAAAAAAAAATTATTTTCAGAGCTTTTTCGTGGTTAATAGAGACAATGCTGGTGCGAAAACTTATGCCAAATATGACCTAGAGATATTGCAGAAATCAATTAAGGGAGACGAAAAATGGGATCTCCTAGAGGGTGGCTCAAAGAAAGATATAGTACTCATCGGTCCGTACTGTACAGATTTACAAACCCCCCACATCAAAAATCAACGTCGGTAAACTGTTTTGAAAGAAATGGTAGAGAAATCCAAAATTAAACGTTTAAATATTGCTGTAGAATGGGGACATACCCGTTGTATATTATGGAACTGAGAATGATATAGAAGCATTTGAAAAATGTGCCTTAAAAGTTAAACTGTTAAAAAAGATATTTTTATATTTCCATCTTTATATTTTAACAAATAAAAAGAGTTGTTTATCATGTTTTTTTGTTCCAACAAATTTCCTCTGGGAATTTATATATTTTTTAATGGTAAATATTTCTATTTGCCGTTACGTTGGTGAAATAGAATTTATAATGATAAATAAATTGTTTGTCTCCATTGACCCCAATCGCAGGGTCAATAGAGACACAACCAAAAAAGAATAAAAGATACATATTCGCAATTTTCTTTATTTGATGACATTGAAAAGATAAGCAATTTACATAATTTGTTATATTAGTGTGTGTAATTGTGTTTTCTAAATTCAACGCTGATTTTTAAAAACTATCGACCCCATTTTATGGTACTAGGAAAAATTATGTCGTTTTCTATCAGCATTATTTAGGCAGCAAGAAATTACAAATCTTCAATTTTCCTAACTATGTCACAATTTCCTATGAAAATTGCAGCTAAAATCGCTAAATGATCTCTTCCGCTAAACGTAGATAAATTATGAGGTTATGTTTGCAAGCAAGTTCAGTTGAAATATTTGATATTTGTGCAACACATTTCTATATTATTTTAAATTATTATTAATTAAGTGTAGAATGTTTTAAAGCGATTACGAAACTTCGATATTTTCTCGCTACTGATGTCATGTTTAGGATCAAAAGTCACGCCTTCATGCCCATAGGCATATCAGTGTATTTTTTCATGAGTGGATGGAAATGCGTGCTTATTTTACTATAAGTTTTTACCATGTATTAGATAGGGGTTGTTCTCTCTGGTGGTGGTATTTTATTATAATTGTTTGACACTTGTAAGGTTTTTCTATCAATCGAATGGAATCTCATCCCAAATCAATTATTATTTAATTAATAAGGTATGATGGAGGTAGGCTCCACAAAAGCA
Source organism: Rhamnusium bicolor (assembly GCA_029963845.1). Taxonomy (NCBI): domain Eukaryota; kingdom Metazoa; phylum Arthropoda; class Insecta; order Coleoptera; family Cerambycidae; genus Rhamnusium; species Rhamnusium bicolor. The sequence goes on from JANEYF010003656.1 coordinate 279,219, forward strand.
ACTTTTCACTGTTAAATTATAATCATTTCTATTTTAATCAGTATTTTTTTCATCTAAATCACTATGGTTTTCTCACTCTGTATATCTGCCAGTCGGGCATTTATCTGATCTGATTGCAATAGAGTGATTATCAGAGAGATCCACCATATTTTCTTTCAAGTCGCTACTTGAATACAGCTTTAGTCTGACAGCCAGGAGGCTTTCTTGGTGAGGTGAGAACGCTGTTCTGCATTGATGAAGGTAATGATGGGAGCTATCGATAAATTATAGAACGAATAATTCCAACTATCGAATGAATTCATTCGAATAAATTCATTCAATTATAACTTTTATAGAAAACATCATCTGAATAATATTGTTAATTTACTAATTAATGCTGCTGAGTTTCACCTCTCATAAAAAAGGGTATTTAGAATCAAAACCAACATAGCCTTGTATCAGTCACATGCCATCATTAGTTAGTAGGCAGTTGGCAGTTGCGTTTTGTTGTTTGTTTATTTTGCTGTTTATACTGTTTTCGCTTCACATAATAAAATGTGTCTCTTATCTATGAATAAAATACCGTCTCCGTCTATGCATATTCATAACCCCCATTCTTAAATCCAACATTTTTCAAAATTCAATAATTCGTATTCAGCTATCGAATTATTCGAATAAGTACCAACTGAGTTATTCGATAGATTTTATTCGATAGTTTCCAAAATGAAGGCAAACAACCAGAAATTGCAGCTGATAGAAATGCGTATTGCTATATTGGAGCCCTTTTGCTGGGGTGGTTCTTTTTGCCTGACATTTATTGCAATTTAGCATTTTGTAATAATTTTATAGCATTCGAATCACACCCAAAATCAATTTGGTGTGTCCTTATTGTTTCATTAATAATAATCAGGCATGATAGCACTTCTGCAGGAAATAACATCTGGGAGATAATATTTTGCTTTAGCTGTATGAATATTGTTCTATTTTCTTAAATCGTATTGCGCGCCACTGTGCACTTCCAATATTCGATAACTAACGAGCATGCATACTCATAGAATGTTCTCTGTGGTCAGGTTTTCTTTATTTTTCTAGATATCAGAAATTTTTATGCCATTATTAGTAATTATTATTTGAAACTGTTATACATATTAATTATTTCAGAAATTGTTCTTTTAAAATTATTTCGGCTTGAAATTATATATTGCCTGCAACAAAGTTCTTGATTCTGTAGATTTCTCCGCGATTGGCTCACAAAATAATTCCCTACTGGGTTGTCTATCACACATCCTTTGCCCGCAGCAATGTTAATCCCATTAGTGGAGTTGAACCAGCGACCTTTGTTCATATCCATTGTTAAAGTCTTCGCGGAAACGCTGGCCGAACCGGAGCCGTGACGTCACACTTGGCTGACTTCATCTCAGTTCACTTCTCTGGTGACGTTTTGCTTCACAGACATCCAGAAAATCTTTGTTTGTACTAAATGGCATTGTGAAAAGGTTGGTTTTTGTTTTGAGTCACACCGAATCCTCCGCCATTTTATAGACAAACATTTTTTCAGCCAGTTACTGTAAAGTAAGGAAAAGTATTTCTAAGAATGAATTCTTTTATATTTTCTAATAAAAACCGTCTGTATGCCAAGCTGAATAAACTATGTCTTCAGTACCATAAAAAAAGAGTTATTTTAAATGACTTTATATCCGGCAACTGGTTATACGATTAAACCGTGTTACATATTATGAAAATTAACTGCTTATATTGTGTGGGTATAATTGTTGTATTTTTTAAATAATACAGAACTGTAGGAATATTTTTGTATGGAGTTTCCTCCGTCTTTAAAGCAATAGTTTTCCTGATATTTTTATTATTTCATAATAAATTGACTAAAAATTTTGCTCAATAATACTTGTTAAAACGTATTTTTTATTGTATTTACATAAAATTTAGTTATTAAACCCTACCTACTACGATCATAGATAAAATACTAAATTATTATATTTTACTTCCTGTTAGAACTACTACAGAACTACAGATATTTAAAAAATAAAAAATACCGAATTAAATTAAATTAAAAAATTTTAACTTTCGAAATTTAAAAATTGTTAATCCCAATTTAATTTTCATTTCTACAGAGTGAGCTACGGAAAAATACATTATAATTATCAAAAGAAATTAATATTACTGATTCTGCTGAATAAGATTGACAAGAAACAACTACTCCTCGGACAAAAGCCCGACCTGCGTTGAATTAAACCTGCAAGTCTTGTTTGGTAGCTAAGATCATTTGTCAATTCCTTACTAGACATAGACCGGTTCCGATTTTGTTGCGTTTTTGTTAGTATGCCATAACTAATGAAAAAGATACATAATAATAGCAAACCAGGCCAGCCTAAAGCAGACTAAGCAAGACAGACATAGTGAGTGATAAGTGGGGCTGTCAAAAATGTTCCGTGGGCATACGCGAAATTAACTAATATGAGAAACAATTTATAACAATGTATGTAAAACTTACCCTCTTAACTAGCTTGATGAACTAGCTTGCTTATCACAAACTGGAGAAGATGTGTAGCCATTTTCCAGCATCAGGTATGTTTCTATGGTTGTCTCCATGAGTGATGTTCGCTTTGGTGAAAATATATTCTAATATTTTGAAAACGACCGTTCGACATCTACTGATGTAATACACGCATATGTAAAATAATCTTTGAACGCATTTAATGGATCTGGGGCTGTACCATCACATACTTGTCTTAATTTGGTAAAACTGGTGTCTTTATTTAACATACTTGTGAACTTTTCTTTAACGCGCTCATTTGTTGCGTCACCTATAACGTGTAGCAGTAGATTTACTTCGTCCACTAATTGCAGTGACTCCGCTAACAACAACGCATTGTTTTCTAATTTTTTTAAACTTTCATGTAATGGTTTATAGTTCTTCGCAATATTTTTTAAAGCTGTTTCAATGGAAATATCTTCGAATCTTTTCTGGCTTTCCTTAATAGCTGTAGCCTTATCTGGATTGAATTGTAGTATCACAGCTTTTATTTGTTGGAAATACTCAGCATAATAAAAAGCTGCCTACAACCATGTTCTCCAACGTGTAAGAATCGGCTGTGGGTTCAGGAATACCGGGACACTGGCTATGAAATGCACAGGGACGTTTAGGAGATTTAAGAAACACTTTTTTTGTACTTGCTATTAATGCATCCATCTCTGGAAAACCTTTTCGAATAGTTTCTGCCACAAGGTGCAAAGCATGCACTTTACACGTAACATGTATAAACGTACAACCTTGTTCTTGCAAAGAACGGCCTACCGAACGCATTGTCACGGCGCCATCAGTCACAAACATCAACACTTGACTTTTTGACAGTTCAAATTTTTCTAACGTCTCCAGCACCACCCTGGTAATTGTTTCGCTAGGACACTGACTTAGTCTTTTGCTAGCTAGTAACAGTGGAACTGTCGGTTTAAGAGGGTCCAGTACTCGTACTATAACTTTTAAAATAGATTTTTTTTTACAATCTGTTGTCTCATCAACAGATAACCACAGCCATATATTTTTTAATTCACATTTTATCTTATTTACCATGTCTACGTGTACAGTTGATAGATAGTTACATAACGTTGTGCGACTTGGTAACTTCACCTGGGCATTGTATTTATTCTAGAACTCTCGAAATGGTTGTTTATCGAGTATGTGAAGCGGAACATCACAGGCAATTAGCATTAATAGTAAATCAACCATAACTGCGTTGTTGAAAGCACGCCATTTTTTTTATTTTTATGGTGTACACTATTTACGTGAAGTTCACAATCACGCCTGTCCCAGCACATCAAATCTTTCTCGCACACTCTACAAATTATTTTAGCACCATAGAATAATTCCGGGAATTCACCTACGAATTTAATCACTTTGTCAGCAAATGACCGTTTTCTACCCCTGCGTACGTCTGCCATGTTTTATTATTAAATCAATATCAACTATCCAGTACAACAAATAAAATAAAAACACAAAAACAATATGCAATACGCCCAAGTGACTTAACGTGTACACAATTCGAAAGCTAATAATAGACTGGAGAAAGAGTTTTGCCGTTAAGGTGAACGCCCGTGACGAACGCCGGTGACAGTAAGTACATCTGTACTCTACGACCATGATACACAGAAACGATGTGCAGCTTTAGTGATAAAGTGTATCCCTCCGGTAGTCAGTGCTACTACTTGTGTTGCTGAAACGAATGACGATTATTCAATCGGCAGTCGGCAGCACCACTAAATCATTGGAATTCTCATGACAAAGGTTTTCGAGATATCTCGAAATATTTCATTAATCGAATGATCGATTATTTCTCATTCGAATTATCCCAGCACTAGAAATTATTGAGTGTGTGTTCGACTTTAAAAAAGGAGGTAAGTTTTTGCAATTTGTCTGTGACGGTATCTATAATAATATACGAGGGAAGTCAGTAGTTTATCCGCATGTCCTTGTAAAAAGTTGGTCAACAATCGCAGATTTACTTTTGTTACGCAGTTTACCTCTGAGGTTATTGATAGGGGCAATCAAGTGGACGTCATATATTCAAGTTTTCCTAAAGCCTTTGACAGACATAATCTTCTTCTCAACAAGTTAAAATCGTTTGATTTCTCGCATTTGCTAACTTCTTTATGATCGTCTTATTTAATAGATAGAAATCAAAACGTAGAATTCCGTGGGTCCAATTAATTTTTGGTTAAATCTGGAGTGCCTCATGAATCGATATTGGGGCCCTTATGATTCGTTTTATTTAGTAACGATATAGTTACTTTTGCGGATGTTAATTATATACTACACGCTGATGACATAAAATTATTTTGTACTATTGATAAAAACTATGACTGAACAACTTCAAAGAAATTTAAATAATATGAATGATTGGCGCGTTTTAAATAAATTAACTTCCAACATTTCTAAGTGTAATATATTTTCTCTCAGTAGAAAGAAACATCCTTTAGAATTAATTATCAACTAGATGGTACTGTCTTTAATGGAGTAGATTAATTTACAGATCTGGGCATTCTCTTTGATTCAAAACTGAGTTTTAATAAACATGTTAAGAGTATTGTCTTGTCGGCATCGAGGTCTGGGCTTCGTAATTAGACATATAACTGATATTGACGACATTCAATTGTTAATATGCTTTATAATGCATTCGTCAAATCCAGGCTAGAATACGACTCACTTATTTGGAATCCTGGGTATTATAAATATTGTAATACCATTGACAATATTCAGCGCCGTTATTTAAAATTTGTAGCATAAAAAATTGATAAAGTTTACCGGACAGTTGGTTTCCCACATGAGCAGCTGTTAAATATACTGTCTTTCTTTAGTTTGCAAGATCGCAGAAACCTTTGTTCTTACTGTTTTTACATAAAATAATTAAAAATTTAGTCGAGTGCCATAACATTTTAAATATGTTAAATTTCCATGCCTCTGCATTTGAAACACGTCACGGTTAAACATTTTATCCTCCTACCATACGAACTAATATTCTTAAATTTTCAGCTTTGTATCTTATGTGTGAAACATACCTATATCTGTGCAAGACAAGCTTTCATTCAAATATTATAAACTAAGCTTCTTCATTGTCTTATTCTGTATTAATCTATATACAGGGTGTCCCAACCAAAAGTAGGCATCCTGAATAACTTTGGAGATAAAAATTTTTTGAAAAATTGGTGAAACACGTCGACCTTGTTTCCAAGCGGGACATATTTTAATGTAATTATTGTATACCTATCATCATCCTTCTACCCTACATGGCCACTCCCTCAGAAAATTTAAATGGCAAAGGGGGTCGAGTGATACATCTTTTGAAAGGTCTTTCAATTCTCTACATAACTGTGAATTTTTTTAAACTTTTATCGATTCGTTCCTGAGAAATAATTGTTTCATTATTTTAGGTTCGGGAAATAAAAATAAAAGAAGCAGTTTAAATTATCGTATGTATTGTTCAAAATGACCCCCACCGACTTCCATACAGTAGTATAATCTGTCAATAAACGACATTCTCGAAAAATTCTTTCACATAACTCTTTCAGAGATGCGGGTTTTGTTGCAAATACTTTCGATTTCAAATGTCCCCACAGAAAGAAATCCAAGGGAGTTAAATCGGGTGACCTAGCGGGCCACTCCACAGGACCTCTTCTTTCAATCCATCGCTCAGGAAACCGATTATCCAAAAAGACGGACTGCTATAGCAAAATTTGGGGGTGCCCCATCCTGTTGAAAAAACAGTTCGCCCTCTAAAAGATTATTGTATTCTTCGAGGATTTGGGTAATCATTGGGTCGATGTTATTTTTTAACAGATCGAGGTACCTTTCGCCATTTAAATTGTCAGGAATAAAAAACGGCCCCACCATGTGATCCACTACGATGCCAGCCCAAACATTTAACTTCTGAGGCTTTTGGGTATGAGGTTCAATGCACAAATGTGGATTGGTTTCACTCCAATACCTACAATTGTGCCTGTTTACCTCACCATTTAACTGATATGTCGATTCATCAGAAAAACACGTATTGTACAGTAGATTGGCATTATCGTTTAATTGTTCACTAAAAATCTCACAGAATTCAAGCCAACGATCGGGATTATCTTCGTTAAATTCGTGTACCAATTTAAATTTATATGGATGAAATTTGTGGACCTTTACAATTCGATGAACACTGCTTCGTGATACACAGGAAGCCTCAGCTACTTTCTTGATCGATTGAGTATTATCGATCTGCAAATGACCCAGAACTACCACTTCGACTGCTTCATTCCTAATCGGTAGATGAGGTTCATGCTTTTTGTTTCCTACAGAACCTGTTTCCACAAATTTTGTCAATAATTGTAAAACATATTGAGAACCAACCCTTCTATCTGGGTGATTTCTATTGAACATGTGCTCTAGCACAGTTATCGTTTTTAAAATAAATGCTGACAATTTCTATTCTCTCCTGAAGGGTATAAACCATTTTGAGAACTCACTCTGGTAAAGTGTATCTCGATTTAAAATTGGTTGTGAACAAATTAATGTTCAAGGACTATCAAATACTTATGAGTAGAGCTGTCCGAGGTCACCTGGTCGACAGAGCCGTCATATGACTCATATGTTTACATCATATCATACTTGAATAAGTACAGTAAATGGAAATAAATTTTAACAATAATGTTACATTTTATAAAAATTTGTATAAAACTCACCCTTTTAAGCAGATTTATGAAGTAGTTTGGTTGTCGTCATCACAAAGTGGGGAAGATCTATAGTATAATAGCATCAGGTATGTTTCTACAGCTGTCTCCGTCAGCGATGTTCGCTTTGGTGAAAAAATATGTTTTGCATTTTGAAAATGACCATTCGACATCTACGGATGTAATACATGCATAAGTAAAACAATCTGTGAACTCACTTAACGAAGTTGTAGATGCACCATCACAAATTTGTCTTAATTTGCTAAAATCAGGATCTTTTTGTAATACACTCTCGAATTTTTCACTAACGCGATTATTTTTTGCGTCATTTATAGCCTGTAGCTGTGTATTTACGTCGTCCACTATTTGCAGCGATTCCACTAACGACAACGAACTATTTTGCAATTTTTCTATTGCGTCGTGTAGTCTTCTATAATTGTTATTAATAGTTTTTAAATCTGTTTCAAGGGAAACGTCTTGAAAGCTTGTCTGTCTTTCCCTAATAGCTGCAGCCTCGTTAGGGTTGAACTGTAGTATCACAGCTTTTATTTGTTGAAAATATTCAGCATAATAAAAAGCCGCTTTCAACCACGTTCTCCAACGTGTAAGAATGGTGGTTCAGGGATACCAAGACACTGTCTGTGAAATGCTCGAAGCCGTTTAGGAGATTTGAGAAAGACTTTTTCTGTATTTGCTATTAATGCATCTACCTCTGGAAAACATTTTCGAATCATTTCTGCCACAAGATGTAACGCATGCACTTTACACGTAACATGTAAAAACCTACAATTGTCTCTTTGAAAAGAACGGCTTGCCATGCGCATTGTCGCAGCACCATCAGTCACAAACATCAATACTTGACTTGTTGAAAGTTAAAATTTTTCGAATGTCTCCAACACCCCACGCGTAATTATTTCGCCAGTACACGCAGTTAGTCTTTTACTAGCTAGTAAAAGTGGAAATGTTAGTTTAAGAGGGCCCAGTGCACGTACTATAATATTTAAAATAGAATTTTTTTTACAATCTGTCGTCTCGTCAATACATAACCCGAGCCGTGTATTTTTTAATCCACATTTGATCCTATTTACAATGTCTTCACGAACAGCTGGAATATATCTACGTAACGATGTACGACTTGGTAAGTTCACCTGGGGATTGTATTTATTCCAAAACTTCCGAAATGGTTGTTTATCCAGTATGTGTAGCGGAATATTACAGGCTATTAACATTAACAATAAATCAAACATAAACTGAGCTGTCAAAGGCATGCCATTTCTTTTATTTTGATGTTGCATGGTGTTGATATGACGACGACAATCTGTTTTGTGCCAGCACATTAAGTCTTGATTACAAACTTTACAAATTATTTTGCATCCGTCATAGAATAAATCCGGAAATTCACCGATAAATTTATTCACTGTGTCCGCGTACGGTCGTTTTTTTACCCTTTGGCGCGTTTGACATTATGTATAATTTATAGGTACAACCTCACGCATTAATCTTTCAAATAAGACTGCAGCGTAAATCACTTCTAAATCGGCACGTGTGACGCCATCGCAAGACCGTGGCTGTACTCCAGGCACCTCGGACAGCTTTACTTATGAGTCTTTTATTATTCTAAAACTAAACGGACAAAGAAAGTATTTTTTGTCGAAAAAACTCGTGTTGATTTGAGAGCACTAAAAAATGTAGTTTCTTTTATAAATTCCAATACCCAGTGCCGTGTATTTTAGATTTTTTAAACGATTTCGATAGTGTGTAATCATCAAAAATAAAATTATTTTCCTTAAGAACGAATCGATAAAAGTTAAAAAGAAATAATCAGTTATGTAGGGAATTGAAAGACCTTTCAAAGGATGTATACTCGATCCCCCTTGCCATTTGAATTTTTTGAGGAGGTGGCCGGGTAGGGTAGAGGGATGATGATAGGTATATAAGTATTACATTAAAATATGCTTTAAAGAATTATAAACACTTTTTCACTTGTCTAATTTTCACTTTATTTGTTATTTTACAACTAGTTGCATCCTATTCGGACATTTTCAAGTAAACTCCTAGTAAACTCCAAGTAAACTTCTTTTTTATTAAAATATGCCCCCCTTTGGAAACAAGGTCGACGTGTTTTACCAATTTTTCAAAAACTTTTTATCACCAAAGTTATTCAGGGTGCCTACTTTTGGTTGGGACACCCTGTATAATTGTTATGTAAATACCCACTTTTAATACCTGTATCCTGTGTAGTTATGTCATTCTAAATATTATTACTGTTATTATTTTAACTTTAATTACAGTTATTTCCCATTCTGTAATTGATTCTGTACTGAGATAGTGTTCTTAAATAAATAAATAAGTGAAATAAATAAATAAAAAAAATGAACCCGAACAAATTGTTGTTTTGTTTGTAATTAAAAGATTAGTGTCTTATTCACTTTGTTACAGTTATTTTAATTACTTTTATTATAAAAGAAGTGAAATAAACAGGGTGAGCCAAACTTGACACACGGGGCGGTTTTCTGAACAGGAAATGAAAAAATATAAAATAATATACGAAATCTAGGTTTTTCAAAAGAAAAACAGTACAATAGTGAAATATGGACTAAAAAAGCAAGTGTTCGATATGGCAACCATTTTTATTAACCGTTCCATTAACTGAAGATAGGAGATTGATAAGTGGATAAAGACCAAAGAGTAAGTTTTGAGAAAGTTGTGTTTATAACCACAATTAATGATATTAATCATAGAAATGTTATAGCCGTTTTGGTTTCTTTCAGTCACATCATAGAACAAAATGTTTTCAAAAAAAAATGTTTTGTCAATTAGTGCAACACCCCCGTCCAATTGTTGGCATAACACAATAAGCTGGGGGTTGTACTTATTGACCGGTAGCTCAGTAAGCAGGTCGTGAATAAGGGCTTCGATTAATTTGAGTTATCACCAAAATCTAGGCTGGGCGCCAGGACTTTTGCAAGTACCAATTAATTAAAATTTTTCTTTAAAAGGTAAAGATAGCGTTAAAACTTGAATTCGGTTGGTAAGGAAGTGGAATAAAAAGATCTTATTTTAATAAAAAGTATAATAAAGACTAGTATATGTGATGTACAAGTATTTACAAGTCAAAAAAAAATTACTAGTGGTTGAAGACCAAAAACTAATAAAAGAAAAAAAAAATTTATATTGAGAGGAAAAAAAAATGAAAAATGAAATGCCTGATCTCTCACAACGCAAATCTCTTCTGACCAAATAAATGTTTACTGGGGACGAAGATCTTACTTAACTTCAAAGGGGTTAGTCCAGCGAAGAATCCACCAACGGCTAGGCTCTTAATGGGTTCGGTGTCAATTTGACTAACCACTGTCAGTACTGCAGTTACCCTTGAGAAAAAAAAAATGCCAGTTGTGTAATATTACGTTTCTCTGCTCCACCCTGTATATAATGATCAGTTCGATCCACCAGTTATCCTCTTCTCTTGGTCCAGGTATTTACATAAAAAGGGGAGAGTTTTATGAGATCAGTATTAGTGGCAAAACAAAATTAAAAGCTGTGACTTTTGAAGTGTCCAGCTACGTAGACAAAATATGAGTTAACACAAATTTACCAAGTAAATTGCAAACTAAACAAACTAGGATCGGTATCCTACAATAGGTTAGGAAGTTGAAGACTTCAACTAACTTAAGTATTAATAAAAGTTAAGTTAAATAGAAAAAATACTAGTCCAGCAAATAAACTAGGTGTAGCTACGATAATAAACAGGTGAAATAGGGATTCACTAAATGTTAAGATATTTTTGTAATAAAAGAAGTGAAGCTTCAAGAAAATAGAATTTAGAATGTCTGTTTACAGACAGACAACTAGAAAGATAACGTAAATAAATATTTGTTAAATATAAAACAATATGATAGTTTTCAACTTGAAGGTAACGTTAAATTAAATTATTTATTAGTTCCTCCGAGAGAGGTTCTAAGAAATTGCAGATAAAGTTAAGTAAAGCTATATACTTGACTATATGTTTACTTTAGATAATTAAAAGTTAATCAAGTGCCAGATAACTAGGCCGGTATTTTTGCCAGAGAACTAGGCAAGGTTCCACTAGAGTAGCGTTCCTGAAGAAATACTAAGGAAACGTTCAAGTAAGCATTCGATATTTTAAATTTAGAAAAACCTTACGTTTCTGAGATCTGGTTGATAAATATATGCACTGGTATTAAATAATCCACCACAAAATAAATGCACCAAATTAGATAATTTTCACAAAGGTTATACACAAATAGGTTTGTCAAACCAGGTGTACCAATCTTCAAATGTCACCAGTCAGTCACCACTTTCAGAGTGCTACCAACGTGGCTAAGTGACCTAAAACATCAACAGGCAAAGACAGAAAACAACTAACTACGATACAAAATGGCGACATACGTTGCCAAGTAAATCTAAAATTTACAATAACCGAAGGTTAGTTTAAATTAACACCTGAAATTATTACAATATCAAAATAATATTAGATAAATTGCCAGCAAGGCACGATAAATTGATACTAATCAATATTACTAATGGCTGTTCCAAAGAACAAGCAAGGTGAACTGATCACCAAAAAGCAAATTCACCCAAGGCGTAAATTAAGATAATTACGGTACAATATTATTATGAAAATTACCTCAAAGGTACTTTAAATCAATATAGCAACTTTTTAAATAATGATTAGCATTAAATCACAAGATAATACCCGAAAACATATAAATTTTACCAGACCGCAGAATTATAGATGGTTTCAATCTGAACGCTGCACTAGTAAGAAGAAGGAAGCCTCGTTCTGTCCTCCCACCTAAACTCGGTTATAGTTTGGAAAGAGACAGACATTTGAGAGTAGAGTATGAGCAATAAAGATAGATAGATATTTAGTGCAAAAATCTGCAAAACCGACTTTTCCAGTTGAAATCAGTGGCGCCATCTGGACTCCTCTCAAGTAACCGAAGTAACTCCGGGAAAATCCTAGGATTCTGTGTTTAGCGAAGAGAGACGAGACCCTACAGTTTATTGTGGAGTCCGAACCACATCTATTCATACAGTCATATTATCTTGAATCATGCTATAAATTTTTTGAAATAAAACGTGCGTAGTTTTAAACGACTAGAGAGAAAATAATTACGAACATTTTCTAATTTTAAAAATATGGCCTTTAAAATAGTAAACCAGAAAAAAATTGTGTTTCTGAGAGAAACAGTATCAACAGTGTTTGAGATTTTTCCCTTTAATCATAAATAGCAGTATGGGTAATTAGCGCAATTTGAATTTCTTTAATATCTTCAACTGTATCCAAGAAACCGATATTGGGCCGTTGCATCCCATACATAACAAAAAAATAATTCTAAAAGTTTTCAAGCAACTTGGATTCAAAGTCGCTTAAAAATGCTTTTGTCTTGCCAAGTCGTATTTTTTTAATGCGATTAAATTCGTTTACTGAGAGCGCCGTTTTTACAAGTGCATTAATATTTGAAGAGCATCGTCCAATACTACCATCATTGATTACAGATGAATTGTCTTCGGGGAAATGGAAATCATTTTATTTGAAATCCCACTAAGAATTTAAAAAAATCTGTCTCCAATCTCTAAGAGGGTAAGTAAGCCGGGGTCGCGAAACGGGGTGGTCTGGGGTGGTTGCTCAGCCCTTGATAGACAAGGGAAGTAAGGAAGAGTGCTGAAAGGACGCTAACTCGTCATCAAATATTTAAAAACTCCCAAGGGATGATGGCCAAATAGTTACAGTATTGATACTGGCCACCCACATGTACGTGGACTGAATGCCTTGCTCTGGTTCTTTGAAAAATTTACTAATGTCTATTGAATCAGTGTGTGGTGGGTACATTATTTACTATAGCTTTATAGAAAATTAAAGCAGTGGTGTGGGAATTTCTTTAAATTAAATAAAATTTTAAGAAAAAACATTTCCAAAGATTTTAAAAATTTCCCATTTTTTTATAGTTGTATACAGACTAGATGAAATGTCTGTAATATTCTGATTATCAATTTCTTCTTAAATTGCCAACACACGTCAAGAGATTTTTTTAAAATATATATACATTAGAATTTGTAGCCTTGTGGGTTCAGTAATTGAGAGTAAGTGTGAATAGATACACGATAAAATGAAAACTACTGTCAGAATTGAACTAATCCTGAGTTAGGGATCACAGTAGTTTTTTCAGGTAAAATAATTCCTGTGACATGATAACCCACCTTCATTTTTAATTACTCACCCCTCAAAGTGAGGAAAGTCTGTATTCGTGAAAATTTTTATTGCATTTCTGGACGATTCTCGACGAATTATGACGATACACAAAATCTCAGACAAAAAAAATTTCTGTCTGTCTGGTTAGCGATAGCAGCTATAATTTTTGATATTAAGCTTTCAAATTTGGTACACACATTTTAGAGGTCAAGGAAGAGATTGAGGTCGTTGATGAGCAAAATCGGTTTCCACGTAATTTTCACCAACTTTAAGACGTCTGATTAAATTGAAAATTTGCACACGGATTAAGGACCGATGATAATACAATAATTTGAATGCGTATCGACGCATTTCTCTTAAAAAAATTTCTAAGCGGATGTCAAAGTTGTGTGATCGGCGCATTCGCCAAAATATCGCATCCATCATATTGGCAGAAAGTTAACAACTAATTGAATACCGTAACTCATACTATACTTGAAATAAAAGATGATCTAGTTACCAATTTACGATAAGAATGTTTTTTTTTTTGAAAGCATTTAATTCTTTCGATTTGTCAAAATATACAGCAATTCAACAATAATTTGAAAAAAGAAAATAAAAAAAAATTCCGAAATAAATTCAAATCAATAAATTTTGAAAAAAATTTTAATTTCAAAATTTCGACAAAAATTCTTGAAGATTATTACATTTATTTTCTCTTCATGACTAAAAAATAAAAAAATAAATTATAATTTAAAAAACTAAAAAAAACACGAACTAAAAAAATAAAAAATGTAAACAATAAGAATGAAGTGATTGACAAAAAAAATCATTTTATTTTAAAAAGAGTGGGGTGCTTTTTTACTATATTTTTAGGATAACTCTACTTTTATTAATAGCTACCAATAAAATATTTATAACAATTGATATCAAGCACCCCACGCTTTTTACAATAAAATTAATTTTTTTTGTCAATCACTTCATTCTTATTTTTTACTTTTTTAGTTCGGTTTGCTATTAAAGCGTGTTTTTTTAGTTTTTTAAACTATAATTTATTTCATCCATTATATTATAAATATACCATGGTAAGCAAGCTATTGCGTCATCCATTGACTTTTTTTTCGTGAAATCTAAACTGCCTTTTTGATAGAACCTTAAATTTATTGAAAAATTTTCTGTCTACTTTTTATGACTTTTTCAAAAATTTTAGCAGTGTTAGAAATTAGAGAAAGGGGCCTATAATTAACCAATTTTGTTACATCGCCAGCTTTCTGCATTAGTTTTTTAATACTTATTTTAAGTAGTTTTGGAAAATATCCACTACTAATACTTTTATTAAATTATGTAACTTAAAATATTTGCTATCTCCTCAGATATTTCTTTTAGAGTCTCAGATTGTATTTCGTCATATCCAGGAGCCTTTTTTTGGCTTTAATGATTTTATTTTATTTTAATTTCATCACAGGTTGTGGGGTTTAATTAAATCGAATTTCTTATTATTTCATTTTCCTTAAAATTGGGCCTTTATAATGTTTGTTCAAAATTTAAAATAAAATAAAAAATTTCAATATTCTTAGCTCACAGTATCATAAAGCAACAATAGATTTCGGAGTCAGACTCACAACTTTAAACTGAATCAAACTAGTCAAACTCATAGTGCACGCTGAGCAACAGAGGCAACAGAAAGAAGTATACATATGCTGAATATTCTCTGATCGTTCTTAATGTGCTTTCAGAAGAACGTTCATGCGCGAACGTTTTTTCCTGCGCGAACGTCCTCTGGAGCATAATGGGAATGTTCCCTTCTTCACATCACTAGTCATATCTGTGACTGAATGACTAACGATTTTAGTTACAATCTGATTGTAATATGCGTTCTGTTTAAACAACTATTTTCACTTGTAATATCCGCAGTATATGAAATATTACCGAAAATATCCGAGGACGAGTGCTTATTTCCCAATAAAAACGAAAACATAAGAAAATCAAAAATTTCAGGATATTGGTTTATTCACGTAGAATACTTGGTAAGAAAACTGAAAATCAAAAAGTGTATGAAATATATGTGTCTAAAGTAAAATGTAATAGAAAAGAAATACTATCGAGTCAAGTTCGTTCAGATATAACATTTTGGTAGGAAAATTTTTGAAAATTATAATTAACAAATCATTGGCATAACATTTACTTAATTCTTACAAGAACGGTTATATTAAATTGTCATGTAAACAATGGCTTCGAATTGCAACATCGACCCTAATAATACATATGTCAGGGCATTAAAAATTCAAAGCTCTTCATCTGAATAAACAAAAGACATATGTATGCCAAATCTGAAGGCATGAAGTAAAAAATTTAACAAAGGATGCGGTCCTGAATAGCCGGTCTTGCATTTCTGGTGTGTGTCCATAATTTTGGGTTGAAACGTATGGCATTATAGTGTGATTAAGTCGGTTCTTTTGTTGTGGCATAATCTCGGGATACGGCTCCGTCAGCTGCGTCGGATTTTAATACACGTAAAATTAAAATTAGGCCTTTATTTGCATCTCGTAATAGGGAAAAAGCCCGAACTTTTCGTTGTAAGAGGACTGATCCGTGCCGTTGTCGGTCATAATATACTGCCTTAAATAAGGATTATTTGTGATAAAATATTTTCTAATATTGTTATTTAAGGACAGATAATTAGTGTAAATTTGGTCAATAAATTGTTAATATATGACAATGTAGGGAACATTGTAGTAATTATATGAAATAATAGTATTTGTAGTTTCTTTTGTCACAAATAAATTAACCTATTCGTATGTTATTATTGGATATAAGCCAAAAAACGCTTTTTTAATTTTTACTACTACAGTTTATTAGGATTAAGATTCTTAATTAATGCTAATTGAATAAGATAATAGGTCACATTGACATAGTTAAAAAATACATGACTAAAATAAAATCTTTGCCGCTTAATGCCGATTAAATAAAGTTTAGCATGATTTTCCTAGCAGTGGGGGCTGGTGAAATTTAGACTATGTCATATCTTAGTATTGGAGCATGGGACTTAAGCGATACTTTAAGGCGTAACTATCAAGACTAAATAAAGAAGTTTTGCAGAAAAAAAAATTGCGAATGAAATTTGAGAGCCTCCAAGGTTATTTCTTAAAAGATTTGTAAAATATTTGCGAAACATTCTTTTCCAGAATCAGTGAAAAATATATCGACAGAATCAAAAAATATTGGTTTTCTATAAAGTTACATTTTTCACTGTGCAAATTTTAAAAAGGTGCAACTGTGTAATAAATTAATATTTTTTATGAAATTTGGATTCTTTCGTTATATTTTCTACCTGATTCTGAAAAAAAAATGTTTTGCAAATATTTTACAAATCGTTTAAAAAGTAACCTTGGAGGTTCACAATTTTTCCAACTTTTTTTTCGCAAATTTCAATCAAAATTTTTTTTTGCAAAACTTCTTCATTTAGTTTTGGTAGTTACACCTTAAAGTATCGCTTGGGTCCCATGCTCCAATACTAAGATATGACATAGCCTAAATTTGACTACAAATTTTAATGTTTCTTAACGACATATTACTGTATGTTTCAACAATTGAAACATCCATTTTGTTACAACGTTACTTAAGAAGACGATTTCAAGTTTCCTGTGAATGAGAAAATTACAAAAGTTCAAATTGGGTACATTTAAAATCGAACAATATTGTACCTCAGGTTTCAATGTAGCCACAACTGCACTACAGTACAAATAAGCGATGGAAACATTGAAACCATAAATATTAGCAAAACCAGTACGCGTATAATTCAAAATTTTTTGAAACTAGACACAATTAGTTATGAAATTTTCTAATCTATTTTTGTTGTATTTTCACACAGTACAATCATTCTTACTTAATAAAATCTAGTTTGTAGAAGCAAATATGAGTCAGTCATCCAAAGTCATCATGTAGGATGTCACAAGGTTTACTACTTGGTTCGTTTTTATTTAACATTTAAACCTGCAACATAACGGCTTGCCTAAATCATTCTGTCTTATTAATTTACATTGACCGGCACAAAAAGTGGGACAACATAAAAAGCCTTTTCAGTTAAAAATACAGTTATTTTAGAATAATTAATTAATTTAAAAACAAATTAAGTTCCTCTTCTTGATAAAAGTTAAAATATAGAGTGGAATGAAAAATAATATTAACTGAAAATTTTTGTTAATTATTATTTACTAACTTTTACAAATCTTATCACAGATAAGTATAACATATATCCTTTTAAACAATTATTTTCCCGGCTATTTGCCAAAACGCTGAAACTTGGAGGTTTACAAGTTTCCTTACTCTTGGATTCTTTAATTGTGCCGGCTACCCTGACGAGCTAAAGGCAAGCAGAAACACGTGTCGGTAGATATTTTAAAGTTTTTTAAAGTGTGTCAACTGGTGAGTACCTAGTGTTTTATTTATTTTTGGTTTTATTAGACAGAATAGTTGAAATTAAAAATAACATTATTGAGTCAGTAACACTGAACATAATGTGCATATTATCTTTTTTGTAATCCAAGTTTCAGCGTTTTGGCAAATAGCCGGGAAAATAATTGTTTAAAAGGATATATGTTATACTTATCTGTGATAAGATTTGTAAAAGTTAGTAAATAATAATTAACAAAAATTTTCAGTTAATATTATTTTTCATTCCACTCAATAATTAATTTTTTAGGATAAAAGGTATATCCGACGAGAATTGGGGTACATGACATGAACAAACAATAGGCATAAAGTAAAATATCTTTATTTAATAATGAGTATTACTCCCTCTTCTCTAATTACACTCTCAAGCCTACGTTTAATACCTTCAATTGTGTGTTGGATGGCCTCTTGAGGAATGTTATTCCACTCTTCCTGTGGTGCAGTGCTAACAACTGCCGAAGTTGCCTGATTCGTCTTCCCAGCATATCCGATACGTATTCTATGGGATTTAGGTCAGGACTACGTACTGGCCATTCTGCGGCTTTAATACCGATGTCACGGAGGTAGTTTCCAACAATTCTGGCTACGTACGAATGAGCATTATCGTGCATTAAAAGAAATTGCTCACCAATAAACTCCGCAAAAACCAAATGCTCTTTCAAAATATCATTAATTTACCTTTTAGCCATTAAAGCACCTTCATCTACGAACGCAAGCTCTGTGCGAGCCGCGTAAAATATGCCAACTTACACTATGCAGACCCACCATCGAAGCTCACCTTTTCATTAAAGTTACATTGCGCGTATTTATTCTTTATCTTCACCTTCTCCACACTCTCTCTCGTCCATTTGGAGACCTCAAGGCAAATTGCCTCACTGCCCCATTTTCCAATTGAGATATTCGCGTCAGAAATTGCACCTGTCCACACGATGATTCCGGTGAAGCTCGGGGCCTGTTGATGGTCTTCTGGCAGATAAATTTGTTTCAACTAACCATCTTCTAATAGTTCTATCACTGACGTTGATCTGGCGCAGTTCATGCAATTCATTCTTTACTTAAACGGCAGTCATATCTCGATCTGGCAGGATAGAAATCACTATGAATCGATCATCACGAGGAGTTGTGTTTCGATTTTTCCAGATCCCGGCCTTCTGCGGTATTCGTCGGTGTCTCGAAAGCGAATAACTGGCCTTGTGGACACTAGATCGAGGAAAATCCAATCTTTTAGCAACTTTGCGGATGCTAAAGACAGCATCACTTAAAGCAACTGCTCTAGCGAAATCTTCCGAAGATAAAGGTAACCCAGTAAACACCAAAATATGTGCCTTTGCTGGGCTTGTATCGGACCTTTACTGGAAATGCTGGCCCAATAAAAGCTCATACTTTGGTATTTACTGGGAATTTCAAACATTCTCAGCAAATTTGCACTTAAAACAATCGGCAGAGTGCAATCCAATACTAAAGAATGATTTCTCATAGTGATTAATAATGTTAAAATTCGTTAGTTTCTAAAATGATAAGGAAAAGAAAAACTTAACAAAAAAAGCTGCAAGAATGTAAAACAAATGATTCTACATATTTTGTGAATAATAATTAAAAATATACCAATTTTTGTTGCTCTCCAACTTTTTGTACCGTGTAGATCTGGTTCAAATCCAGCTCTGTAAACTTTAGTTAAATCTTGCCAGATCATCAGTTGATATCCTTGGGAGATGCAGAGAGATTCTGAGGTTGTAGTTAAAATGGAATATGGAAATTTGCTATGTAGGTAGTGCGAAGAAATTGTACTTATTTTTAAAGCTTTTATCTGTAGAAAAAACATAAAAAATGCATATGGAGCATCAGTTTGCCATTGATTAAATAGGATAAGTTTGTTTACAGAATGTTTAATAACCGTCTCCCAACTAATCTTTATAGAATGTGTGCGAAGAAAACAAAGGCTCTACAGTTCATTATTGAATCCGAACCACATCAGATCAACGACAGCATTAGCACATTCAATTGTGGATGGATTTCTTATCTCAGCCAAGATCAAAATTTTAATATATTTTTATTTGGACCTAATGGATTCTAAAACCATTTAACCTCACAACCACCACAATATCTTTTTAAAAGTAACTTATTTTTGAAATGTTTTGAAGTATTATAAATTTGGTTTGAGTAATTATCTAAGAATTGATTTGATCACAGCCATAAATAAAACTGTACAATTTATATTTCCAAATACAAAAATATCTGCGGGTCCGTTATTGACATTATATTTAATTTAAAATCAAGGATAGATGTTCGTCTCATCAACTTAACATAAGCATAATTAACATTTTCTTTTCTAAAATTTTGTGATTTTACAAATAATTATTTGTATAATATCAAAAAAACTAAATACATATAAAAAAAATTTAAAAAAATTCACTAATAAGAAAATTTGCAGCCTGTTTACTTTGATGACTTTTAAAGGATAGGTAAACAAATAAGAATAAGTAGAGATTCATTTAATATATTGAAGAATACTAAAACCAAAGACGAAGCCACTTAAGACTTTCCATTTGAATTCACTTGGCTGATCGCAGTTCGTTCTAGGGGAGCATACCAAACCAGAATGAGCAGGGGCGTACAGAAAATTTGTCTTTTTTATATACGCTGTATAATATCGAATAGTTTTTTTTGGGGATTTCGGTTAGATATATCCAATTTTATTATTATTTTTTCTAACGTTTCGGTTTATTACACTATCATCAGAGGACTACAATAAATATAATATTTTTAAAATATAGTTACGGTTATTTTATATTACACTATTTACTTACACTATTAATTATTAGGTATTGGTTTTAAATTTTATTAAATAGTGTAATATAAAATAACCATAACTATTTTTTTAAAATATTATATTAATTGTAGTTCTCTGAAGATGGTTTAATAAACCGAAGAAAAAAAAGAAAATTACTTAGTTATATCTGACCGAAATCCCCAAAAAAACGATCAGATATTATTTGATATTAACGGTTAAGAAAAGAAAATATAAGAAAATTTTTTTTTTTAAAAAATTTTTAAATAAATGATTTACTTTACTTTTGTTTCATGACTTTATACTTTTTGTAATAGTGTAATAGTTAAGTATGTGAAAATATGTGTATCCTCAATCACGAATACATCTACGTATTGTGACTTGTCTAATATGCAGGTAAATTTGTACAATATTTCAAATTTGACTTTTCACCTACTTATTTTTGCTCACTGTTTGGACACACTTTTCACCATGCACTCAATTAGCTCTAGAGGCTCTTAAATTTCAGAAGTAAGTTCAATTTTGTTAAATTTTGATTTATAGATCTTGATATTCAATATTTAAATGTTTGATTAATTTATTATCTCATCCAAATTTAGTTATAAAATTTTTCTTTACTGAATGCAATACTTTTTTTATTCAATTATAAATAAATTTCGTGGTCAAATAATGAAATGCTTTATATTTAAACAAGAATTAAAATTTGCTCAAATTGATAACAAACAACTACTCTAAATTGGTGCATCTTTTTCAGCTAAATTGCTTTATGTCTTGACAAATTTAAACAATCCTAATCTCATACAAATGCTTTATAAACAACAAACTTAACTTCATCTTCACCCAGATTCCAACTTCTCTGTGTAGGTAAGTACAAATATTAGCTATCATGCGTCCTGAATTCTTTTAAATTTCAACTGTCAAATCACTTTTGCCTTTTACCTCCTATATCTGCAGGTTGTCTGAAAACTGATTTGCTTTTTAGTTTCCCCCCTTTTTTTTACCACCCCCCCCCCCCTTTTTCTTTAAAAAAACCCCTATTTTTTTTTCCCCCCCCCCCCTTCTTTTTTTTTTTTTTTTTTTTTTTCTTTCTTTTTTTTTTTTTTTTTTTTTTTTTTTTTTTTTTTTTTTTTTTTTCTATGATTTTGATTATAAATTTCGAATTTTTTCACGAGCTGAAATCTGAAAATGGAACTGTCTTTTTTTATTTATTTTTCTCCCGGACAACTCCTCCCGGTATCAAAATTTCTATAGTGATATCAACGTCATCTTCTTTACAAACTTTGATTCTATTTTTATTTTCTTTCTTGATATGGCATGAATCACTTTTTTTCCTTGCTAATCCTCTTATCTGTACTTTAACCTACACATCCATATACCCTTCATCCTATTTCATTACGCTGTGAACTTTGTTCGTCCTTTTCACCTTTTCACTCACTTTTCATTATATAACTAAACTTAAATCTAATTACAATGATTTTTTTCACATGGTCAATATAATGTTTAAGCCTCCTGTAGCTTCATTATATTAAACACGTTTATTATTTAAACAAATTCAAAACCATTTCATTATCTTTCACTTTATTCAAAATTCTTTCTTCTTCAGATAAGAAAACAACTCAAATACCTTCAAACATTTTTTTTTAACATTTAATATTATATACGTGGTGTATTCATGTATCCGCAAGATAAAGAAAAAACAGCTACCCATAAAGTTTATTTAACTTTGTACCCCTGAACATACATCTTTAGTCATGCCACAACTTCTGTATCTTTTTGCTTTTGTGTGTTATCGTATGTGTTTTGTAAATCAGTTATTTATTTCAATTTTAATTTATCACGTGTCCAAATACTATATTC